>JAEIGM010000013.1:2787500-3359202 GCA_018903735.1 Drosophila cardini
CTTCTTGCTGTAGACGGCTTTACTTGGGCTGAGAAGCAATGCTGTTCGTCGAAGTCGCTCCATTAAAGAAATGCATTTTCCTAGTCACTGAATATATTCGTGATTTTTGTAAACGACACCACTGGAGTGTTGAAAGTACAAAATCCACATTTTAGACATAAGTGGACCTTTTTCATAGGTTAAAAGTTCAAGGTTAAACACAGCTTTCCAATGATATGCTCTTCCGTTTCCAATAGCACTGCTTCCTCTATCTGCCTGTCTCTCTCTCTCTCTCTCTCTCTCACTCTTACGCTCTTAGCTCTTCTTGCAGATTGGGCTGAGCTCCAAGCTCACACGATCAAGAACTGATACTTCCATATTCCATATGGATTTAGTTCCATTGGGAATTCCAAAGTAGGTAATTTTTTATGAAATAAGCGTCCTCGACATTTCGTGATATTTTACATAACTACTTTTTACTTAACTACTGGATCTTCTGTAGTTGAATCGTTGATTATCACATTTTTGAAACTGCAAAGTTATATAAATTAGATTTTATTAAGTTGAGAACTTGTTGAATACGAACCCAAGTCTCTTGACAGCGAACAAGCAACTAAATTCGAAAAGCATCAAGCGTTGAGCTAAGCCCAGAGCGGTACTTACACACACATACATATAGAGCACACATACATGTATGTCGTTTTGTTATCGCTTAAGAAAAGTTTGACCGTAAGTCGGAATAATTCATGTACACAGCTTTGGCCCCTGTTGGAAATTAACTGCGCTATTGTTATCATACTTTTAGTACCCGGAGCCAACGGAAATGTTTGATAATTGTGCTGTAAGTAAAATATTAAATATGTAAATTCCATTGAAGTCTATTAATGTATGTATATGTGAGTATTTTGACATTCCTTACATAATTAATTCCAAATAATTTCCTTATCCACGAACTTATATATTTAAGCTTTTATGTATTCAAAAATTTTTTTAAAAATTAGTTGATTGTGTTTCCAGCTCTTTAAGTAAAAATTAAATGCCCTATGTACTTTTAATACCCCACTAAGCTCTATGTATGAAGTCTATATCTACAAAATGCGGATCAGAACGGAAATACAAAAAATTTACTGAACTTCAGTAGAACCATGAGGTTATTTATTATCTTAATATAGAAAAATTTAATGTTTTACTTTGAAAGCCTAACTCTGGCTTTCCGCGTTTAAATGATAACAGTAAACGGTATACATAATCTAAATTTAAGCATAACATAACCTCAATTGAGATGTACAACTTGCAGCCATGACCGTGGCTAACCCACAAATGAAGTTTAAACTCGCATTTATGTTGGTAGCATAACAAACTGGACACGCAACTATATTTTTTTTAGACAAAACATAACCTCAAAGTGAGCTAAGTAAACCCGTATTGAAGCATATGACAAGCTAGAATAAATTGAGAGTCAAGAATTGAGTAAGATTCCAAGAAAATGATTTTAAAGTTCTGTTACAACTGATCAAGCGAATTCGATATTCTTTTCATTCTACAATGAGTCAAAAAAAAAGAAGAAATCCCTGGACGATCACAATGCTACGCTTTAATGACTAATTATAGACGAAATGTTATCTCTGTCTCTCTCTCTCTAGCTCTATCTTTCTTTGTCTAGCTCCGTCTCTATTTGTGTGTCGTTGCATGTCACGCTATGATGAGTTGTCATAAAATCGTCAGTGTCAGACATCGATGGCTTCAGAACTCTATGGTCGTGTCAAAGTTGAGGGACAGACGTGTCGTAATTGATTTTTATGGTCTTTGTCATTGTTCAGCCTCAACAGCATTTTGTGCGTGTATGTGTGTGCGTATGTTGTGTGTTGTAAAACGACGTATCAAACTGAAAGATCGTAAATCTGTTAAAGACAAGGCATACTGTGAGTTCACATCAGTTAGTTTGGCCAATTTATTAGCTGCTTTCTGCACATTTATGACCTTGAGCAACAGCCTTGAGTCTTTTGCATGCTGCGTTCTTGGGTCTCATATTGTCCGCTCAAATTCCATTTACCATTTACCAGTTACCAATTGAGATAGACCACAGAGACCAGTTTTCAGTTTCAAGGCGCTTGAATTGCCGAGCATAAACAAATTATCGACGGTTTGTCAGCCCTGAAACTGCGAATAAGATATCAGCTGGCTGAGGAAACACCTAGGGTGTCAAGGTCAAACCTCGCCTGGAGTAGCCCACATGAATCTCTGGTTAGCCAAATGTTGGTAGGATATGGCTATCAAGGTGTTAGCTACGCAGCCAGAAACTGAGGAGTTTTCGTGGGTCACTTTGGAACTTAAAGCAGCTATAGAACAAAAGATACTTTTGGTCAGTTTAAAAAGTAATTTTATAATTTCGGAATATATGAAATATGAAAAAATACTTCTGTTTAGCTTTTTAAGGAATTTTTTAATTAATTTGTGGAATATAAACTCTTGATTAGTATCTTAAGAAACATCTTGTAAATCATATCTCTTTTTCTTTATACTAAATTTCAATTTAAATTATAAACTTCATATTTATATTATCTTTTACTCTCTTTCGATCATTTTTTCATTTCTTCTGTTGTGAAATCTTCTGAAATTAATTTCATTTTTAATTTTGACTTATTGCAATTTGAAACTTTGACATTAATTTCAATTCTATTGATATCGAAAACCCAGCAAACATTTGATACAGACAATTTTCAATTAGCTCAATTGCAATATAAGCTGGCCTTTCCCTCTCTTCCCTAGTCTCTCCCTTACTCTCTCCCTTACTCTCTCTATACTCACAGCAGACTAATGAGATAACAAACATAGAGCGAAACACTTTTGGTAGAGTGTGTCGGTGAAATATTAAAAATTAACTACAAAAAATAATTTCCCATAAATTCTCGTTAACGTTAAATCAGCCCTGCTCCCCTGTTGTCTCTAGGTTCATCCCACTCTCACTCCCTCTCTTTCTCTTTCTGATACTCTACTCGCCCTGTAATTTTGCTGTTAGCTCTTCACACAGCCTAATTAAAAGACAAACAGCGTGTCGTCCAGAGGAGCCGATGATCATGGGGACATTTATTGATAAGATAAGCTACTACTCCCCTCTGTGCCTGCTTGGCTGCTACTCCCACTTCTCTCCACTCTCCTCTCCTCTCCCCCTGCCTACCACTATTTTGGTCTCTTCTATGATGATCTGGACACGGACGTTGTCGGCGCATCATATAATTTGTCTGAAATACAAATGTCATTTGTTAATGTCAGGCCTGCGGGCGGGAGGTCAAAGTCTTCCTGAGGGTGATAATACAAAACAGTATCCCCCTCTCTCTCTCTCTCTCTCTCTCTCTCTCTCTCTCTCTTAGTCCCTTACTGGTTCTGTAACTTAATATGCATTTTAAATGCATGCGTAAACATTGATAGCATATTGATGACAATGAAACTGATGATGATGATGATGATGTGGCTGATGCTGATGACGTTTTGCCTGCTGCTGTTGATGATAATAATGATGCAACTGCCGCTGATAAGAGCTGAAGCCACAACCGCAGCAACCGACAAAAGTGATGATTAAAACAAATGAAATTCAACGCCCTTAATTAAATTTTGCTTTTGTAGCTCTTCGTTCCTGTTGGTTTTCTCAGTTTGGCAAACACGCAGATCAACTCAAGGCGATCAGGTAAAGGGCCAGAACAGCGGAAAGCCGAGAGGGAAGCCAGTTGACTGAAGTTTTTAATGTCTCAATTTTGGTTGCCTCGAAGTGGGGAAAATGTCTTCATAAAAACCACGATGCACCACACAAAACGCGCGTTAAATGTGCGATCGTTAAAGGGAATTGTGAATCGCGCGCACGGGCTGCATGCCATTCCCTCCGCCCCTCCCCCTTTCTCCCTTCGTGTCTTCACAACACTTCCCCATCAAGTTGGAGTACGAGTTTTTGGACTGCTGCATGCCTGGAAGCTCCTGCTCTTCACTATTAGTTGCCGCACAGTGGAGCAAAGTTGTTTTTCAAGTAACGGAAATTTAATTTATTCGCATATTATGATTTGATTTAATTAATTAGAAAGCTCTCAACTAAAACAATAAAATATTGAGAGAAATGAAATATTTTATAAAATTATAAGCTAAGAATTAAATTTTTAATTTGCGTATAAATATTAACAAAAATATTTAAAGTCTTCTAATTACAAAAACAACTATAAAATAATTATATAAATAAATAAAGAAATTGTATTTTAATCACATTTTAGTTTCATCAGAGTTGAACCACTGTGCACAGCATTCAACGTTTGCGGTTGCAACAAGTGCTGCACGAAAAGCACAAAAGAGTCTTAAGGAACATGATGATGATGATGATGATGAAGAAGAAGAAGCATCAACGATGCAAGTCCCACACAACACACGATTTCAGCAAAGACCTCACGACAGCAGCAACAAGAATAACAACACCAACACCAACAACAGCTACAAAAACAACTCTCTTCAACTCAGTTTGCTTTTTGCCTGTGATGAGCTGGAAGTGTTGCCAACTCCCCCCCTTCCCCCACTGCCGTTTTGGCCCCTCGTCGTTGATCTTATCGGCAATTTGTCATGCAAATATTTTACTACCGCAGCGTCAAAACGACCACAACATAGTGCAGACAAAGCAGAGGGAAAAAGCCAAAGAAGATTTGCCAGAACTTGCAGCTTTTGTTTTAGTAAAAAGAAAATAAAAACCATATAATTAAATTAATATTTTGATGTTTTCTGAATACCTTTGTATGTTAAACAATGCAATAACATTGAATATTACATTCGTAGGTGGATGAGCAAAATATGCTTCCAAACAATTCCAACAATTTTAATACATTATTCTTTTCCTGTAGTTTCCTTAGTTTATTATCTAATATTGTAATGTAGCGGTGTCCAAAAAGAGAGCGTTTTTGTAACACGTGTGCTAAGAGCTTAAAATTCTGCCGGCGTCGCAGCCGATACTTCACACGCAAAGAGATCAATCTCTGCGCTCTCTTGTGCTCACCGTTTTGCACTTTGTCTATTTCATTTACACATAACATCGATAACGTTTTGATGGTATGTGTGTGGGCATAACTGTTGTAGTGTATTTTAGCAAGTTAGAAAGAGAAGCATCGAAAGTGAGACAGAAAGTGGAGAGTGAGTGTCTCTTGGGGCGGCAGTCAGCAAGCAAAGACGCCTGATCAAGTCAAAGCACAGCACACCACAAACACAGCACACATCGTACACCACACACACACACCCAACACACAATGTGTCGATTAATGCGCTCCAGATGTTCCAGGCAACATTCGTCAAGTCTGAGGAGACAACAACATCGCCGATGACTGGAATGCGCCTTTGATTTGTAGCATTTGTCGGAGACGCAGACGAAGTCGGAGTCGAGCTCAAAGTTGAAGTCGAAGTACTCTTGCAAGTTCCACTTTTTTCTCGTATGCCTTATAGTGGCATTTGGAGCGGGTGGAAAAGGGAGGAATTCCCATTGGAAACGGGCGTACTGACACTGATGAATATCAGTCGTTTGTCAAAACTCAATGGAAAAGTGCCACGATTGGGATGGAAGGAGAAGGGAGAAGCACACTATACAACGGGTGCAAGAGGTTGAGGAGGAAAACAGGGGCACTGCATCCACCTCCCCTCAATACTTCCCGCTTTCGATGCACTTGCATTGGGATGACTGCGACTATGTGTCAATGAATGACGCCAGCAATGACGCCGACGCCAAAGTAAACGTCGACGCAGGCAGCGCTGGACACCTTGGGGATTATCAGAGCACGTAATTGTGCAACGTGTGCGAGCAATAATCAATATAAAAATCAAAACTGATTCGACATCGAACAATTGGTTAAAAATAACTTAATTTTTAGTAAGTAATCAAAATTAACAACAACATTTTCAACAACACCAAAGTTTTCCAAAGTTACTAAAAATCAAGAAAAGTGTTTACAAAAATTACTTTTGCCATCAACAGCTGAAAATCGTTAATGGAAAAATTGTCTGTTCAAATATTACGAAAGTAAAAAACTGTGCAAATAGATTAAAGATATTTGTGTGGATCATCTTGGAAAATTCATAAGATGCATCTACAAGTAGTACCTGACAGCTGTGGAAAACCACAAAATAAGCAACACATTTTTGTTTATGGGATTATGAGAATAGCCAGATCATAAGGCAAATATACACTTGGAGTTAACCATAGCGCACATCCTGATGAAGGCACTTGAGTTTTTCATTTGAAGAGTTCCAGCCAAGTGGAAAATGGACCAACAACAATAGACAACAGTTGTTGAAATAAAATTGAAAAAATCGAAAACTATATACATATATATTTAAAATACAATAAAATATCTATTTGTGCCCCTTTTTAGAAAGGCAGAGCACAAAAAGATAGAAAAAGGTATAGAGTCATTAAGATAACAATCTGTTGTTTGAAAACTGAAACTGAATATATAGAAAAACTCGATGAAAACTGTAGCAGAATTTGACATTAAAAATGTGCAGAGAAAACAAAAGAAAACAAAACTAAAATTAAAATTAAATGCACAACATGTGTGCGCAGGATAAAACAGGACAGCACAGTCAGGACAACAGTTGCGATGATGTGTTTATGTTGTCTCCCAAAAAAAGAAATTCCCAAAAACCTGAAAACATAATTGGAAAACTGACCAAATGCTGACAATTTCTAATTGACACAAAATAAAAAAAAACTGGGACTTAAAAAAATAAATATTTTTTTAATATTATTATTATAATTTGAATAATATTTTTGCAAAGACCGCAGCAGAAAAGAAACAAACGGTGCAAACGGTTCTGCCATGACGAACCGTAAATTTACCGATTGAGTTGCAAGTAGCCTGAAGTAAGGCAGGTAGCAGGTAACAGTCAGTAGACAGCAGTCAGCAGTCTGCCGCTTGCCGGTTTGCAGTTGCAATTAACTGTGAGATGATTGAGTGGTTGTGTCACGCCTAAAGGTACTGGAGTTAGAGGGAAATGTTGCAGTTAGATTAGGATACGGTTAATATTAGTGGCAATACCATGAAGCTGCAACCGTTGGAACCAATGCAGTTTTGCCAACCGCATAAATTAATTTGCAACACTTAAGATTGTGGCAACCTATGGCCATTCCCACAACTACTTCCACTCCCATACCCATGAGGGACCTGGTCCGACTGGGAGGTCCCGCGGCGTCACGAAGCGCTGACAGAGCCCGTCGGTAACTCAAGACCCAAGACTCAATCGCCTGTCAACACAACGGGGCAACAACAGCAGAAAACAACAACTTTCAGATTGATGGCTGTCACAAAAAAATTGACATAACAAATGTCACTCACAGCGAACACCGTTTCCTGTGGCAACACTTGGAGCAAAAGAGATGGACAGGCACTGAGTGAGCGAGAGAGGGCAACTTAAGTTGTTTAGTTTCCTCAATAATAATAATGTAACCAATGTTTGTTTTCATAGATTTTTTTGTCAACTTTGGTTTGCCCCTAAAAAATATAAATACAACACAGAAAAAAATGTTGTAGGAATACCCCAAATGTCTTTGGGGTTGTTAAAACATGTGTCGCTCACCCAACAAAAGTTCTTGGAAAATGCCAAGAAACGCACTCGGCTTTTTCTCCCTAACAAATTACACAGAATGTAACAAAATTTTAATGTAAATATAATTGCATAATTGTATAATCTGTGCCACATGTTGCAACACTTTTCAAAGGGAGCACATCACACATCACGGGAAAAAAGGAAATGCATTAAGTTAAGTCACTGTATAAAAAGACAATTTTAAAATATGTGACATATTTGAACATGAAGGATCAAAATGTCGAATATTTAAGACTGCAGCTCATTTTGAAATGAATCACATTTTGGGGAATTATTAAAGTGAATGGGAAAGTACAGGGAAAGTAATCACAGTATCCATAATAGGATGCTGTGGGGCGAATGTAGAAACTGTTTTGGAGTTACAGATTTTATGAGCTTAGTCTGATACTTTTTAGACCCAGCACTCTAAGAAAGTGTAGAGGGGTTTATTAGGTCTGTCAGAAGCGAAGGATTGTTAGCAACAGGCAGAAGGAGGCATGGCCGATTCCATAACGCATATATATTCTTGATCAGCATAAACAGCCTAGTCGACATAGCAATGTCCGTCTAGTCCGTATGAACACCTAGATCTTCGAGACTATAAGAGCTAGAGCCACCAAATTTGGAATGAAAGTCGGTCTATATGCCATAACTTGGAAACGACTCAATCTATCTGGACCAAATTCAAATATTATGTATATGGTATCATTATAACAATTTTCACCAAGTTTGGTGCGGATCAGACAACGATAGCCTATAGCTTCCATAAGACAAATTGACAAAAATAGCTTACTTGTATGGTAAAATACGCACTTGAATGAGTACGGGGTCTTTTACAGTCCGGTCGCTCAAATGTAGCTTTTCTTACTTGTTTTACAAAGAGTTGAGCTAATTTTTTGAGTTTCTCTAAGTTTGTTGATATTAAATTGGTTTGAAAATTTATCTTTATATATTTTGTTAGATTTATGTGGTACAATGAGCGGGCCCTAAGATTGAGCTGACTTCTGATAATGACATCCGCATTTTTTACTGAGTTCATTTTCAAAATTTAGCAACTACTATTTATTATAAGCACTATTTTTGTTTTGCTTTTTAAATATGTTCTAAATTATTTCTGTTTTCAATGTTTTTTTTATACATTTGTTTATTCAAGTTTTGCCGTTTTGATTTTGTGATGAAAAAAGGTTTTTGATTGTCCACTTTAATCAAAATTGATAAAAAGTGGTTTCTCAAAGCTAAACCTTATCACAATTTTTAACCTCCTTCGTAGAATCTCTTGGAATCTATGCTGTGGATTGATAAATTTAATTAGGTAGCATCTGAAAAGCGACTCTACTGCAAGTCATGGCGTCATTATCCACAAAATTGGGAATATAGAGACTTTAGAGTATCTATTGGTTTCCACCAGCTGCCAAGTAACAAACAGTGCGCCGACCACGCCCCATTGACGCCCATAGCCAATATCTCATTCGTGTGCTAATCACGAGAAATTCAAACGAAAAAAAACAGGGCGATCAAAAGGGACAGAAAGAGTGTAAAGATTTGAGTGGGAAAGAGAGAGAAGTGAGAGTGAAACAGAGCCAAAATCACGCGCCGCTGAGTAGCCCAACAAAAGGATCAACCAGAAAAACAAAAACAAAACAAAAACAAAAAAATCATAAAAAATTGGGAGTTGTTTAGCTTGGCACCCCCGCGGGGTAAGCGGTGAACGGTTAACGATGAGCGGCAAGAAGCAAGCGGTAAGGGGGCTATACGGATGGATCGTGTACGACTGACGATTGGAATTAATTTTGAAACACTTCAAAAGCAAAGAACTCAGACAAAAACGATGCCAAACCCACACGTCTCCTCGGACTCAGACTGGGACTCTGCCTCTGACTCGGGGATCACTGGAAATAAATTAATTAAATGTGCCCAAAGAACAGAGAACAGACTCCGAAAGAGACTGAAACTCTGACTGGGACTGGGACTGAGACTGAGACTCAGACCCAGATCCAGGTTCTGGTTGAAGCACTCAAATCAGGCTTCCTGGAGGGCAACAGGCAGTCGGGCAGTCAGGCAGTCAGAGTTATGCTGCAGCTTCAACATTGTTTACGTCAAAATTTTAAATTTAGTTGTTAAACCCGAAAAACGAGACAGAGACAAAGACGAAGAGAAAGAGAGGGGAAGAGAGTTAGTACCAGATAGTGCGCTGTGTGTGTGAAACTCAAGATCGAGATCGAGATCGAAACAGAAACAGAAACAGAAACTGAAACCCAAACAAAAGGCGTCGAGGCAAACATCAGTCAGTGGCCCATAAGAAGCAGTCATAGCAAGCAACTCTCTCTGTCACTCTTCCTCTCTCTCACTCCCTCTACTACTATCCTTCGCTCTCTCTTACTCATAATTATGGGTTATGCAACTCCAGCAAAAAAGGTTGCTCGTTCATGCAACAAATTTAGACATTAGATGCCTCATCCACATTGCCACTTATTGGCAATTGAGCAAACTTTGCTCCTGCTCTGTGCGCCGTGCCCGGTGCTCTTGAGCAGTGCTGCCAGTTTAGCTATTTAATGGCTAGGTTTGCAATAAATGTAAATTTATTGAGCAATAAAAATAATTTAATTTATTTATTTTTATAGAGAAATGCATTTGATAGTTTAATTTGCATTTTAATATATGTATAAAATATAGTTCTTAAATATTTAGTTATAAAATGATATTAATTAGTTCTGTCTACTAAAACTTGCTTTAAATTTATTTTAAATAAATTATAATTTATCGATATTTTATATTTTAAATAAATTTAGTTTTCTGTACATCTTATTTTCTTAGTAGATTTATTAAAAATTTTAGCCTTTCAAGCTAGTTTTTTATAGCCATTTTATTAAAACTCTGTCAGCTCTTGCGCTTCTCTGTCTCTGTCGGTTTCCTGCCGAAATTGTTGCTGGAATTTTGCTGTTAGCAGGTAGCAAGAGATCATGCACTGTTACCAGTTTTGGCTTGTTGCGGATAACCTGTCATTAACTCTGCCACAAGGAGGCGATGCAACAAACAGACAGACAGACAGAAGGACAGAGAGACAGACAGAGACACTGCAATACCAGACATCCAACGCTTGGCTGCTTCAGGCGTTTACTTGCCTCGAAATTGAGACATTTGCAACACTGCATGACACTACCATAAAGCTGGCAACAACTGGAGTTTTCCACTTGATGCAGGACAGCAACAGACACCGTTAATCAAAATAATAAACTCTTTCTATATATTGATTAGTTTTTGATTGATAAAACAAATGATAAAGAAATCTTCTATTTATGTAGATAAATTGTTAAACATTTAGTTAGTTATATATTTAAATTTAATAAAAAACTTGTTATATTACAACTGCAGAATTCAATAACTTCTGACAAGTGAATCCAAGCTAAAGAAAAGCCAAGAAAATTGATGAAAATGTGAATTTTGAAAGTCTATTATAAGAATGCCTGGCACAGATGTTGTCAGTTGAGATTCTGGCTAACAACTTGTTGGTATTGCATTCAAATTGCAGCAATTTTTGAGCTACAGAGCAGTGCGATTGTCAAAGAGCTTCAAAGTGAAGGAATATTCAAAGTGGCTGCAACTATTGTGTATGACAGCAATGTTCAAATTGAATGGGACCCAAGAGGAGCAGTAAGGCAGGAGGAAGGGGACGGGAGGTAGGAGCCAGGAGTGGAAGGAGGTAAGAGTTTGAGGAAGGCAGGAGTGGAAGTAGGCAGGAGTTGGAAGAAGGCAGGAGTTGGAAGAAAGCAGGAGTGGAAGAGGGCAGGAGTTGGAAGTAGGCAGGAGCGTAAGAGGCCAGGAGTTGGAAGAAGACAGGAGTGGAAGAAGCCAAGAGTGGCAGGGGGCAACAGGCCACAGAGTAAAGGAAAGTGGTAAGAGCTGAAAGAAGCTTGCTGCTGCTGCTGCTGCTGACTTTTTATGGTTGCGGCTAATAATGCAATTTGCTGTTGAATGTGGCAGCGGTTGGTGGCAGAGACTGCCAGACTGCCAGACTACCAAAGACTGCTGCTTGAAGAAGTCGCATCATTTGACAAGACATTTATGCGGCACTTGGCGTTTGCCATTTCTAAATTAGGCGCAACTGCAACTGGCAAAAATGGGAAAGTCGAAAGTGGCAAGTGGCATCAGTTGCAAGTGGATGCATTATCTTGCCTCGACATTTTTCTCAGCGCGTGTGCAATTATTCAGTTATGACAAACATTATGCATTACATTAAAACTGAATTCTTCTAAGTTCAAACTCTTTCCTCCTTTCCTAAGAGAGCTAATCAGTTGGTTGTCTTTTCTAGCGACATATTGATCTATTACTTTCGGTGCCAGAAATTTTCCTTATCCACACTCACTGGGAAGACAGTATCCAATTACTTGTAGGTTCTCTGGGATTTGTTGCTTTCCCCCTTTTCCCGCGAAACAACGTATGTAACACAACATGTCAACAAGTCTCTTGACTGCATTTGATGGTAATTGCCAGAAAGAAACAAGAGTTGAGACAAGACTTCACCTGACTACCATCTATAAATTATTGAAACTGAGATGTGCTTCATGTGGTGCCACACTCGGTGGCAACTCTGTTGGATCGCGTGTCTTGGCCACTTAAACAGCTCAACTCAAGACAAGACAACTCTGCTCAACTCTGTTCACTTTTGTCCACTTTTAACCATCCAAAACTTATCTGATCCTATGGCCTGGCCTCAACTGAAACTGAACTTGCTTAGCCAACTCTTATGCAAGTTTTATCAGTTCACATCGGAGCATCAATAATGTCTTTATTTAAACCAAAAAAACAAAAACAAAAAAATAGGGAAAGAAGGAAAACCAGATCAAAGGTAGATTGAAGAATTCAGTGTTGACACTTGCCATAAAACTTGACCTTAGGATTTCTGGGAATACATATATATATTTCTATATGTTCATTGACAGGTGCTCTCCCTTTTCCCCCACAGTACACAGCTGGCCTAAATGGTTGGCCAACATATCTTTATCATTATTTATGGTAACTTATTTTTGAGTTTTTCCCAGACTCCTTCCTTTCAGCCTGTTGACATGTTTGTTTACACGAACTAATTTCATGTAGCAATTATTAGGAGCAGATGCATCTTCAGTTCACTGTTCCCTGTTCACTGTCAGTTCAAACTTTTTTATCCATTTCCCAATCGCGTGTTCTTCTTGTTTATTACTACGTGGTACTCTGGTTTATTAATTCGGGGATTTGGGGAATTAACTTTGATAGCTTTGAGTGCCTCTTGCTCTCTACCTCTAACTCTGTCTCATTCAGTTTGTTGTTTGTTTGCATTTGAAATGGACACGAAATAAATTCGCTTATAAATATGCATAAATTTATGCCACAAACAACAAGAATTTCCCTGCATAACTGAGTGAGAGAAAAAGAAAAAAAAATTATGAATATGCCATGTCCTGTTTATGACGCCTCCACCCCTGGGAGAAGCTGCAGAGATGAAGCGAAAAGCGAATATAATATTGGACACCAAAAAAATTAATAGGTTATGGGACTTGAGTTGGCCAAATTACTGAAGCCAATAAAATTGTATTCGTCGAATAGAGAAATATATATACGATATCGTTATCGTAGCAAGGAAAGATTACCTCACGTCTGCTCCATAAACCAAAATGTCGAGTGAACCCAGAAAATTATCCAAGTGGAATATTAATTTTCAGACAAACATCATAAACCTTTGACCTGACAACCTTTAAAAACATACGTTTCATACACTTCCTGTTGACACTGGCGCCAAATCATACTTCAAATGCGGTTAAGGAGAAAGTAGGGAAAAAACAACTGCCTAAATTGAATAAACAAAGGATGTGACCAAGTGACAGGGCTACCGATCAAGAGACCGATCGATCGATCGATCGATTGAAAACGTAACAAACATAACGCTGATCGTTAAACATTCAAGTCCCCGATAAGATCCGAGACACAACCGAACCCAAGACACGACTCTCCGAGGCGGAGTTAAATTGTCAACGAAGGAGAAAAAAGAAGGAGATGAAGGAGCATTCAGAGGCACAGTCGGAGAACAAAAGGAATTTATGACTTGTGTCACTTTCAGCACCATCAACTCGTAACTCAGACGCGCAGTTCCAGCGTGCTCCTCATGGTCCTCATACTCCTCTCCCCGCCCCTTTCAGCTGTACCTTGAATTCCACGTATGTGCGCTTCAAAAATTAAGATACAAACATGCTCAAGGAGCAGGAAGATCGCATGATTATACCCTGGCAGTCAGGCAGGCAGGCAGGCATACCTCAGTTGAAGACAGCACTCGTGTGTGTGTGTGTGTGTGTGTATGAGACCGCAATTGCTCAAGCGTTAAGGCCTGACGTTCTCCTATTCCTTTTGGCCCTCGTTTCGCTTACTCCACAGACTTCTTCTCCTTCTACTCTCCATTCCCTCTCCATCTCCATCTCCTTCTCCTTCGCTTCGTTGAGATAAGTGCGTGGCGATAAGCGCGACAGACGACAAGCGACAAACGACAAACGCTTCATTGGAGCTGCTCCTGCGCAAAATACCTGACGATCGGAGGAATCGAGTCAAGTTTCGCTATCCATTCAAGGAGCTTGAACAATTGCACACTTAAATTGCTGCGTGTAACGCACTTGGTCAACAAAATGCTAAAGGCGCCTACTGAATACAAGAGGCGTAGTTTACAAAGGGGGGCTGTCAGATCAGCCTACACATAACACAGAGGTTTGCCCACCTAAAAAGTGGTATTAAATTTACTTTTGAAATGAGAATACTTATTTACGTGTCTTTAAATCAAAACTAGTGTATGAAAAGAAAAGAAAATACTTATATTTATATCTAAAGACTTAAAACTAATCCAGAAGATACTGATTGTAGTTTTCTTCAATTCGGATAAAATGAAATTTTATCTTTATGTTTTAAAAGGAAAAAGATTCACTGAAAAGTAAAAGCAAATCATATCATTATTACAAGACTTCTTTAAGGACTTATTTTTACACTAAATCGGTTTATATATATATATTTATATTACCATATATATATATGATATATGCATCCCTTTAGCAGTATTCCAACTAAGTCACTGACTGTCTATCAACAGAGTCGTTTAACACGATAAGAAAATATTTTAAAGGATTTTTAATTGCTTTCAAGTGGCCGACGTGGAATACTCTAGGAAATATTTCTCCGAGGTTGTTTGTCTGCAAGTCTGTTGACAATGTGTAGATAGATCTGAAGACTCAAGTATTACATTATATTGCAACCACTTAAAGGAGAACTATCCTAATGAACTTCTCATTCACTCCGATGTATAGACAAATCGAGCACTTAGACTTAAGTTAAGTACTTAAACGATCGTTATCTGTTTTGTAAACGATAATCATCATTAGGAAACAAATTGCTGCGATTATCTAACAGTTTAGTTGGGTTCAGTTGTCAGTTGATTATGTCAAGTATTTTTATATGGTATAGATGGAATGCAGATGTGAATATCATTCATATCGAATGACATCAATTAGTGCCAATTGACAGCCCGCATTTTGTGCCTTAACTGAATGCTGGACTAAAATTGGAATACTCGTGATTATATTCACATTATGTGTTGCATTTAAAATCCACATTCATTTATCCAATATTCGTTGCACATTTGCGCATATTATTTGCATAAGCTCAGAATCCATATGATAAATATTCAATTAGCTGCACCCCCAAATAACTATTTGTATAACTTTTGTAGCGTAGATAATTATGCAAAATCGGGGAATATTACAAGCAGTGCATTGCACAAATGATAGTTAATTGCACACCAAGAGATACCCTATAAACATTTCAGTGTTTAAATCGTGTAACTAAGTGTGCTACCCAATTTGTTACATTTTCAGTTTACTAAGTATTTAAACGCAATGCTTAAAATTACAAATTAATCAAATGCGATTTGCAATGCAAAGTGCAATGTAAATTATAATGAAAATCAGAAAAATTCAATTTGTACGTGAATAAACAAGTCTGTTGGCATATGGCGCCCTCTGGCGGACCAATCAAAGTACCGATTTCGTGTCAAAAGAAGACGCTAATTATTTTATGTTTAGTGCGCGTTTTCTTCGCACTTCCTGTCGTTAATTCCGTTGAACACTTTTATTGGCCATCGAAATGCAATTAAAAGTCATAAAAAATATGTGAAATGTGTTAAGAAAATAAGAATAAGAAAACAAAATAATGAAATAAGCTGATCAGGGCAATGGCGCTAAAAATCTTTGATTTTTCACACCTCAAACAATGTGACCCTTTCAGTTAAATATTTTCAAACATTTCAAATGCTGTGAACATTTGGTGTGAACTTGTTTAAGCTGTAAAAGGACAACGAATAGCTGTTAAGCAAATAAAAATTAACTTTGTTATTTTTAAAAATTAAAAAAAAAAACAATTTAACCGATTGACCCCGACGTGATTTGAACACGCAACCTTCTGATCTGGAGTCAGACGCGCTACCGTTGCGCCACGGAGTCACTTGAAATCGTGCTGAACTAAATGTCAATTCTAACTAAAAAGTAAAGGAATTTTATTGAATTGATAAATAAATATTTATTTGTGGCAATCAACACATTAAATTACTTTTAAAACAAATAAGAATAAGAAAATGTATAAACATAGAGATTAGAAGCGTACAGATAACGTATATATATAAAAACCTTATGTATATGCTGACTTGTTCTATAAATAGCCTGCTTATCTTGAGTGCAATTTGTGCTGAAATAAAATGTGAGAGGAATTCTTATAAGACAACATACTTAATAAATTTATATATTATGACTTTGATATTTTAATTTCTTGAAAGATAATTAAAAATTTTCCACTTCTAACAAAAGTATACAATCCCCTTGATAACAGATTTGAATTAATGAATACAATAATCTTATCGATTGAGTACTCTACTTCAATTCTGCTCTTTTACTATCAAAATGTTGGTAAGTGAACGAATAATAAATACATAAAACACTGGCGAACATTAAATATGATATATTCCTCAAGTTGCTATAATATTTCTTATCCAAAAATGATGTATGCGTCGAGTGTGTTGTAAAGTTTTGACGAAATCTCGAATTCTCGCGACGCTTCAAGTTCATGAGCAATTTTAATGATCCTCTTCTGAGAGCTACGATCGGAACGATCTTTTGGGACTTGGCATAGGAAACGACTAAATCAATTGAGTAGAAAATTCTCTATGCATGTAAGTACTTCTACCGATTACACATTTTATGTGCACTTCTCAATCTTTACGATTTTGAAGTAAAGAGCACTTCTTTGCATACAAATAGAGAGAGAGCCCCAAACAAAAGACGAAATATATTTTAACGACACTTGCCACAAAGAGCAGCAGAACTTCAACATAAATTGTAAAATTTTTATACTCTCTGCAAGAGAGAGTATATTGGGTTTGTGCAAAAAAAAAAGTATGTAACAGGCAGAAGGAGGCGTGGCAGACCCCATAAAGTATATATATTCTTGATCAGCATCACAAGCCGAGTCGATATAGCCATGTCCGTCTGTCCGTCTGTCTGTCTGTCTGTCTGTCCGTCTGTCCGTCTGTCCGTCTGTCCGTCTGTCTGTCCGTATGAACAAACAGATTTCAGAGATGGTAAGAGCTACAAGTTTGAATTTGGTCTCTATCGACTCGATATTTAGTCAGTCAATACAAGAATCTTTTTTTTTTTTCGATGCCACGCCCCGTTCGCCCACAATGAGCAAAAAACTAGAAACACCTCGGAAAAAATTGGTGTTTTAGGCGAATATCTCAATAACTATAGCACTTAGGAATACCCTTTTTGGTATGGAGGTTCCTAGTCAAGGCATAAATGCATTGTCATTAAAAATTTTGGACTGCCACGCCCCCTTTTCCCACAAGAAATAAAATAATTTGCAAACTTCAATGCCGATTTTAAGGCATATGTTCTTATCGTACAGTATTGTTATTTCACATTCGTTTGAAGACTACGTATATCAAACTATCCTGAAAGTTGCATATAAATCGGACTATAAACAAAAGAGCTAGACACGTAACAAAGTTTATAATTTAACGCCATTTCACTGCATGTGTGCAAGCGAGACAGAACATACAAACATGTGAGCGAACGTTTTCGCTGCTTTCTAGCGGCAGCGCTGCTCGCGAAAGCTGACTGTGCCGACCAATTGTATATGTATAACATATACACACATACATATGTGCGTGCATACTTATAATGTTAAGTGTGTATGCGTGTGTAAACATACAATCAGATGTTTTTGTTTTAACGTGTTTTGTTGCAAGTATCAATTGATATACTTGGATACCGATTTTATTAAATGATCGGGAATAAATTGCAGAGAGTATTCTACGGTCGGGCGTGCTCGACTGTACTTTTCTTTCTTGTTGTTAAATGATTTTTCTTGGTCATATCTAAATCTAATAAGTGAACTTCTATGCGATATGGATATATAGATATATATAAATTTTTAATTTCTTTTCTTTGGAAAAGTGGTCATAAAAGTAAAGGAGCGGTCATAAACCAGGCCAATCCCTCGAATCCCCTTATATTGCCTTATATCTCCCTAAACAAGCCTACACAGTGCCTCTTGTATTGTTGTGGCCAAAAGGTGTGAATTTCTCGAGCATTTCTCCAAGCATTCCCTGATTAATATGAGTCAGAGCAACAGACTTCAGGGCAATGAAAATGAAAATGAAAATGAAAATGAGAAGCTAAAGAAATGGATAATAAAATTATAAAATGAAATGTTTTGTTCCATCTTTATTATACAGGGTATTGCTGTTGTGGTTGTTTCTTGGGCTCTTAAAACAGCTTCACCCCAAAACAGTTTTCATTCTTTTCTTTTTATACTCTCTGCAAGAGAGAGTATATTGGGTTTGTGCAAAAAAAAAAGTATGTAACAGGCAGAAGGAGGCGTGGCAGACCCCATAAAGTATATATATTCTTGATCAGCATCACAAGCCGAGTCGATATAGCCATGTCCGTCTGTCCGTCTGTCTGTCTGTCTGTCTGTCCGTCTGTCCGTCTGTCCGTCTGTCCGTCTGTCTGTCCGTATGAACAAACAGATTTCAGAGATGGTAAGAGCTACAAGTTTGAATTTGGTCTCTATCGACTCGATATTTAGTCAGTCAATACAAGAATCTTTTTTTTTTCGATGCCACGCCCCGTTCGCCCACAATGAGCAAAAAACTAGAAACACCTCGGAAAAAAATTGGTGTTTTAGGCGAATATCTCAATAACTATAGCACTTAGGAATACCCTTTTTGGTATGGAGGTTCCTAGTCAAGGCATAAATGCATTGTCATTAAAAATTTTGGACTGCCACGCCCCCTTTTCCCACAAGAAATAAAATAATTTGCAAACTTCAATGCCGATTTTAAGGCATATGTTCTTATCGTACAGTATTGTTATTTCACATTCGTTTGAAGACTACGTATATCAAACTATCCTGAAAGTTGCATATAAATCGGACTATAAACAAAAGAGCTAGACACGTAACAAAGTTTATAATTTAACGCCATTTCACTGCATGTGTGCAAGCGAGACAGAACATACAAACATGTGAGCGAACGTTTTCGCTGCTTTCTAGCGGGCAGCGCTGCTCGCGAAAGCTGACTGTGCCGACCAATTGTATATGTATAACATATACACACATACATATGTGCGTGCATACTTATAATGTTAAGTGTGTATGCGTGTGTAAACATACAATCAGATGTTTTTGTTTTAACGTGTTTTGTTGCAAGTATCAATTGATATACTTGGATACCGATTTTATTAAATGATCGGGAATAAATTGCAGAGAGTATTCTACGGTCGGGCGTGCTCGACTGTACTTTTCTTTCTTGTTATTTTATGACAATTTTCAAGTTGCTTTATGGAAAGTTTTATGCGCGTGTCCTTTTCGTATGCGTGAGATGAGCAAATGGAAATGGGAATAGGAATGAAACTGAAATAAACCAGAAAATGCCAAACTTTTTTATGCCAAACAGCTGATGTACAGTTGCTGCAGTTGCCCAATGAATCGTCATCGACAGCTATCGATAACATCATCAACATCATCGGCTTTACTTCAAAGGTAAATGCCACTTAAGATTGCATCGTATTGCGACTCGGAATCGAACTCGGAATCGGACTCGTTCTCGGCATGTGGCACACATGTGATTGAGAGTCGGGTCCTAATGAAGCCATTAGCAGCGCCTTATCTGGTCTGTCAGGATACCAAAGGGCGACCCAAAAAGGTCTTCCCATTTTTTTGTTTTTTTGTTTGCAACAGTTTCTCGAGCAACTAATACGCCTAAATTAGATCAAGATCAGCTCGGGGCTATAATAGTAAGCATTTTGGCAGCTGTTCTGAGGATTCGGTAAACCAAACTGTGCACCGTCTGCTATCCGCTACCCGCTACCCTGTACCCCTGTACCCCCGCACTCCTATTCTTGATCCTGTCAGAGTCTGACTCTTGTGGGCAGGCAGACAATAACTTTATTTTAGACATTTTTCTGCTTTGTGCTGTCTCAATATCTTCATCAAATTGCTGTTGTTGTTTGGCAAACTGCAAATCATGATAGCACCTGATCTTCGCTGAACCGATCATTAGGCAATTACCAAACAAAAATTTTAACTTGGCCAGCAAAAATTCACCAGGGAATAAGGATTAGAGGCAGAAAGGAGTGGAGGAGGGAACTGAGAGAGAAAATTCTACCAATTTAGACTTATTAGAGTATTTCACTTCGTGGAAATCTTTAGTCGACCAAAGACCGCGTCTGTAGTTCTTTTCCCCATTAGTTTCAGCTGCCTTCTTGCCACATACACGCATAAATTGCTTAAAAGTCTGCCACATCCTGCGCTTTACAAATATTGCGACACTTGAGCACAAATGCTGCATCTAATGTGCAACTGCAACACGCTGTTTCACTTGCCACTGCAACAAGCAGCATGCAACAAGAGTTGCAGCATCCAAGGCTACTTTCCTAACGGTTTCACTACCATTTCGCGTACCCTTTTCTACTACTCCCTTTTTCCTATGCTCATCTATGTTTTATTGCTTCCGTGCACTTTCGCTAGCTGTCGTGGCTCCCTCCTACTCCCTCTCCCTCCCCCGCCCTGTTCAAGTAAACTCAATTGCATATGTGAGAAAGTTGCCAGTGCGTTTAGCACTTGTTAGAAAGAGAGGGAGTGCGATAGAGAGAGAGGGAGGGAGAGTACTCTTCCGCTTAAGCGGAAGCTGCCAGCCTTGTTGTCGTTGTCTCTGCGTTGTTGCCACATTTTGGCGGTTGCTGCGAATGGTTTCCTGTCACATGCGTTGGCGTAAAGCATGACACAGATGTTGCTGCTCCTCCCCCTTTCCCCAATGCCCCCCCCCCCCTCTCCACTCTCGCGCTGCCTTTGTAAAAAAAGCAACAGGAGCTGCATGCGCATCCTGCAGGATACACGATGCTGGCAACTGTTCACTTTCGCTGCCACTTTTTTGCCAGTCTATTCCTTTTGCCGCTGCTCTTGTTGTGTGTTTTTTTTCCTTTTGTTGTTGTTGTTGTTGCATTGTCATTAAACTTTAACCGCGGCATCTGTCACTGGCGCAATCCTGCCACAGGACGAAGTGGCAAGGAGACAGCACTACGTACTGCCTTAAAGCCTGCTAAATTTTAATTGCCCACATGAATTTACAGCACCAGCTAAGAATGAAGAAAAACTAGTTGAAAAGTTGGTAGTTGAGTGTAGTCGACTGCTAAAGACCCGGTAAAAGTGGGGTAAAAAGTGTTGTATAGCGTTACTTTAAGCCATATGTAGTGTTGGGAAATGGAATTCTGTTATCCATTTTGATGTAACTAACTATTTTAGAACTTACTTACATTTCGTAGCTAATTTATTTACAGCAATTTGGTAGACCATTTTAGGTTTTCAGCTACCGGTTTTAAAATCGCACAAAAAATGTGGCAAGTGTGGCAGCAGGCAGTGTTGCAAGTGCTGCCGTTTTTATTGCTGCCACTGAATGCTGAATGCTACGTTTTTATGGGGCGCCTGTTCTGGCCACAGTTTCCATATATCAAGAATTAATTAGCGTAATGCAGCCAGAGTGAGATGGCAATAGCACAGAATTTTGCGATTATTATTTTATTTTTTTTTTTTTTTAGGGGCTGCATGTTGCATGCCACAACCGTGTTGGGGGCACGGAGGGTGTGCCAAGCGATCTTGAAAAGTGTTTTACTCGCTTTTAAGCTTTTTTTCGCTTCATAAAAAAGATAGGGGAAAATAGGGATAGGAAAGGGAGAGAGAGAGAGAGAGCGAGAGAGAGTCAGGGACAGAGAGAGGGAGACTTTGGGGGGCTTAGAGGGTGAGACCATTAAATATGCGTGGACACCATTTGCATGATGATGTGGTTCAACTTGTAGTTGTGGTTCAGGTTCTCTGGTTCGGCTGCTGGTTCTGGTTCCGCTTGTGGTAACTGGGTAAATATTGCACTTAGCTACATTTTTGCCTTTTCAACTTGATGGGATTACTAGTATGGGATTAAAGAGTGTGAAATATGAAAATGTTGCAAGTTGTTAGTGATTTCATGCTATAAAAAGATTGTAATTTACATAAAAGATTCAAATAAACAGCAAAATAAATCCACAGTTTACGGTTTGTGTAGCCATAAAGAGATTTTTTGAAAAAAAAATGTATATAGAAAGTTAATCAAATATGACATGTTTAACCCTATAAAAGATTATTTTCTGAACTAAATTTATTTGTAAAGAATAGAGTATCGATATAGTCGTATACTTAACTATACATGCATACAATATTAATGGCATAATTTCAGTATTTCAAATGTACTCTTCCCTAAATTATTCATTAGTAAAGATTTTTATTGACTTATTGATTAGTTTCTACTGAACTTAGTCAAAAATGTATTTCTATTTTCTATATTTAAATTTATTTCTGAAATCAAAAACTCTCCGAGGTCCCTTGACTTCAACTGAATTCAAATAAAAGTTTTCATTAGCTTTTAATTACATTTTTTCCCAAAATTAATATTTCAACACTCTAATTGAAACCTTTAGAATAATTGCGGCTACATGCAGCTGTTGGTTTAAATGGTAGCAGTTTGTTATCGTTTAGGCCATATCTACCCCAGTTTAAAGGCTCGTTCGAGTTCTCAGTTTACCGTGCACGAGTAATTCGAATACATCAAGCACTCACTTTTCAACTTTTTGGACATTCGCGTAGTGCAGTGCATTAATTAAATTTTCGCCAAATTAAAAGCAACTTTTCTGGAACGAGAGATACCTGAAAGCGTCTCTCTGGTCTCCTCGGTCTCTCTGGCCTTCCCTGTATTCCGTGTCTCCTTTCGTTTCTCCTCTCTTCCTGACGCCCCTTCGTGGCTGTGGAAAGTTGTCAGTTGGGGCAGCAACCGTTGCCTCAGGGCACATGTCAGGGGCCGGGCAAAGCGCCATTTTGTTGCCAGCTGCATGTGGCAGGCGACAACGGCAACAAAAACAAGAACTACAACAACAGCAACAATGGCCAAGGTGAACCACACTAGTGCTGCTACTACAACAATAAAAACAACAACAATTAAACACTGGGAATTGCAAGCGAGAGAGAAAACGCAAAAAGCCAAAAGCGTTCAACCAACAACGAAACGCAGTGTGAAATTTTAATGCACAAAACTGTTGTGTGTGTTGTGTAGTGGTGTGTATGTGTGTGTTGGCCAACCAAGTCAACCAAACAGCCAACCAACAAACATCAACACAGAAAACTGCAACAACAACGACAACAAGTTACGTCAGCAGCAAAAACTTTTGTTGTCTGTCTGTGGCAACAACAACAACAACAACAACAATAAGAACTACAACAACAACAACGGTAACAACAACAACAATAAGTGGTCTACAGACACATTCATTGGCGGCAGCAAGTTTTCACCTGTCGTGGAGTGAATTGTACGTTGATTGCACCCGCTCAAGTCGTTGTCTTCCACAGATTGTTGCCATTTATGAGTGGACGATCCTCGCGTATCGCTTGCGTCATGTTGCAAGTTCACAAAGGGTGTGTGTTTTGGTGTGTGTGTGTATGTGCCACACACAAGCAGTCGACTTGAGCTTGACTCTCGGTCGAAAAATCATCGCATTCACTGCTCAGTCAAGCGTGCAATGATTGCATACAAAAAGGGGAATTTCAGCGAGTTCATAAAACTATAAATACTTGCAGTTGGTACAGTGAACACTAACAGAAGACAACTCCCACTAACTAAAGCCTTTTCTCTACAATTTTTAGTTTCTTATTGAAGTTAACTTAAAATTCGATGATGTAATTAAATAATTTTTGAAAAATGCTTTTTATATAAATCAATTCAAAGTCTTGAACTTAAAAATTCGATGTCATTTAAAATTTTGATAAATTCTATTTTCTGTACTATATTTGTATACAAGGTTTGACTTTTCTTAGTCTAAAATATTAATTTTTAATCCCGATTCCCAACTGATCTCTCTCCTTTCTTTGACTTTTCTTGTTTCGTCTTTCGATATTCAACATTTTGTTCCCATCTGTTTCTTGTGTTCCCAAGTATGTACTCTCTCTTTCTATCTTGCCCTCTCTTTCTTTTAGTTTTTCCCTTTTTCCCTGTACATTGTTTTTCAGTTTACCAGGCTTGCTGTTAATTGTTTGTTTTTGCAATGTTGGGGCAACGCCCACTTCCTGTTTATGATAATTTCTGACAACGGTCTGGCAACGCTTCTCTCTCTTTGTCTGTTTCTTTCTCATACGCTGAATAGACAATATCTGGCATAAATCTCATCCCCACAATCGCCTGGATAGTGTTGGTAAAAGTGTCGGTAAGATTCTTGAAATTCCGCACAAAATTGATTGGCCCCAAAAGTTTGACTAAAAGGTGTTCGTCCCATTACGTGCAGCTCGATGCATTTTAATGATGTGCCAGGCCGCAATATAATTTCAATTTTGCATCATTCAGCTTAACTGAGAGCTGGAAATTGATTGCGACAGCAACAACAACAACAAGAACGGCAAGAGAAACTTGCAACTTGCAACATGCAACGCATTGCAGCAATTTCAATTGTTGGTTTAATGAGCTCAAAAATGCGCAGAACAATGAAGTTTCTGAACGTGAACGGATAAAAGATGCAATTTTCAGAAAACTCTTACCCTTACCGCCCTCCCGGTTCAACCCACCGTATCTGAGTATGTATTCGTATCTGAATCTGCATCTGCATCTGAATCGCAACCTCGGCACTTTGGAGCCGTAATTAAATGCAATTTTATTACCACGATCAAAGGCAAAAAGGGCAGCGGCAAATGGCGAATGGCAAACTGGCAAAATGGTGAATGGTATACGGTGCACGGTGTACGGTGAATGGCAAATGGCAAGATAGGTGGCCCCAAACGGATAGAGGAAGCAAGTGTTGAAATGCGACGATGCGCTGCTAACTTGATTTATGCAACAAACAGTAACGCCCCCTGGCGGCCAAGCCAAGCTTTAACTTCCGCCTAGGCCTGCAAGAAAACAATGACTACGTAATTAATTCCAAAGTAAACAATTTATCAAGCACTTGGCGGTTGCCCATCCAACAATCAACAATCAACGGCCAACCAGCAATGAGCTCAGATCTCCGACCGACAACTGAAAGCCGGAAAGCGCATTCAAGTGGGCAGTGCCAAAGCCATTGCCAGTGTTGCCAAACACCGCAAAGTGCACCACTGGGAGTGTACGTCCCTCAACACCGCAAGTTCATTCTAAGTTCATTCAAAACTACAAACTGGAAGAAGGACTTTTCCACTGAAACATGATTACTTTTAACATTGAAGTGAACATTTATGCATTTTACGGAATCGTATAAAACACGAACGAGATTTATTTTAGTCTCACCCATTATAGTATACTCTATTTCAATACAATATTTTAATTACTTATATAAATTTAAAATTGATTTTTAAATAGACCTCTTCATAATCACCTTAAGAAATTCCCTGAACTGCAGTCAATAATTTGATCTAAACAAGTAAGATAGGCTACAGTCGAGCGAGCCGACTTAAAAAGACCCCGTAGTCATTCTAGACCGCGTTTTTCCATACAAGTCACTAATTTTCGACCGTTTGGTCTCATGGGAGCTATAGGCTTTAGTTATCCGATCAGGACCGAAAATGGTAATGATATAGAGTCATTATATACTCATAATGTTTGCGTTTGCTTAAAATCGCTTAGTTAAAATAAAAATTTTTCCTACAAATCACGAATTTTGTCCTATAGGAGTTATATGTAGGTTATACTTGTCCGATCCGAACCAATCTGGTTAGTTATTTTAATAAAACCATACACATAATGTGTGGTCTCGATAGCTCTATTCGTTTTCAAGTTATGGTGTAATGAAAATGGTTTTTCACAGCTTGCGTAGGCGATAGGGGCGTGGCAAAAATTTGAAATAAACTTGATCTGACTGACTTTTATTCCAAATTGCGTGTCTTTAGCTCTTATAATTTTGAAAATCCAGTTGTTTATACGGCCAGACAGACAGACGGACATTGCCATATCGATTCGGCTGTTGATACTGTTGAAGAATATATGTATATACTTTATAGGGTCTGCCTGTTACGCACATTTCGATTCTGACAAACCTAATACACCCCTCTACTCTTTTTGCATACGGGGTCTAAAAACAGTTTGTAAAGACACTCTGAAGAAGTTGTCCAAAAATTGTTAATGAATGTGGAATTTTCATAGTTTTACAATTGGTCCTTGGGGTCTAAGCAGATTATAAACATCATCATCATCTGCATCATAATCATCATTGAAGTGCACATAATTAAAAGTACCAGAAATGTATTCCCTGGTCTGCAGTTTGCCGAGCACTTTGCCAAAAATGCATTTAGAATTTGCACAAGAAATTATATTAAAACAAGAAAGAATGCTATAGTCGCCTCGCGACTTTAGGATACCCGTTACTCAGTTTAATTATATTATTAACAATATAATATATTATTAATAATATTAATAATATTACAATCGGTTAGGTAATCGACCCTATTGATTTTAATTCAGATGACTTGAGAAACGCAGAAAATTTTCATACAAAAATCATATTTACAGCGTATTTTTGACCGATTGTCCCTATGGGAGCTATATGATATAGTTGTCCGATTTGGATCAAACTTAGTCAATATGTTTATATTATTGACAGATATATTCTGTGTAAGTTTTACTTCGATTGGTTGGCCAACGCAAAAGTTATTCATATAAATTCATATTTGGAGCGTATTTTTGATCGATTGTCCCTATGGGAGCTATATGATATAGTTGTCCGATTTAGATCAAACTTGGTCAGTATACGTAATCCCTAGACGTGTACTTTCTGTGTCAATTTGGTTTAGATAGCATTACTAACAAAAAGTTTTCTATACTAAAACATGCTATTTTTACCTGTTTTTACCTTTGTATGCACATAGAACGCCCTAAAGTGGGCGTGTCAAAAAACAAAAGCAAACTTGTACTGCTTGGGCATTTTATCTTTCGTTTGCGACCACTCGGGCCTTTCTAGCTCTTATAGTCTCTGAGATCCTTTTGTTCACACAGACGGACAGACGGACAGACGGACGGACGGACGGACGGACGGACGGACGGACGGACAGACGGACAGACGGACAGACGGACATGGCTATATCGACTCGGCTTGTCATGCTGATCAAGAATATATATACTTTATGGGGTCTGCCATGTCTCCTTCTCCCTGTTACATACATTGCAACGAATACAATATACCCTTTTACTCTACGAGTAACGGGTATAATCATCTACGTGCTCTTCAGCATATAATCAGCTAGTCAGTGGCGTGGATTACAAGGGGGATTGAGGATTGTGATGCAGTGGGAGGGTAAATGGTAAATGAAAGTGTAGTTTTCAAAGAGATTACAATTATTTGATTGCACTCGAAGGCAAAATGGTTTAGTCAAAGTTTTTCGAGTTCTTTGGAGTCATAAATTTATCGAGATAAATCCGTTAAAAGTATTATCAAGATTTTACGCACCTTTTGCCATGAATCACTTGTGAGTAGCAGAGTGAATCATTAGCAAGACGAGTATGAATGAGCCAAAATTAAAGAAATGACAAAAAAGCACAAAAAAAAAAAAAAAGAAATGCAAACTAAGGAAAAACTCAAAAGAACCGCTTTTGTTGGTACCAGTTGCAGGTTTTCTCTCCCTCTGACAGTTTCATAAATTAAGACATTCAACAATAAACAAATAAACAACAACACACATGTTTGTGGTTTTGCTTTTGTTCAGACAGAGATAGAGATAGAGACAGAGAAAGAGTGTGTGAGAGAGAGAGGGAGAGAGAGTGAGCGAGGTAGAATGAGAGGTAGTTGCAGCTTCAAAGAGTTTGTCAGGCGGCAAAGTCTGTCGCTAATTATGCGAATGGTCCCCCTAACGACAACTCCCTCCACCCTGCCTCCTTCCCGCATCCGTTGCAGGGGAGCCTCTCTTCCCGCATGGTGCCTGTCTACAGCAATTGCGTTACACAAAAGGCGAAAAGCGAACGCCAAAAAGCCAAAAGCGACGGCCCGAATGACATGTGAAAATATGCAAATGCAAATGAATATCAAAAGTGAATGAATCGAGTCTGCTCTACGGGTCTCTCCCTCACTCTCTCTTTTCTTTCTCTCTCTCTCTCTGTCTCTCTTTATTTTATTTACAGGTTAGGGCTAAGGGTTAACTCCACTGCACTTCTCTCTCTCATTAAATATAAAAGCCAGACACAAGACGAGTTGTCAAGCAGACTCCGCTTTAATTATGTTGTCGAAATTCGCATTAATTGCCAGTGAAAAGCGAGTACTGCTTCCAGCTATGACTACGACTGCATTCCACACTTAACTGCACTTTGTAATACCCTGTAAAGTTGTACAACAGTTTGAGGCAGGCAGACAGAAGCTTAAGGACTCATATAAGAAGCGTAAGATATAATAATTAAATTATTTTAACATTTTAAAAAAAATAATTATAGAATATATATTCAGGAGGGTACTTAAATAATTATTTAAAATATTTAAATTAATTTTTATTATTTCTTTTAATTGCATTTGTAGAAATATACTCAATACAATTCATTGGAGTTGGTTTTTAAGATATATGTAGTTAAATGAATCATAAATGAAAAGTTCTAAAAGAAATTTTAGTTATTAACATAAACTACAGGGTATTTCTTAGCCACATATACCCCCTTCTTCCCTATGGCTGTACCTAAAGCAAGTGACAGCAGTTTATGCAATTTTGACAAGCGTTTTAAATGTGCGTCCAACCGTCGACAGTTGTCAACTGTTATTGCTGGATTGTCGTCTTGATTTCAGATCGGGATTACGACTCTGATAATCGCCAGTTGTTGTGGATGTGCCAACTAAATGGGGGTGGGAATGGGAATGGAAACGGGGATGAGGAGGATGTCAAGTGACTTCACTTATGCAACTTAATGGATTTGGACGTGAGAGCACTTAATTATTTGCAAATGTTAAGAGGAAGGTCAGAACTTAAAAGCGGGCCAATTTGGTGGGAGAAAGTTCAAAGAGATCTGCAGACATATGGAAAGACTTAACTAAAATGCCAAATTAAACAATAAAAATATGTATTGAATTAATTAAGTTTCATTAATTGTAAACTGAAACACGTTTCAAATAATTTATTTGCCTGGCAACAATAATTAAGTGGTAACAATTTCTGGCCAAGTCAGGGACAGCTGGTGGTCAGTAAACAGATTTGATTTATGTCTAAGCTTTTTATTAAAATTGTAGACTGATTAACAACAAATGCGAACTGAAGATGGATAGATTGAAGGATTGCCAGACTGTTAGATTTAGCTCCTTTAATTAAAATAGACAAATGGCGCACGATTGGGCATTCAGTGGCTCGATGATGGGTCTCTTATCCTACAATCGCCATCGCGATTTCTCTCTCTCCAATTCTCCATTTCTCCACTGTGCTGATGGCACAGCTGTGTGCCTAATTTATGAAAAATTCACAAAGCGAACTTATCAATCATAATGCTATGCTCTCCACTCCACCCCTCTTCATCCACCTCCTTTATGTGCCACGAATTGTTGCTACATTGTTGAACACTGTTAGCGTTTTTGGCAGTCAAGGCACGTGCCTCACTGCCGGCCAAGAGCTTTGCTCAAAGCAAGAATTCAATAAAAAAATTGTAGAAATTGTTGAAAAATACCCAAAGCATTTTGCTACAGTTGCAATTGCAGTGGAAGCTGCAGTTGCAGTTGCAGTTGCAGTTGCACTTGCCAAACATTCTGTCATTCGTTTATTGTAATTGTGGGCCAGAAGTGAAGTGAAAACTCCAAAGTGGTTCCATTCAGTCACTGATGAAGTTGTTGATAATGCGGCGGATACTTTACTTTAGCCAATTTGGCTGGCAGCCGCTCAGCAGTGACACGCTGTACGTGACCTGTTGGCCAAATGTCCACAGACAAGGACAGCAAATGAAAGAATAAACGAAAGAAAGGGGGAGAGAAAGGGAGAGAGAGAGACCCAGCTTTAAGCTGCATTTTGCACGTCATTTATCAGTCTAGAGAACTTGTCATTTTCCTTTGCTAAAATATGAAATGATCAATGGTTTATAACATTTATTAATATCACAAGTATCCCAAATAAATTTTAAGCTAAACACGAATTTAAGAAATATAAAACAAGAAAAATGGTTATCATTGGCTCGCCGAAGATTATATACCCTAGCACCATTGCATCATTTGGTGTTAGTTACCAATTGTTCCTATGGAAACTATTTGATATAGTAGTCCGATTTGGATGATATTTGGTCAGCATATAGGGAATGATAACAAATGTTATTTCGCTTAATAAACACTTAACATTTTCATACTAAGCATTTCAACTGATTGATCCTAAGGCAGCTATATGATATACTGGTCCGATCTGGATGAACATGGGATTTGGAACTAAATTCCTATTGGCTTAATTTGGCTTTTTTAAATAAATAATCTTTATGATATAGTCATCCGATCTGGCTGAAACATAAAACTGAGTGCAGAGAGAATACACATCTTTACCAAGTTTCATCAAGATAGCTTTAAAACTGAGAGACTAGTTCCCATAGAAACAGATGGACAGACGGACAGACGGACAGACAGACAGACATGGCTATATCGACTCGCCTGTTGATGCTGATCAGGAATATATATTTTATGGGTTCGGAGACGCCTCCTTCAATGCGTTACAAACTTCGTGACAAAATTAATATACTCTCTGCAAGGGTATAAAAATGTTTGAATCTAAAAGTTAGTATTTGAATATAAGTATAGATATAAATGTAGAAATATAAAAATCGACATAAGTTGAAATATAAATATTAACATTAAAATATAAGTAATACTATTAACGAATACGTATGCACAAATTTCAGACTTTTTATAGTTTTTATTCAAATATACCTAATTATATAACAATTTTAGGAACAGACATAAACAATTACACATCTGTAATGCCAACACCGTCAACATAATTAGTCACAATCACTAAATTTTACCCAAGAAATGCACAAAAATTCAGCTTCCAATGAAAAAGCAAGAAATAAAAAATGAGAAAAAAAGAATTTCTAAAAATAAACGAAACTGTGTGTGTTGAAAAATGAAAATGAAAACGAGAAATGAAAAATCAAAGAAACAGACACGCGACCACAACAATTTACTGTCTTGTGTCTAAAGTAAAAGTCAGTGCAAACGACAAAGCAGCCAATAAAATTTCCAAGAAATTTTAATTATTCAACATTTTTAACGCCAGGCAAAATGGGTGAAAACCAAAGAAACCAAACTGACGGCAAACTAATTAAAGACGCGTCCACCTACAAAAAAAATAAACCAAGGCATGTGGTTGCTCCGATGACTACCGACTATAACCGACTCCCGACTCGGGACGAGTTGAGGAACAATTCGTGAAATCATTCAAAGTTATATAGTCATCAAGTGTACATCAATCATAGGCCGCAAGAAGTTGAAGTTGAAGTTGGAGATGGAGCTAGAAATGAAGTTGGAAATGAAGTTGGAGTAGGAGCATTGTCTGGCGCACAACCGCAAGAAAAGCGTGAAAAATTGTCGGCAGCAGCAACAACAACTAGAAGAACCAACAAACTGCATTTTCCACATTTAGCTAAATTTGGCCCAGAAAAGCCAGAAAACTTATATCGGTTCCATGTGTAGGCATTTTGCTGATAATTAGCGGCCCCGTAGAGTGAGGATTTTGCGCCCTAATTGATAAACGTGCCAAGCACCAAGAGTAGCAGTTTCAGTCCTCAATCCTCAAACCGCTCCCCCTCAGTCACAGTAGCAGTCGCAGTCACAGTCACAGTTCTGGCAAGAGTCTGTGCCGCCGTCTGGTCTTGTCTAGCTCCGAAGTTCCCTGTTCAGTTTTTCCTCTGTCCTCATTCCCCCCTTCCAGCTCCTCTGATTTCCCTCTGTTTCTAGTGCTGGGTGCTCCCCTGTTCGCTCTGGCGTAAAAATTATCTTAATGGACAATTTAAGAATCACTCATTGTGAATTATGCGGCGCATTTAGTTGCAAAGAGTAGTCCAACTTCTGGGATCTGGCAAATGGTCTACAGAATGTCTGCACTTACCAAAAGTTTCCAAAGTTCTCCCTCTCACTCCCTCTCCCATCACAGCACATGTTTTCTAGCAATTCATTTACTATAAATATATCAATTGAAGTTTAACTAGTTTTACTAACTTAAGTAATTGCTTGAATGATATATTTTGAAAGTAGAAACTAGTTTTACTCTGTATGCCGACTGTTAAAATTCCTTTCAATCCTTATTTTAGATACTATTTTTGAAAGAATAGTATTGCTTAAAAAAATCTTCTGCATTTCGAAACTGCCTTCGTTCTATATTTGACTATACATTTTTCTACCGTTTCCTAATGTTTTTGAAAATTTTTGGCTCCATTATCGTGCTCCTAGTGTAGGGCCATGTGTGCACGAGAATTCTTTAGCTCATCACTCAATTCTACAGACGCTAGAAACAATCAACGAACACATTAGTTTGTGTAAGATCCAAAAAGACTGTGCAAAATTTATAGTAAGGAATGAAAAGATCTATCTCTGTCCCTGTTACTCTCTCTCCATCTTTTTCTGTCTGTCTGTCAGTCCTTGTGTCTGTGTTGTCTGTTCGAGTTGAGCAGTCGCTTCATTCTAATGACTTTAATGAAATTTTTAATTCCCAGCAAATGTGAATTTATTGTTTTGTGGTTTTCTGCTGCCAACCCCCCCTTGTCCCGTCCCCGTTCCACTCCGCCTATGGCTGTGGCAGTTGCATGTTGTGTGGCCACTCAAAAATAAACAGCAGCCCGAGGAGAGAGTCGTAGTCGAATTCGGAGTCAAGTATAGTGCTGTGAAGTGGGTTTTTGAACTGGTAGCAGCTTCAATCTTTGGGGCCAACCGAAACAAGCCGCTTACTTAAGGCAAAAGGAGCAGTGGGAGGTAGAGGAGGGGTTCGCGAGAGATAGAGAGAGGGGAGAAAGAGACGAAGAAGAGTGAATTGCAGAATTGCTGTGCAAATGCAGATTAATCAAGCGCTCAACTTGCTGCTCACTGACTTTACCTAGTCTCTGTTTATGATTTTAGTCTCTGTCTGTCCCCCTCTCTTTTCCCACTCTCTGTCCATCTCTGTCACACTTGTACGGCCTGTCTGCTGCCACTTTAGCAGCTGATTAATGTCTTACACGCGACGTTTTAATACCAATTTTTTATGCATATCCCAAAACGCATAAAACGGCGAGTAAAGTGAAAAAGTTGTAGTCACCACATCCGTGACATTTCCTGTGGCTCTCTGCGTGCGGCAGCTACAGTAAGCACTCGCTAGCAGCATACTTTATTCAAGTGAGAAATTTCATAGGCATTGTTAGCCATGTTTCACTGTGACAAAGTAAGTCCCCCTGGCGAATCAGTCTCAAATATATTTTTGTTTTTGGGGGGGATTGAAAGGTGTTAATGCCAAAAACTTGCACAAGATTTGTACACAACTAATTTCAGTATTCATTTATAAAGACAAAGTCGACAACGGACTGACAATCCTGAATTGCAGCTGAATGAGAGAACACACTACGAGTGGCATATCAAAATTGCCCGATGAGCAATTGCAGATAAGTTCAGTCAGTTGGCTTATAATTAAAATGAAATTTGTTCACAACAAGTCTACCTACAGATGTCCCAGGTGATTTGTAACTCAAACCAAGACAAAACAAGTAAAAAATACTAACATCCTGTTCTCATTAGAGCTTCGTGCCTTCTAACGACTTAATAACACACCAAAGTTCACTTCAGTTCAGTTCGGTTCAGTTGAGTTGAGTTTTATTATTGGATAAGCGCATTAACTGCTCGCAAAGATACAACATTTTTTTATCATTCGGTTAAATTAACCAATTTTCATTTCTTTATGGTTTTCAGTTTCGTTACCAATTAGCGGCAACACTTTTTGACCCCAAAACTGTTGGTCAAGGTGTCATTTGAGGCACCTTTTTTGATGATTGCTCATGATTGAAGGCAGCAGTTATATCACTTCCGATTTTGTAGCAAAACACAACTAATTGGACAAGAAGCGGCATTTGAGTTTAAAGTGAGGTTTAATTTACAGGTAACCAAGAGGAACTTACCTGTTATATGTAGTGTAATTTGTATTTAACTGAGTCAGTTTTTAAATGGAAATAAGAAATTAATATATGTAATAATAATTTCATTAATCAGTTTAATGTTTTCCATAAGGTATGTCCTTGTGCATATAATTATTACTCATTGAAAGTCCTTTAACACACACACACACACTGATACCTACAGCCAACACACACTTCTTGCAAAACTCAATTAAAATCTAATTAAATTCTACCGGCATTTTATTCAATTTTTTTTGTCCTCAGCAGACACAAACACACTGAGCAGTGTTAAGCATCATGTAAACAGGCACTCATAATGCCACTGTGTACAGCGACAACAACAACAACAACAGGAGAAACAACAACAACACTGCCTGCATATCATTGACGAGCACTCAATGTCAGCGGCAAAACAAGCAATGACAACGGGGCACATTGCCACGCCCCCTTGTGCTGCCCAAAAACGCCCACACGCCCAGACACACTCGAGCTAAGAACAACAACAACAATAACAAGACTGAAGATAGGCAAATCAAAAAACGCCCTTACCAATGCCAAAATACCAGAGATATACTAAAAACTGAGGAATAAAAAAAGTTTCCAAACTCAATTTTCATTTTTTGACAACGCTAAAGAGAAAGCACCGCCCACTTTTCCAGCTGCAACAGCCACAAATTTCTCATATTTAAGAAAAATATTTGTTTATACACACGTTGTGTGTGTGTGTGTGTGTGTAGATAAATTTACGACTAGAACCAAAAGCTTCAGTCAACATTATTGGAGGGTGTTTCCATTATTATTATCTCTAAGGAGGTGTCAGCCACAGATGCTGAAACAAAATCCCCCTGATTTCCTCCTCAGAGGTACAAGGGGATGGCAGCGGGGCGAGAACTGTCAACACCGAGGACACACTCACACATGAGATATTTATAAGTTGTTGAATTTTCATTTTCATTTCAATTTTCATTTCAATTTTCACAAAATTTCATTGTCTGAAGACAGGCGAATTGTCAATTGCCAGGTGAGATTAGCATATCACGCGTCCAGGGAGTAGCTGCCAAAGTCACTTCTCTTCACACTGGGAAGGGCGCAAGGCGTTGAGGCTTAAGTGTAATATAAGTGTGTTCTTGAAATCAATTTCGCACCAATTTCACTTTAATTTCGCTAATAACAAGTCAGGGGATTTATCTTTAAGATTGTCCTACTTTCACTTTCTCCATTTCTCCATTAACTTTAATATCTTTTAAATATCTCTCTAGACCTTTAAAGTTAACACATATACTAGTATCAAATCTCCCGTGTTTTGATGAACTTTATTGAAGTCTTGTCGAAATTGTTTCTGGGAACACGCTTGTTTGGTGTATGAAATCCAATTATTTCATAATAAAATCAAATGATTGTATTACTAAATCAATGCTGTCATTTATTGTATTTGATTTTTTAATGATATTTTCACAGTAGCGACGAAAACAACGAGGGCTGTCAACAGATTTGGTTATTTATGTAGCCCTGACACGCCCACTTGGCACTATGAATTTATGAATATACACATGAATATGCATGTGAATACAGATGTGAATACGTATTCAGATACGAATGCTTTGCGGTGTGTAAGAACTACAACAACATCTGGCCACTGTGTCGATCACTTCACAACCAACAACAACAACAATCAAAAAAAAGTGGGCGTGTCACGGAGGAAGAGTTGAAACATGGCGTCGGAACACGATGCAGTGTGATGGTTGAGCGACTTCTTGGCCATCGCATTGGCTGTAACACAAATTGGGCGTGCCAAAAAAAAAGAACAAAAGGGGAACAAGTGAAAAAGTAACGACAAAGTCATTGACATATTCAAGTGTCTGAGTATCGGAGTATTGAGGAGTATTTCGAGTGTCTTCCTGATGTGACGTAGACCCACAAATACGAGACTTTTTCAAAACCATTTCGATGCACAATTCTTGTCAGTTTCGATTTGATTGAAGTTCCCGCTGTGGGGAAAAAGTAAACTTTTTGTATTTTTATTGAAGTTCAGCTATTAATAGGCGCATCATTTTGATGAATTGATGACTCCCCAGTGGATCAGACCCAGAGAAAGAGAAGGCATTTCATCGTCAGGGGCCTCGTTGTGCTCGTTTTAGTTTTGATAGTTTTTGAAAATGTTTCGCATTGATTCTCATTCAGCGCTTTCTTTCGCTTTTCTTTCGTTTTTCGTCTTCTTTTTTTTCATTTTCAAAGATTTTCGAAATATTTTCAAGGATGCATTGCATGTGGCTCATGCTTCATGCCTCTGCCTCATGTCTTAAACCCTCAATGCCTCTTCTTCTTGCCTCTTGCTGTGGCTGTCGTCGTCTGGGCGAAATGTCGTCAAGTTAATTAAGTGATTTATGCGCCTTGAGGTCGCGAGTCTACTTAATTATCAAATAGTGTGGCATTTGGGGAATGTTTTGGGAATTATTTCGCTGTCGAGATTCTCTCACTCTCCTCTTTTCTTTCAGTTCTCCTTGGGCTTCTCCACAATCATTCTGTCTCGGGGGCCTGCTATAAAATTGGTTTATAGCTTACGCTTGAAATATTTCCAGTGGCTTATGGTAAAAGTAGCTGTCAAATAGAGAAACCAAACATATGTGATAAAAGTGCAGTAAAGGGATTGACTCCAAACCCATATCGGACAGATATGCATGCCATAATACCAATTTTTAATTAAAATAATCTGGGTGTTAAGTATGTGGGAAAGGAGAAAATACTGATTGAATATATTTTAACAGATTGTTTAAATCATCTGAATGTAGCTGGTAAAATTAATAATTTTAAAGATTTTTAAATTATTTTCCTTTGTAGTAATTTCCTTAGTAGGAATTTTCCTGGCGACTTTAAATATTTGAAAAGTTGTAAATGCAACTTAAATACACTTTTGGCCAATATTTCGAAATATCCTTTTGTACATACAAAGTATACACAGTGTGGTAAAGTGTCAGATCTGTTGGCTTCCATTTACCCATATGCTCAAAGGATCTGCATACAATCCAGCATATCCTTGGGCCGTATGTGTGTGTATACTGCTGTCTGCCACTGTTAACAATATCCAGCTGATTATGGAGCATGAAAAATGGCCAGCAAGGACACTGAATATGAAAGAGCAAGGATGAGATTGAAGGTGGTATAAGGAGCTGGGATTTTTGCATGCATTTATCGATATGCGTCATTTCGATGGTTTTTAATAAATTTGGGATTTATGCTGAGTTCGGCTGGAGCAAAGGTCTCCAAGCTGGTCTGAGTCTGGGACTGGTTCAGAGCTGACCCAACTATGTTCTGACCCGAAGCGCATTCAATTAACAGCGCTCATAAATTTACTTTGGCCATAATAATGCAGCTGAGTCCTGGCCAAGGATATGACCAAGGCATGTTTATTTAAAGCTGCGCATTTGTGCTCATATACATATATATATTCGAGGCGAACATTTCATTTCATAAGGACAACAGAGATGAAGAAGAAGAAGAGCCATCAGACGGCTTAAGTTGCGGTTCATTATTTATTGGGGACTATTCGGGAGTGAGATGAGACCCAAAATGAGTATCAAACTTTCGAGTTCTGCTCGTTTGGGTGGGAACAGAACAGTATCGAATTTGAATATGGCTTCCTAATTACTTTAAGCTACCAGACGATGGGCCTCAAGCTGGCAATTATTGATGTTTGTATGGCAAAGGATAACACACCCCTTTGCAACACTGTTTTGCCACTGATCCTTTGTCGAGGAGCGACCAATTCGTCTATTAGATGACCACACATGCCGCAAGTCTTAGCCTGGCTCCGAAACTAATTGCAATATGACATTGCATCCTGTTGCTTGTCACTGCAGTTGTTGTTGGGGCTCATTGCTTATCCTTCTGGTCATCAACATCCTGTTGAGCTCCCACTGCCACTACCACACCCCTTCTCCCTTTCTCTATGTCTCTCTGACAGTCGAGCGGCGTTTGACAAGCTGACAACATGCAAGAACGCCTACTGCCCCTGCCCTGTTCCGCCTCCAGCCCTACGCCTACTCCACCCCGCCCTCAACTCCAGCCTTCTGGCTTGCGGCTCTTGGCTCTTGGCTCTTGGCTCGACCACATCCTGTGCATGTTTGGGCATGCTTCACTGGCAAGGACATGCTAAATTAAAATGCAATAAAAGCGTTAATGAATTTGTGCAGTTTAGGCATCAGACAGTCGAGCACCGACTACCACCGATAGCCTAACCAAAGGCCAAGTTAATGAAGTACTCAGTGTTTTGGACAAGAAACAAGCAAACTGGCATATAAGGGTTAAGGGGTTAAGGAGGTTAAAGGGTTGTCAAAAGGGGTTAAAACCGTTGTTGTCGCTTTCGCTCGATGTTAACATGGCCAAAAAGTGCCGTTGATATTTCAATGTGTCGTCATTTTTGACATCGCTGACTAATTCCCTACTTGCCCCGACCCCATTCCCCCGTTCCCCTCTTCTCTGCTCCTTCCTTAACAGTAAAAAAGCAGCTGTCAACGTTGTCCTTCAGTTAGCGTTACACTTCCTGTTAACTCCCGTGACACCCGTGATGGCAACCCTTTTCAGCGGTTCCACTTGATACCCAAAAGGTCAACAAGGCAGGGCACGAGGGGTCAAGGGACCGGAGCCTCTGGTCGGTTCGTGGGGGTACGTTGCCTAATTTACTGGCGCACAATGTCAAGGATATTTAAAGCAAATGAGCGCACATTAATAACGACAACAAGGATCAGTCTCTCTGTCTCTCTCCCTCATTCGCTCAGTTTTGGCATTTTAAAAACTCCTCTTTCTGTACTTATTACAATTTATATGACAGTGTCATTAGTTCCATTCATGCGACAGCTGACAGGAATGCATAATATCCAATAAAACCGAATTTTAGATACTCTTAAAAGCTTATTTGTTGATAAAAGGGTTAAGAAATGAATAGAGTGCTAGAAATGATTATAGAAATTAGAATATTTTTAAGTATAGACTGAATTCTTAAAGACTTTTATTAAATTCAGCTTAATTTTATCTCTGAATTCCATTGGTTACCATAAATTTCTTAAATTCTGATCATTTTGCAAAGTTTAAACAGTTTTGAGCACTCGATTTAATAATTCAACTCAAATTTAAGTCAATTTTCTAGCCTTTATTATATGAAATTGTATTTAATATAGACAAAATAAATATTTTTCCTTTCTTTCTGACTCTTTTAAAAATCAGAACAAATTTTCTCATATTTCTGAATCAACAAACTTAACTTTGTGCTGAAACTTATCTCTTTGGTCTCAGCCTTATTTCATTATAATGCCTCAACAATTATTTGCATTACCCATTCAGGTTTCGAATATGTTTCATCAGGGATATATATACATATATTAATTATGGTGACAAAAAAGCCCCATAATATTAAAAACAACAAAATCGCACACAGTTGAATGAGTTTTTATACATATATATTTTTCTGGTTTTACAAATTGAAAAGGGACCAGAAAAATGGCGAGAAGCGCAAAAAAAACAGCAGCCAAAGGATATTTTTGGTTAGGCGTTGCCGTAATGCATAATCAGGTTTCAAAATGACAACGGCGACAATAATAACGGTCGCTGAATGCCAAAGGACAAAGGCAATCAGAAGAACAAATGCAAAAAAAAGATGAAAAAAATAAATGACAAAAAAAACGAAAAACAACAAGAAAAGAAAGATCGAGCACGCCCGACCGTAGAATACTCTCTGCAATTTATTCCCGATCATTTAATAAAATCGGTATCCAAGAATATCATTGATACTTGCAATAAAACACTTTGAAACAAAAACATCTGATTGTTGATACACACGCATACACACTTAACATTATATGTATGCACGCACATAAGTATGTGTGTATATGTATACATACATTGATTGGAGGCCAGCATTGCGGGCAGCGCTGCCGCTAGCTACGCAAGAGCGAAACGTTCGCTCACATGTTTGTTGTTTTATCTGCTCGCATGCATTGGCATTGCGTTATTATTAATTTTCTTACATGTCTAGTTTTGTTTATAGTCCGATTTATATGCAACTCGGTAGTTTGATATATTTTGTTTTAAACGAATGTGAAATAACAATACTGTACGATAAGAACATATGCCTTAAAATCGGCATTGAAGTTTGATTTTTTTTCTCGCGGAGGGGGCGTGGAGTCCAAAATTTTTAATGAATGATTAAAGCTGTCTCTAGAACCTTTCTGCCAAACTGATTCCTGTGCCATAGTTACTGAGATATTCGCCTAAAACATCATTTTACGAGGTGTGTCTGTTTTTGCTCATTGTGGGCGACGGGCGTGGCAGCGAAAAAAAGATTCTTGTATTGACTGACTTAATATCGAGTCGATTGTGACCAATTCACTTGTAGCTACCATCTCCGAAATCTGTTTGTTCTACGGCAGACGGCGACACGACGACAGACGACGACGACACGCGCGCATGGCTTCGCTCGGCTTGTGATGCTGATCAGTATATATACTTTATTCTGCCCCTCCTTCTGCCTGTTCTACTTTTCCAACCTTCTTTGCATAAAAAGAATAAAAAATTAACGCCTTCCATGTTGCTGTAATCAAATTTAAGCGAGAACAGTTTCTCTCTTTCCCTCTCTCTCTCTCTCTCTCCCTTTTCTCTTTCTTTCTCTGTCTATTGTTCATTGTCCTTTATCTCTATCCTTTTTGCTTATCCGCAGGCAATGAAGGAGTTGATAACGGCTGAGTTTCCAAATTAAAACTACAGTATTTGCACATATCTGAGCACTAAAAGATTCTTGATTTTCATCCCCGTTTGGAAACAGGTGAAGGGTGTAACGACGACAACCTCTAATTTGTCATGGACCTGGCTCATTTTGAAAAATGTTTTAACAATCTGGCAATTACACACCTCACACACAAGTACACACACACACACATATATCCATGCACACCTACACACATACCCAGACGTATTAAGGGAGTTTTAACCCCCAGGCAAATACGTAGAGCATTGTCAATTATTAAACTTTGCATAACAAATGAAAACATATGTTTAACAAGCGACTGAGAAAGAGTCGCTACACACACACGCACACACACTCAGACACACCTATACACACACATATGGAGGCATTCATATCCGATTCCGGCTATCAACAGCCTCCCATTGCCTCCACGCCCCGCTCCACCCCCACAGACTCTAAGGGTTGGTGTCAGTTTAGCATTGCACGTTGAAAATTAAATGTTTCAAAATGAAATTCCTCAATTGCAGTCGCCACACTCGGATACCGACACCGTCTACCGGTTTTGGGGTATGTCCACCCCCTCCAAACGTACATCCCCCTAGACCTTAGCCCGCAATAGACCTAAAAGCAATAAATCCTGTCAGTAGCCGTAGCAACCCTTGCAATTGTGACTCTCTTCTTGCTTTTCAAATTGCAATTAAACGTTTTACAAAACCGCGCTGACCATTCGTCTGAGAAGGCAAACGGTTCTGGTCTTCGCAGACCAATGTTAGCTAAACAAAAACAGCAGGAAAATGCCAACCCCTACCCCTACCCCTACCCTGAGGCCTACTCCAACTCCATTGTTAACCCCAACTTGAAATCCAAACTTCTGGATCAGCCCTAAACCTAAACTCTAAATGCATTCACAAGGCCTTCGGTTTGACCAACGTCGTCTATTGCGTTATTTCCGCTTCCGTTCAAGGTTCTTGTATTGCTGCAACCCCCCACACCCCGCCCAAAACCCAACCCCTGGGTAGAGCTCCCTTTAGGAAAGTCTCATTGACGCCGTGCTTAATTGCGTTTGTGTTTGCGTCCGCACATTGAACGCATTTTTGCACGTGCTTGCCCACCCCTTCCCCTAACATTACCCCTCCCCACACCCCTTATTTTACCATTACCTTACCTACCCCTAACAGCCACAGAAAGCTTTACTTAACGTAGTTTTCTCTCCTTTCTCCTTATTCAATTTACAATTTGTACAATTTTCCATTGCCACATTTAACCAACTCGTTAGCCATTTTTGCAGCAATTGCCAATTCGCTGCGGTTTTGGCCAACACGCTGCAACCCAGCAACCCTGCAACCCTGGCAAAATAAAAATAATAACCACAATTCTAGTGCAAATAATTAAAAACTTTGCTAACGTCGAGTTTTTTTTTGCTTCCATAAATTATTAATAACCAAGCACTCAAAATGCAATTAAATCTTGGTCAACTTGTGGATTCAGTGGGTCAAACAATGCAACAGCTGCAAATCGTGAAATGAGACCAAATTAAAATTCCACTACAGCACAAGTGCCTCAGAAAATACCACACACTTTGCACCACAGGATAAAGCACAAGGACACGCATTAAGAGCTGAAAAAAAGTTGATTTAAATATATAATCAGATTGAGTTTGGTAAATGAATGCAGCACGATAAGTGGGCAGTGAGGAGAGCAGGGGAAAGAGGAGGGTATTGTAGGTTATTGAATGAAAAGGATAAGGAAGAAAAATACCAGTTAATTCCAATTTTATGCTTTTAATCAGAACCAAATTCAGAATTTATTAAAATTCGAGAACTAATTTTTAATGAAATCACTAAACTTTTCGTGCAGTGCATTACTAATTTGGTATGTAAGCTGCGCACCGTGTGGCTAATAAAATTAAAAACCATTTTAGCCATTTTAGACAACAAACCAAAGGACATCTCCACATGACTGCAGGATACAAGTTTTTCCACTCGTATAGTATTTATGTATGTTTTTTTCTGAGAGAGAGAGAGAGAGAGAGAGAGAGAGAGAAAGAGACAGAGAGAAAGATGAGGGAAAAGCACAGCAATTGTGTGACAGCTGTGACAGCAGACAGCACCTACGAGGGTAAAGAGAAGGAGAGGAAAAGATGAGGGAAAGGAGACGATGGAACCTGACGTTGGGTCATAAAAATTTCATTGGCCATTTTAGTTTGAGCTGAGGTAACAGTTGGTTAATGACAGTTAAAAGCCATTTGGCTAAAAGTTTTTGCATATTAAAAACATATTTTGCCAACGAACACGATGTTCGCAAGCTAAATTAGTTAAGCCAAGCTCGTGACTGAGCCAAAATCAATCATCCAATTAGGCTAAGGCGATTTTTATGTTATAACCGAGGGACTTTGATAGTTTTTGAATCCCGCTGTTTTGCTCCTGCTGGCAGTCATAAGGAAAAAAGTCAAAAACCAACAATACAGCAGCAGTCGAGACTGCTGGCCATTAAACCTAATCGCATTAAATGAGCAACCACCCAGAAACCCCGATTGACATTTCCAACTGTCAAATGCAAAAAAGTAGAGAAAACCAATGTTGAAATAATCACAGGGACAGTGACAACAACAATCCGCTGACAGTTAACGCAAATTTATCGATTGACGATTAAAAACGGTCACAACAAGAGGCAACTGGCAACTGCCAACTGCCAACTGGCTATATTGCTAGGCGACTGTCTACCAAAAATTGTCATTTCTAGGGTGGTTTCAGCTAATGTAATGCCCCTCTGACTAAAAACGAAAATCACAGGAAATTAATTACAATTACGCTGGACGATAAACGCTCTCCGTCCACATCTTCTCCTAAACGGATTTTATCCTCTCCTCCCCCCCCCGCTCTTTTGGTACTTTGCACTGCAGTTTCAACTACTACATCCCTGGGCCAATTTAATGGCTCGACAAAGGAACAGAAATCCGTATGGTTGCTGCTGTTTTAGTGTCCCTAACGATAGCCGCGACTTATCGACACATTGTCAACATTTTCAGCATTTCAAATGGTCAAATCAATTGTGTTTTTTTGCTTATTCAAAAACTTGTTCCACCCTCTTTTACTCCCCCTCTCTCCCAATCGTAACAATCAAAATAATATTGTGGGTTACGCTATGATAATCGACCGTTAGTTTCAGATAAATCCATACTCAGACGATCAGATTAAATTGATTGGAAAATGTATATAAAAAGATAACATATTGATAGTGCAGCTAAGTGCAGCTTAGGGCTAGAAATGTTCTTTATAAAGTACTTAATACTAATAATAAACCCAAATCGAACATGGAACTTGATGTTATAGATGTTTTAGAGTTATAGAAATAGAGGAATGCAAAATGCTATTTGGTAATGAATTGTGACTCATTGATGTCATACAGGACACCACACTTTTACAGATTACAAGCACTATAAAGTAGTTTTTCTAGCAGATAACTCAACTATAGCGTGTTTCACGAAGGTTATTTAATATGCAAATCCCATTTAAAAGCAAGTGCCAAGCTCAGGGTGTGACTCAGATAAATTGCCTAAAGCTGCGGAATTAATCCCATGACTAACGACAGACGATTCCACAATTGCAGTCTAGATCATAAAGTAAAGGATACATATATATAATATGAAAAGTAGAAAAGTATTTGCCCAAGAGGTTGTATCTAATGTTTCCGGCTACATCAAAGTATAGTTGAAATTGGAAGCACATGTAAAGCCAATTTAAATAACTGAAGATAAGGTCTTCTGCCTGCTCAAATACTCGTTAATGCTGTCAGTTTTTTAATGTATTTAATATTTGCTTAAGTCGCTACGCCCCCTCAACAGAGTTACACCCACTTTTTGGGCGCTGTGCACAATAAACTGGAACAGGGAGTTCAGTTCCAGAACCAGATCCAAAGGTATATTCCACTAAAATGCCCTAAAGCCACTGAGTTGGTGGGCCTTTGAAGAACTCGTTCGAGTACCCGTTAGTAAAGTGAGTGTGCATATGAATATGAGTATATGAGTGTATACTCATAAAGCCCCGAGAGCGTTAAACGCTCCGAGACTGCCGAGAGGTAAGCACATCCTTAAACATCCTTAAACATGCTTTTAATTTTGCGCATTAAACGTAGTTAATCCTTAACCGCCCCCTTTTTTTTCCAACGTTTATGTAAATAGGCGTACCACGTAAAGGGCTCAGAGTTTGAGTTGGGATTGTGTATGGGTTTGGGTTTGTGTTTGGGTCTACGGGAGTACGGGAGGCGAGGAAAGTGACGAGTTCAGCGCCTGTCATTATCAGAGTTCGTCGCGCAAAACCTCACTTAATGTCGCGTTGCATTAAATAATTGTTTCTGGGCTTTAGTTTAAATACATTTTTACGTATATACTATGTATGTACATGCATGGTCATATGTCTATGGCCATTTAGTAGCCACCCCCAGCGAACTCTTGACAACCCTAACCTCAAATTTAACCCAAACTTCTAGAACTGAAATCAGCCAAATGCGACGTGACATGAAAATTGCATTTGGATATCTGTCTGTGTTTCATTCCACTTCACTCCACTTCTCTTTCTCTATTTCTCTTATGCTTTTTCTCGCTCTACCTCTGTTTATCAGCTTTTGTGCTGTTTGTGCATTTTTAGGGTGACCATGCCATATGGTTTGGCATCTTATTCGGCATTTTCACCCCAGCCGCCTTTTGTCTATTTATGCATTTCACCGCGAAATAGGATTAAACGCTTATGTAAAGGACCCAATCAAAGTTGCCCAGAGCACACCTTGTGACGTCTATATCGCATATAGCACATATGCCCCGGTTCCCGTCGGTACTCCGCAAATCCTCTTTTCAAATCCTATCAACGCTATTCTCCCCTCGCTTTATCTTTTTCTCTGTCTCTCTCTCTCTCTCTCTCTCTCTCTTTCTTTCCCACTTGTCCGAGAAACTTTGTTGCCATACAGAAAGGAAAAAAAAATTCCATTTTCAATTTGGCAAGTTCTTTTGCAAGTAGTTTTTGTTTTATTCGAAAATCGTTGCATACTTTGTGGCGTCTTTTAAACTTTTCCCCACATAAAAAAAACTTGACCATTTTTACGCCTTATAATTTTTGATGTCTTTAATTTGTCTTGCCCCAACGGAACTCGAGGCAATCGTCTGCCTAAGCCGCAGCAATTTTTATTATGACAGCAACAATAAAAACAAAAAATATATGAAAAAGAACTTTACAAATAGTCGACTAAAAGATGCCCCGTAGGGAAATAGGCTTTTATTTCCTTTGCAAAATAATGTTCAAAATTTAAAAGAAATACTAAATTAGCCAAATGTGAGCAAGAAAAAACTCTGAAGAGGAAAAGGAGTAAGAGCAGGAAAGCTATATATCTTTATCTACATATGATTAAGTGCATTTTAAAGTGACAAAGCTCACCAGGGCACACATATGCCCTACAGGTGCGAGGTATTTCAAAAAAATAAAGCACCGCCAACAAGTTGTAATACAAATTTTGTGGTCCATTTTACAAAATGAAAGTTAAATGGGAGTGAGAGAAAGTAAAAAGAATACGTGTGAGCGAGAGATGAGAGGAGAGCGAAAAAGAGACAACAACAAAGCAACAAGCATCAAAATTTATGTAACGTAAAAAATTTTTGATGATGTCCTTAAATCAAAATTTAAATAAATTTTCTAAAATAAAACAGTGGGCGTTAAGTGGGCGCTTGGCATCACTTCTTTGAGTTTTCATTTCCCATTCTCTGTCCCACTCTCACACACTGTCTCGCTCTCACTCGCTCTCTTTATATTACTTTTGTACATTTGCCTACACATATTTCGTATATATGTATGTAGACCTATATCTCGTGTTTATTTTACTTTTAGATTCTTTTTTATTTGCTCGCCGGGAATTTATTTGCGGCCTTCGTTTATTTGGCATTTTGCATTTGCATTTGCCTCCCAACTCCAAAGACTCGTTAAACTTGGACCTTAACCTGGACCTGTAACTGGCCAAGTCGAACTGTAAAATCCGTTGCCCCAGCCCAAATAAATTCAGGAACTCATACATTGTGTATATCATAATATATCACACAAGATTGCTTTGGCTTTGCTCGCATTTATGAGTCTTCTTTATTTTTGGCAATAATTTTCTGCTAATACAAAATATAATTGCATTATAAAATACTTTTTCTTCTGTTCTTCTTTGTTCTGGCATGATTTGTGGTCCCCAAGGCAGCGCGTGGTCGTAGATTCAACTCATTGGAGACAGCTACAAAATCTTAAAGAATTTATCTAAAAATGGCACAAAAAAAAAGGGCAAAAGGGAAAAATAATTTGTAAGTAAATAAACAAAAGTATTTAAAGGCACTTTTGTAGATAAAGTTCTAAAGATTAAAAATCAATCTTTTAATTAATTTGTATAAATAAATCTCTATTAAAATATTTCAAGTACAAAAATTTCTAGAACATTTTTGGCTGCTTTCAAACTGTTGCACTCTTCAACACTTTAAATATTTCAAGTACAAAAATTTCTAGAACATTTTTGGCTGCTTTCAAACTGTTGCACTCTTCAACACTTACAGTATTTGTTGAGTTTCAATTATTTCAGAATACAAGTGGCAAGTTTTTCAAGTACTTAAAGTTTTCGATATACACACCCACACACACACACACACACACACACACACACACACACACACACACACACACACAGACACACACACACACATACAGACACACTTACAGAGAGCTCGCTATTTAGTTCATTTGCGTAAGGGAATCTCATAGAGTCCACTAGAGTCGTAAATATAACCCAGCGAGCACTTCAGAAATCGAGTCAATGACTCATAAAAATGCCAAAAATGTGCACACAGTTTGGTGTATAAGTGTGTTAGTTGTTGGTTAGGTTGCTTTGGGTGCTTTTTTTGGGTGGCAAGACGTAGTCCTTGTAGCCAATACTTTGGCTTGTTTATATTTTTGCCAGTTGCGAGAGAGAAGCGTTGAAATATTGCGGTTTATCATATAAAAATAATAAAATTTGCATAATATCATTTTGAAATGTGTTGTGCTGTGCTGTGCTGTGCTGTGTCGTACGTCCGTTGGTCCGCTGCGGACGTCCAGCTGAGATCCTTTTTTGGCCGGCGGCTAGTGTGCACATATTCGCATATCCTTTTATGCGATGATGAAGTGAAAGTGTTGTGAATTATGGGCATTAGTTTCGAATGGACATGAAATTGGCTTGGAAGTGCTTTAAGGAGCTAAGTGAGTTTTTGTGTGTTAGTGTGGGTGTGCGGGATGAGTTCTCAGCTGGGAGTTGAGCAGCCAATGGCAGCTGTTGATCAAATGACAGGATAACGCGGCATATCCTTGACGATGTTGTTGTTTCGCCTGTAATTTGAAATGGGCAAAGGATTAACTTTGCAGCAGCTGCGGTGGCAAGTCGCCAGACACGCGACTCCCTGGCATGCACGTCCTGGTTGTGCAAATACACAGGACACTCGCACAAACGCACACAGACACACACACACACACACACACTCAAGTACGCACACACATAGGCAGTCAAGTAAAAGGATTGTGTCAATAAAAGAGAAGCGATTTGAAAGAGAGGGAATCGAAGGACGCACCAGCCACGCATTATCCTTGCAGGTCTGCTTTTTTTTCCTTTTTATTTCAGTGCGATACCGCTCGTGCGCATAAAATCATTCGAAGCGTCGTCAATCAAAGCGAAAAGCACTTTCAACTCCTCTTGAATACATATATTTATATATATATATATATATATATATTCCTATATTGACAAACACTCAAAAGAACTCAACTCAACGCATCTTAACTCATCAGACATGCAGCAGGATTCTTAATGCGCATTCCCCATCCCCCATCTCCCTCTCCCAAACTCACTCTATCTTTCTCTTTCTCCCCTCTTTTGCCAGCCAAATGCACATTTTGTTTATTTTAATTAGTGCAAAGCAATAAAAAACAGCAAAAGGCATTATGTGGAGTCTTTTTTTTTCTTTTTGAATTCTTATCAGACTCTTAACTTTGAAACGAGAAATTGAATTTGGTGTGGAAGTAAGGGTAGTTCTCTCCAGACTTTCAGCAGTCAAATTAGGCAACCAAAGTGAGGTAAGAGTTTGCCTTCAAGATTATTAAGGATGCAAATGAGAAAAGTCGTATGCCAAACTGAAAGAAAAGTTCATAAAAAGAATTCAAGGAAAAAACTGAACGAAAGAATAAATATAAATGCTATCAGAAAAAGACAGAAAGATAAAGATGCTTTAATTTATCCATGAAAAGTATTGACTATATTAAAGATCGACTAGCTAAAGATACAGTTAGAAATCTCTAAATCAAAGTTAGTGTCACAAAAATAAAACAAATAGATATGTAATACCGTTAATCAATAACTGTACCGATTTTTATTCATGTCCATAAAAAGCTCAAGGACTCATCAATTCAAGAGCACTACTTAAACCATAAAAATAACAGAAAACGAAGCGTTTTCCCACACTGTTAACTAAGGGAAAAACTAAACAAAGAAGACTTTTATCGACGTACTTACAACCTAAAGACTCTTAAAGATTATTACCCAGACTAAATCGAAAAGGCGAACCAGAAAGAGAACCAAAGCTCATACATTTAAACATAAGATTGCGAGGGCAGCCCGGAATCCATACAGATGTAAATTTTTATGTTTCCTGTGGTGTTCGCTGGAGGTCAGGGATCGGGAAGGAATACGGAGTGGTTAATAAACTGGGGAATATCTTGGAGAAATGCTGGCACAGTTTTTGTTATTATCATTTCGTTTGCTAAAATATTATTTAACATTTGCCAGAGTTGCCACACTTTATTTTTGGAGAATGTATAAAACGCGATTTTCGTTATTATTTTTATTAGTGAACAGAGAGGAAGAGAGAAGTTGTTTGGAGGATGTGAAGCAATGAAAAGAAAGACACACAACACATGGACACACTTGGGAATGGAGAATTTGTGCAATATTTTTAATATTTATATGGCAACCACACAAGCACACAAATCATCAGCAGGCGACGCCAACCCAAGGAAAGAGCCATGCGAAAAAATTCCTGTAAATAATAAATTTCTCCACGCAACAACAATAAGAGAGAGAGAGAGAGGGAGAAGGGAGGAGAGAGGAAGAGATGAATGAATACAGTAAAAGCTGCAGCGAAAAGCGCGGAATTATAAACCGTGGAAAACTATTACCCCAAGGATGCTCAAATCCAAATACACACATACCAACACACCCACATACACACACACACACGCGCGTACAATGTGGCAGATACACAGATACAAATACGGTTACGTGCTTGGCGGAATATTGCAAAAATATTGCAACAACAAAAAATGCAAACAGAAACAAATGATAAACTACTTTAGATGCACACGAAACTTAAATACCCTTTTATGTTTATGCTTGCACGGCACACAAAGAAGTTGAGAGCATTACAGATTGAAAGAAGAGTAAAGAGAAGCAGCAAATGGTTGATTACAAATACATATGTGATCTATCTAGAGTTTTGAGTGATTGCTGAAGTGATGAGTTTAAGTAGAGTAGTGTAAATACAGTTAAACAAAGGAACAGACTTCCATAGGTATTGCTGCTTCTCTGAGTACTTCTTTCGAGATTAGAAGTAAAATATAAAAGATATGAAGTACAGCTAAATTGGAAGCTTTGAGCAAGTAAGCAATAATCAAAGTCCTGAGCTCTATTTGACACCTCTCTCTTCGCTTCTCACTACACTTAAATAATTAACTGCAATTACTTGCAATTACCAATGCAGCTATTTACCGTTCTCACAGTTCAATTCGAGTTCCTTAAATGCTGATTGGCTAACAAGTTCGATGGTTTATTTGATATACCCCTTTTGGCTGGGAGTGCAATAAACATTGGTACATTCGGTTGGGACTTTCAGTTTTTCTCGCCAATATTCCCGCTGATGAAGTTTTATGTTGGAAACAGAGAAAAAAAAAAAAAAAATTGCAATGCGAATGTTCGAATATTCATTCATATGCAGACAACAGCAGCAGTGGCGCCCTCTAGCTATATGCACTCCCTCTACAAGCTCTCTCTTCGTCTCTCTCTCTCTCTTACTCTCTAGCAGTTAACCTGCAGTGCCTGCAGCAGTTGACTTATGTGTGTTTGTGCTTGGTGTGTGTGTGTGTACGTGTGTGTGTGTGCAAGTGTACGTGTGTGTGTGTGTGGAAGCATTGTGCATATTTTTTAATTGAGTGCGCGGGGAATTGATTGTCAAGGACGTGAACGTGGTCCTGACTCTCTGAGTGTGTATGGGTGTGCATGAGTGTAAGTGGTGTGTGTGTGTGTGTGTGTGTGGACCACATGTGTTGGCTTTGTTTGGCTACCGTTAACGTAACTGTTACCTTTAAGCAATTTTTTATAACCTGTTCGAGTGTGCACACTATGAATAACAGCACTTGAATTCTCTCTACTTCTCTCTACTTCTCTCTGCTTCTCTCAACTCCCTTTCTATTTTGCGAGTAAATTATTTAAAGACAATTCGTCGGTGACTTAACTACTGGAATATTGTTATGACAATTGAGCGTTATTGAAGTATTTAAATTAATTCATTGTTTCTATTTTAAACTCCCTCCACGGTTAAGTTTTACAGGCACAATGGAGAATCTCTCTCGCAACTCGTTTGTTGCCTTCGGCACTTCCGTTGCATGTTTCTATATCCGGTTGTGTAACAACAGAGACTATGTTTTTTAATAAAATAGTTATTTGTTTTAAACCTTTTGGGGTCTTCACTAATGTATCATATAACAGTCCATCTAAAATCCCATTTACTTAACAATTTGTAACTAAAAACAAAAAAATATAAACTACAAATGAACTCAACCATTTGCATTGCGAGGTGCATAGTTTTTTTTTTTTTGTGTTCTGCCTCCATTTTCTATTTCGGTTGTGCCCGCCATTTTGTAGTAGTAACGGCAAACTTGCAACTCGCAGTTCGCAGCTCGCAACAACTCGCATTGCAATTTCCGTTTGCCGCGCCATATAAATAAACATTTATTTTGTGTACTATTTCCCACACATGTCAACTACCGCAGAAAATATAGTACTCCGCCCTCTCTTTCACACACTCTGTCTCTCTCTCGCCTTCGCTCTTTCGCTCTCTTGCTGTCTATGTTATTTAGTTTTCAGTTACTGTGGCAGTTACCGTTAGTTTAATTAATCTTAATTCACGACTGAAACAGACGCCACTCTCAACTTCACATGCAAGATTTTATTTATAGCCCCAAAAAGGGAAAACTAAGAGAATTTTAAGCACAACTAATGGGTGTCAAGGCGCCTACTGAATACCCTAGAAAGCGATAGATTTAAAAATAAATTAAATATTAATAGTTTTATAAAAAGAAAAATATTATATGTAAATATAGGTAAGAAATAGGTTTATATAGTTAAGACAAATATTTAAAAATAACAACAATTAAATATTTAAAATATATACACTAAATACACGTACTATATATAGTTAAGAGTAAGTAAAATTTATCGGCAAATTAAAAAGGACCCATAACTATATAGTATAAGAAAGCCCTCCAAGAAAACCGAAGAGAAATCAATATGTGAATTTAAGATAAATTTTAAATAAAAGTAAAAAAAAGTAAATTATGACACACTTAAATGTATATAACAACTCATAACTACGGATATAAAACCAACTAAAAGTGCATTCAAAAGTCGGCTAGAAAAGTTTATTGACTGCCATTTTTAGATGCACTTTTGGACCATGTTTGCTTTTTACTTTCGGTTTGTTGTTGTTTATTATGTTGCCGTGCACTTGAAAAGCACCGTTATGCTGCATAAAAGCCACGCGGAAGTGGAAGTGGAAGTTGAAACTGCATTAAAGCGAAATAGAGAACAAAAAGCGATTCGCTGGAAATTCTAATAAATTCAAAAATAAAATTTTGTTTACGCCACAAACAAAGACATCAAACAATATTTGAAAAGCCAGTTTATTTGGCAATACCATACATAAATCTCTGATACCTATAAACATGTACATATATACTATATATACTATGTATATATCGATGTTTTGAGTATGCAAATATATCGAAGAACGCACACACAATAGAGTGGGCGTGGCGGTCACTCTCAATATGCCGTGCCAGCAATAATAATTCAATAATTCAATTTATGCGATACTCCGGATTTGCATTTTGACCATGGTCAAAAGTTGTTTCGTTCTCACTTTTTTTTGATGCTGTGATTTTTGAATAGAATTATTCGTTTTATTTTTGAACGGATAACGGATAACAACTTTTGAACCGGATTCAAGTGAATTGAATGCCAAACATGGCGATGATCCCATAAAGTTAATCAAATATTTTCATTCATAGCTGAAATTGATTTCAATTCCGTGTCCGACAAATACTCTTTAATACGACTAGAATGGGAAGCTTAGTTGGGTTTTTACTTACACATATCATAAGCCGATATCTATCTAAATTTAAGCACGCATCACTTAATATAATTTCCCAAATTAATATGTCTTAGAGATTGGTTCCCGTTTCCATTAGTTTCCATCAATGCAATTGGTTTCATTTCGTGCCTGCCAATAACTAAATAAAGTTTCCTTCATTCCTTTCCTCCTTCCACCTATCTACGCTATTTTAGCCACAATTCAGTGCTCATCTTGCGGTGGTATTCCCCTGTTGCCCTGTATTCCCCGATCCCTGGACTGATGATTAGTTGTGCAGCTCCCGCGTCAACCTTTGCGTGAGCTGTCAAAGTGACAACTGAATTGCAGCAAAAACTTAACATTAACCAATGTGGACATGTCCCATCCCCATCCCCAGTCCATGCCTCTGCCACTCCCCTCTCTTAGTCCTATAGCAGATGGTGTCGTTTAGACGTGTGCCCACTTGGAACAACGCAGAGATCTTTCGCCGTCTTTATCTTCTGCTCCAGACGATTGTTTCCCATAATATTTCTTGTGGTGTATGAATTTTCATGCATTTTGAGGCCACAACATCCCGTGAGTATTTTGGCACACGAAGTAAACATTTCTTTTGCTTCTCCCTTGTCTTCTTCTTTCTCTTCTTTATTTTTCCAGTTCTCTTGAGCTGTCAGTCAAGACTTCCCTGTACTACCCTCCTTGGCATGTGTGGGTGCACTAGTCTCTGGGATTCTAAAGTCTGGCCGCTTTTTATACATGTGTTTTTTTTTTAGCTATTTTGCCTTTGTTTTTGACAGCTACATAAATGCAGAAGCAGCTACACAACACTGGTAAATGCTCTGCTTTGCTTCCCTTCCCCTTTTCCACTCCCACCCACAACACTCAGTTGTCAAGAACTTCTCTTTTCTCCATCCCCTACCCCTACCCTACCCAATCCTTTTTGTAGGTACTTTTTAAAAAATGTTTCTTAGCAAATTGTTTGCCAAAATGCTGCACAGAAGATGCCGAGGTAAAGGCAAAGTACAACACTGGCATGACGCTAATGGAAGCCACTGTCATTTGCCTTCAAGAAGTGGGAATAGAGAAAGAGTAAGGCTGAAAGAGATAGAAAATACAGCTAGAAGGATTGGTTGTGCTACTGCCTGACAGTTGTGTCATATGCATTTAGGTAAAAAACGTATTCAAAACGTGTGCTGAAGTTTGTGTGTGTGTGTGTGTGTGTGTGTGTGTGTGTGTGTATTGCGTTAATTGAAGCCTTCCCTCTTTTGACAGCTGCCAGTGTTGCAAATCGACTTTATTTACCACTGTCAAAATAGACGACAGCTTACAGCGAACTGACTGTTATACGAAAGTGGCTCAAAAAAAACAGTTTACTCTAGTGGAAATGCTAAGAAATGGGCTTTACTATACACTGTTGTACTCCAATATTTTTAAGTAGATTTCAGGTAAATGTTTCATATTACATTCGCTCTATATTTTGTACTCAAAACACTTCTCTTGAAGTAAAACTATTTACTCATTTAACCAGCTTTATTCCAACTTCCCTCCACAGTCCCAGAAACTCGAACTATAATATTGCCAACTGCTTTGCATATATTCCTTAAATTATACTTCGAGTTGGATTGAGTGCTAGACGTGATCGGATTATCTATTTTATTATTAGAAGCCGTAGAATATATATTTTTTCATTTGCTACATGAATTTCTATGAAAATTGAAATACGTTTTATTTATATAATATTGAATAAAGCGAAACTGTGCACATCTATAGCTAAGCCAAGCGTATGTTATATATTATATTTTCAACATTTTCTACCTACTACTACTTTTGCTCATTTTTCTTCTATTTTTTAACTGAAAATGATAAAAAGTTATGGGGCAAACGTGTGGAGCGAAAAGCCAGGACACCTTTGGCTTTGACTTTGACACCGGAAAGGAAAGGCAGCTATGTAGTTTTCCCTCCAAGTGTGTGTGTGTGTGTGTGTGGGAAATAGAAATGAATAAGTGAATCACTGAAAAACTGACAAACTGACAGAGTGACTGAGTGAGGGAGTGAAAGCATTGCGGGTCTTTGCCGATTCAATCAGTTGAATAATGGCAGCCACAAATTCAACTAACTGCAAATGTTCAATACAATTTGATTATGATGGCATAAGAGAAGCCAAATGGGAATGAGTGTGTGTGTATATAGTGGGTGTACTCACTGTGCACTTGATTGAGTGCCCTGCCATGGCATTTGAGTGGCTTTGAGTGCCAAGTAGCGTCAACGAACAGCTCTCTCTGAATGTGAAAATTGCATAAATGCATGGCACTTTTCTGCGATTGCAAATTTCCATTTCATGTGAGGTCTCCTGGCGCTGTTTGTTGTTGTTGTTGTTGTTCTTGTTGTTGTAGTCGGTTTTCAATATTCAAAACAGTTTGCCATATGCAAACGTTTTCCAACAGCCCTCCAGGGCCAGGACAGGAACGAGCCGAGTCAGAGCCATGGCCAGAACAGAACAGGACAGAATCGTAGACAGGGCCCAAAACAAATGCACACAAATGACCCACGCGAATGGACAGAGTTTTGTGGCCTTTGGGGACTCAAACTGGCCTGTAGACAGAACAGCACTTGGGGAGTGAAAAAGGGGCTAAGGGAAGGGGTAGGGAAACGGCCCCTTGCAATCAGACAACAATTGTTAATAATAAATGCATAATTTGCAATTGGATTTTGAATGTTTTTACAAGGAGCCCAAAGGGGAACGGGTTGATTAACGAGTCTCGGGATCAAGAGTTGGGAAATGGATTGTAATTGATGTGGAAACATGTGTGAGGACAGGAGCTGAAAGTCTTCTTTGACTGCAGAATTTAATGAAGTGTGTAAGGACTAAGATGCCAGTCGATTGATTAATGAGCTGAGAGACCTGTTTATTAAACGAAGCTCAAAGGAAAAGAGTTCGAATTAGTTAGAAATATAAATGTGGAATTCATAACTGAAATAAAGTAAAAGAGCAAAAGGTGAAAAGATGAATAGCATAAGAATCAGGCAGGTGTGTGCCAGGTATTCCAAACCGCTTTAGACCTCAACTAATTGGGTTAACCGAAGCGTTAACTCATTATGTGGCATATGAATTCAATAACTTGGTATAGTTTTTTATTGCTTTCGATTAAAAGAACATTAAAATTGAGAGAAAACAACCCACAATAAAACTATAAATTTCAAAATAAGAAAAAGGAAAAGAGCGGATGGGTTTTCCTTGGTTAGAGACACAAAAAACAAGGCCACTCCTAAAACTTACATATGTAAAATGCTCAATTAACTTAATTAGATGGCAGCGCATGCAAAAGGCGTTGGTGCGCTACTTTTTCAGTGAAAAGACTGCGGTAAATTCAGGGGTAAGGCAGCAGCTGTTCGGCCAAAATCCAAAATGTTTGGAGCCGAAATGAAGGTACCGCTGGAAAGAAGCGACCTCAGATAGCACCTGTCGGAACAGCAGAATATGGAAAGAAAGGGAGAAAGGAGGGAATCGAGGGAGTAGAGGGAATAGGGAGAAAGACCAAAAAAAGCAAAGCAGCAAATGACCAAACTGCCCAGTTTGCCACGCCCACCCAAAGCAGCCCGAAGTCGGGTCGCAATTATTGTGTTAGTTGTTGTGTTGCTCATTAAAATTGATGTCTTAATTTGAAGAGTTTTACATGCAGCAGAAGCAGCACCAAAGGGAGTACCAAAAGCAGCAGCAGCAGCAGCAGGACACGCATACACATTTCGACAGACACCCTGTAATTAGGCGCCGCGGCTTGAGTAAACCCAACTACCAGTATGAGGAGAAACAAAAAGAGAGAGAGAGAGAGGGAGAGAGAGAGAGGGAGGGAGAAAGAGTAAGAGAGAGGCACAGCCCTTGGAATTGAAATTGTTAACAAATGAAATTTACCACGAAATTGGCTCGCGGGCAAATGACCGGCATGAGTTTGGTCTCTGTATCCCTGGACCCGAAACTGCATCTGAAGCTGCAAACTGCAAACTGCAAACTGCAAACTACAAAACAGAAGCTGGTTCTGGTCTCTCAGCACCGTTTGGTGAAGCAGTTAAATGCAAAGACAAATAACAAGAAATGCACAAAACAGCATTGGGACTTTTGATTACCAGATTGGCTTTAAGCTTCATGTGCTGCAATTAAACTGAGGAGGCAACTTCCTTCGGCTAAACCTGTACCTTGTTCCGAGACGGGGTCTGAAACGGTGTCTGAATCTGGGCCCGAGTTATATCTGGCTGGGCGTAAGCTTTATGATGAAGTTGTCAGTGGTCTGGGCTACCGTTCAGTGTATGCCCTAAAGGTCCACCTTTGTTGGTTTTATTTTAGCCCTTTACAATCAGTCAGTTAGGGCCTGCAGCAAGTCCTCAAATGATCACAAAACGCAATCAATTAATTTTAAATAAAAAGAAATTTACAATTAAATATTTTGTGGGGAGTTCAATGTAATGAACTGATCGCTGCAATAAATTCATTTTGGAGTATCTTTCTACAGACCAATTAACTTGAATCAAATTGCATTTCTGTACGTTCAAGATACAGTTTTCAAAGAAGGTCTATATTTAGTATCTTTAAGTTTAGTTATAGAGTTAAGGAAACATAGGAACTTTTTGAAGTTTATAGGAGAAGTTTCATTAAGAACAATATTGAAGTCTAAAGAAAATATTTTAATAAATTTTAGTTATGGTTTTACATGAACTTATGTCAGTATATAATTTATGAATAATTTAAACAAAATTTTTTAAAATTTTAAACTTATGCAACATAGTTTTGCAGAAATGTTCTTATCTAATTGATATGTAATATTACATATATTTAAATATTTAAATAACAAATATGTTAAAGAAAATATTTTTTACACTTTCTTTTCAAGTCTTTGTCACAAAAAAGAGGAAGGCATTAAAAATAAGTATGACAATCTTCCCGGATTTCATTTCTGTAAGAGCTGGTGAATGAAAACTCCACACAGCTGTTGGCAGGACTCAAAAGCCGGCACCCAGAAGCCATATGTCCCATGTCCTGGCATTGATTCGATTCACAATTCGCCATGACAGAGCCAGAGCCAGCGGCAGAGCCTATCACAAAGCCATTGTCCTGTTCCATGCATTCAGGTAGTCCTTGGCAAATGTCCATCGTATGCATTTGTCAGTGACTCGGACATCTTTGTAAGAACATCCTTCCCCCTTATCAGACTGAATGTGTGTGTGTGTGTTGTTTGGTATGTGTGCCAAGCTTTAGTCACACTACTTTGATTTTGGATTATAGTCACAGCATCTGAAGTGTACTTGGTTGGCGGTCTAAGAATTTAATCTCTGTTGTACATGGACAGCTGTTGTTTTTGTCAAGGACTCCCGCAGGACACGCTACTAATCACATGTCCTTGCTGCTATTGTGGCTCTTGTCACTTCCTAATGGGAGAGAGTGCAACGTAACACCCAAAAAAGGAAAAAAAAAACAACTGCAGAAACTCCAACTCTAGTCCTGTGTATCCTGCGTATCCTGTGCGTCGTGGCGTCACTGAGTGCCTGACACTTGATTTCCCAGGCTATATAATTTTATGCGCGAGTTTCACAGCCGTCAAAGTGTCAACTGCGTCGCGAAGTTTCAACACTCTCGCATCCCAGACAGGCCCAGACATGTCTGGTGCCTCTGGCAACGGCTGAGCATGTGCCTGGACAGACAGTCGACTGACTGACGGTCTGATTGTCTGTCTGTCAGTTGGAAATTGGACGCTAGCAACTCGTGTTTATATTTTAAATGTCAGCACAACTGGCAATTGGATAGGATACATCCTGTCATGGACTCCTCTACTGGGAAAGGAGCAGGAGTACGGGCAGGGGTACGGGCAGGGGTACAGCTCATTAGCAGCCCTGTTTGAGCAACTCTCTTAGGCCATCACACGCTTATTACCATGCACATTATCCACACACATACACATATTTGTAGTTGTTACTAGTTTGGAGCAGTCCCTGATCCACTCAGGACTCGTATTCCACTCCCGACTGGACAATCATAAATCTTCTACACGGCCAGTGACTTTAAAGAGCGCCAGCAAACAAGCGCATAAATATAAATCAAAGCATATGAAATGGATTTTTACAGTGGCGGCGTATTTAGGGTGTAGCGTTACACAACACTGGCACTAAAAAGTATTTAGTCTCGTATTTCTCCCCAAGGGTGTTGATCTGTTAACACTTGAAAAGATGAAAACACACATTAGAATACCCAAAATAAGAACTTCTGTAAGATCCTTTGTTGGAAAAACGAATATTCCAAAAATTTATGGTACTGTACAACTAATTTCATGGAATTATAGTTTTGAGAAGTCCAGGTTATTATACAGTTAACTTTAAGAATAAAATGGATCAAATCTAATCAAATTTCTTATAATAAAAGTTTCTTAAGATAGGAAGTTTTCTACCTTTCTCCCTCTTTTTTGTTGATACTTATTTAGTTCTTAAGAACTTAGGGAAGTTATGTAATATATAATTCAAAACAGGGTTGCTCGACAAATATCCGACTAATCTTTATTGGTTATCCAAGCGTCTTTTACTCCATCTTCATTCCATTTCATTTAAGTAGGCATTCAAAATATGTTTCTTATACCGAGGCGAATATACATATTTCACTTTTTAAATAAATGTTACCCCTCCATTACGGACATCGATATTTGTACGTATTATTTAGAACAAAATTGGTTTTCATTTTGCTTGACCAACTGACCAGCATCGATAACACCGAGGGGGAAAAACCCTTCGAGGCAAATTCTGAACCCCTCATTTTAAGAGACTAGGACTACTGCTCTGTTTAAGGGGGGGAGAGAGTTGGGTCTTTTTCTTATTTTTTATGTTTTTAATGGCAGAATGTAACATTATTTATAACTCAGCGGCGCAAGGATAATGCCATATTAAATGTCAACTGCACTAGACACACGTTCATAAGACTTGTGGGACACACACAAATCCCAAACATAAAAAATCTATTGCTTCGTTTTCCTCATCTGTATTTTTTTTTGGTTTGTCCGCTCGAAACTAAAGTAAGTTAAGGCCTTAAGATGTCCTGCAGCGACAAAGGCGGAAAGTAAATCCAGCAAGGTTACCTTTTTCCTCTTCCCCAAAGAGGGTTGACCCTCGTCGTCTTCATCGTCGTCCCTTTTGTCTTTACGCCCGAGTGAAGACTAGTTGGAGTCCAACTTTGAAACTGAGTCCGAATGGAAGTCTAAGGCTGAGATGGAGACGGAGACTGGGTCTCCCGAGTGTACTCCTTCTGTGTTCTGTGATTCCTTTTGGCCACTCATTTTTAATTCAGCTCACATGCTCACATCTGTTGGTCACCGGAGTATCCTTCCTGTCCAGTTTCGGCCGCTACATGCTCCATTGATTTATGCGCTGCCAATGCACGCTCGCCTGTTTATCCTTGGTCGTCCTCCATCCTTAGCGCAACCTCCCCACCCAATTTATGTTGGCATTGTGGCATTGTTCATCATATGCCTCGCTGGCTACTTTGTTTCATTACATTGGCCACATTTGTGGCTCATTTTGTACATGCTCGGCATGTCTGATAATGACCACAGAATTTCATTATCCATTCCAAATTCGTATTGTAATTAATTTAATATATAAGTATACGTAACGCTCCCTATTCTTAGTATGACCAGTAAGGCATATTTGTTAACTGATCACTTTTGGTCTTAACAGTTTTTGTATAAAATCTCAAGACTTTCTTCCCACAAATCTGTCAGCAAGGTAATACATCCTTGTCTGTTTTAATCTGGTCTCTCCCTGAGCAGCTATCCATCATATAGGCATATGAGTAAGTGTATAAGCTAAGCCGGTGCTTGCCGTGTCTACTGTCGATACTTCTAACAAATGATAAGTAATAACTAATACCCAAAAGGGAATTCGAAATGGAGCTAAGACCCTTTTGTCTAATTCTATCAATTTAATTAGTATCCCTTCGCTCCAATTGTGGCCTGACTGCATAGCTGTTTTGTCTTCCAGGAAAATGCACAACACTTGTGATCGAATCACGTATCAAATGAGCAGTAGTTTGTCCTTATACCCACATCCTTTATCCTTCATTTGCCTAAGGGCATTGCAACATGTTCCTTTGCTTCGAATCCTTCTCCGCCTATGACTCTAACTTCTATGCCGACTCCTACATCTGTTCACACCTACTTTTACTTCGGAACTTATCAATCATATCGGCAATTGACTACCAGATTTTCGACTTTTGAATCCTTTTTAAAGCGAAACTGCATCTTTGACTTTGTGGCTTCTGCTCAATCATGGCCATCAATCATGTTAAACCCGAGGCTGATTTTCAATTTTTATGTCAACTCCTACTTTCTTCTTCTCTTGCTTCCCTACCCACTGCTTATTGTGGTCTTTGTGGTTTTTATTTTCCTTTCTTTCTTTTCGTTTCTGTTCTTTTTGGCTTTTGGTTTAGAGCCACAAAAAAAAAAGGACTCTCTCGTGTAATCGGTATCTCAATTGCGGCAGCTGATACTCGCATCGAGCAATGGGCATCCACGGGTTGTTTCTTTGTTGTGCATTGTAGGTGTGAAATGCATAAAGCGCTCATGCATATCCTGTTGACAGGACGGCGATGACTGCATCAGGCTCAGTTCCAACTGTTCAACTCAGCTGCCTGCTGGCCTGAGGTCCTTTGTTGTTTTGCGCCTCATCTTTGTCCCAGTGCCCGTCCCAGTCTCTGTCCCCGTCCCCGTTCATCTTTTATCTGTCTTCGTCCTGCTTTTCCTCATAACATGTGTTTCACAAATGTGTTTTCTGAAATCCTGCCAGCATCTTCATCGTCAACTCATCGCTTCGTCCTTCTTTCTTTACAATTTTAAATTTATGTTCGCTCTTTGTTCCTTAGGATCGTCTAATAACTCAATTAAATGGCAGCTCCTATCATTGAGCTGCCTCGTTGTAATCTCTGTAAAAATGTTCGCATTCTTTAATTTAATATCCTGTGAATATGGCAAACCGCAGACAGGATGCACAGAGAGGAAGAGTGCGGAAGTAGAAGCAGTAGATGAAATCATTATGCCAATGACAGGAATATCAATTTACCCACGAAGGAAAATAGATATAAACCTATATATATATACGCCCGAGGGAAATGCTTTATTCACGTTTAATTATGTCGCGGTGTGAACGGAAAATTCTATGAAAATATATATATCTATAATGCAAATGTTTTCCATTAGAGATGACACGATGCACATTTCGCAGTTAGCTGTTGGAAAATTCGATGGAGTTTCCCTCGGCAAAACATTTTGATTGGGAAATCACAGTGTCATCTCCAATAATAAATTGATCCAAGTACCTGCAACTGTGATTCTGTCGCTATGCCGGAAGTAAAGCAAACGGCATGAAAATTTGCCAAGTCATTGTCAATATAGACGCGAAATTCCAATTGAGTCCGAAGGGAAAAGCGTGAGGAGATAGAGGAGGAGAAGAAGCTGGCAAATCTAATAAACAGCACCACAAATCAACCTGGAAAATTTAAAGAAAATCGAACAAAAGAAATGAAATATAATTGCAAATGCAGCGAAGAGGATTATGAAATTAGGAACCTGTTCCCTACAGTCTAGACCCAAGACTTTAGACCTCAGAATTTAGACGTAGGTAGGTAGTATTTTGGTCTAATTAGTGGCTCAGCATGTACAGAACATAGTTAAGTGCCTACTTGAGCGCATTATGGTAGAGGGCCGTGTCTAAGCCGGATCTTAAGACCAAGACCAAAACCAATCAGGCACTTCATTTGCATTTTAAGCAGCTTCACTGAATGCAACCGAAATCAGCTTAGAAATACGAATCAAGAAACAAATTCTTGATCTTTAAGTAGGCGTAACGCAAGGGCAAAGTCCCAAGGGAAATGTCTGGGAATTATAGATATTATTAGCTGCATAATTGAGCTATTTATAACGTAGAAAAGACCAATATCGAAATGATGTAACGATGGACTGACTATAGAACGAACGAGCTGTGAACCGTAGGTGTTGGCCCAAATCACGACACGACTAATATGCCCAGACAAAGCCATTATAGACAGGTAGACACCTGGACACCTGAACAACTGGATAACTGATCAGTCCAAGCACCTGTGTGTTACAATTTGAGTTCGTTCCATGGGGTTGGCTTAATTAAAAGCTGCTTTTCATCTCACACAAACAGACAGACAGACAGACGCAGACGGGCAGACAGACAGTCATCTCACAGTATGATGTCTGGCCTCTTTTGGCCCTTTTTCACCTGTTTGCCAGCCAAACAAAGGTTGTTAAAATTTATCACTCCACATGCAGCATGCAGCATGGAGCATGGAGAAGGAGCATGGAGCGTGCAGCTTCCACAAAACGAGGTGCTGAGATCTCAAATTGACATTGGCCGCCTGCTGCTGATTAGCTGCTGATAAGTTTCGGCTACAGCAGCAATCAATGAGAATGTTATGTAAATTGATAGTCCCACCTCTCCAGCACCTCCACATCAAACCCATTCATTCCTCCAAACTAATCCAATCCAAGTCAAATCTCAGACACCGAAAAACTTCATCAATTTTTTGTTGCGTCTTTGGGCACCAAATGTGACACTATTGTTTGGCTTTTCTTTTCTTTTTCTTCTCCTTTTTCTTATCTCTCGGCATTTCCCATATCTTTACTGCTAACTGTGACCGACTCTAATGTCTTCATCACCATCATCATCTCATCGTCTTCTTAATTTAAGTTTCTCGTTTGGTGTTTAACAAATTTACATTGTTGCTGGCAACTCTTTCTAGTGGCCAAATGAAGTTATCACAAATTTGTATTTGAATTTTCAGCTGATTATATTAATTTTATGCAGAAATTAAAACACTTCATTAGGTTCGTGTTAATGGACCACGCTGCATTTGAGACTTGTTTTCTACTGGTTTACTCAAGCGTGAAAGTTTCAATAATATTGTCAACAACTCAATGAAAGTTTTCAATTAACAAGTTATATAAATGATAAACAGTTTTTGTATAGTTATACTGCTTAAAGTTTGTGAAAAGATATAATTGTATACTTAATAAATCTATAGGACTTTATATCAATTACAAACGACTCTAACTTTGTTTAAAAAAGTAAGGATTATTATAAAAGAAAATATTTTTAAAACTAATGTGCTATGAATAGAGGATAGATAAGGTAGAAGAAGTCTTAATAGTCTGAATTATTACTAGATAAAATGCTGAAAATTTAATAAAACTAATCAAAGTTTATTACTACAATTTAATCTAAAAAGTTTTTATTCGTTTAATTAAAACAAAGATTTTACTTATTTTTTTAGAATTATCTTACTTTCTAAAACATATTACATCATACTAATTTTTTACCAATCTTTAATGGTATTATACCATATTATTTCTACTGAAATCTCTATATAAAACAGTCTGTTCCAAAAAATATTCCATTCCATTAAAAACTTTTACTTTCAAAAAACGACAACAAAATTTCTTTAATATCTGAATAAATGGCATTAACTGTATTTCAATGTCAATTTCAATTTTGACATACAAATTGGGAATTTCAGCTGATTCAGTTGCGTGTGTCTCTCTCATTTGACAGCACTGTAAAGTCTAAACACATTTAAGCCCTTACTAAGTGTCATGTTGAACACATGTACATCAAATTCAATCAAATCAATTCAACGACCGGTTCTTGTCCCTTTTTTCCCAGTACCCTATCGCCTCTCATTGGCATAAGTACAGTTTGTCTTTGTGTTTGTACTTGTATAAGAATGTTTACTGTACTATGTGTGTGCGTATTTTATGTGCCTGTCATTTGTCTGTCAATCAGCTGTCGCATATTTTTGGCAATAAGGGTTAATTTACGCTCATAATCCTTAGCCTGGGGCTGATGTTGTTTCATCTACCCCTCCTCCTCCTCCTCCTGCTCGTACTACTAACATTTATGCTTACACAATTTTGTCACACACAGCAATGTCCTTCAGGCTGAAACAACAAATTTCACTTTGTTTTCACATTTTGCCAAACATTGGAACATTTTGCAGTCTTCTATTGATTTTTAATGCTGATTGACAGTCGTGTCGGTCTCATCTCACAAGGCTGATTGACAATTGGCCTTTGCCACCCAGCGCTTCCCCCCTCCCCTCCTCATTTTCCTCCACGATTTTCTGCCGTTTTAATAGTTTCCATTGCTGTGGGAAAATTTGCATAATTTTTCTATAATTGCGGTTGAAAAATATTTTGCGCAAAGCTCTTTTAATTGCCTCATAATTGCACCAAAAAACCTCTATTAACAGCAGGGAAAAATGGACGTATGTGTTGTGGTCGTGTTCCCGAATAAACTCTAATGACAGCAATTCCCGTGACGCATCCAAAAAGCTAATCATCCTGCCAGGGTAACCCTAAGAGTAAGAGGGAGATAGTGAGGGAAAGTGTGAGTGAGAGGGAGAGCTATAGCTAGAGATCTCTCATAATTGTAGTTCATAATTTCAGTTGTTGCACGCAAGTAAAGGTTGCCACACAACACCACAAAATGCTTAACGACCGCCTGCGTTGCCAGGGTTGCTACCTCGCTGGCTTATTCACACGTAATCGTTGCGTTTTTATTTGCACCATTGGGCAAATAGTTGTTGTTTTTGTAATAATTTAAGGATTATATTCCTAAGTCCGGCACAAATGTTAATCTTAAAACTTCGAGCATTGAGGGCATAATTGATGTATAGGGTAGCCATAGGGTTGATGGTGGTAGAATATATAAAAATGGAGGACTTTATTAAGAGGACTTTTAAAATAATAATATGAAGATTCTACTACAGTTAGATCGGAGTTATATTACTTTAGATATAAAATTTCAAACCGGTAAATAAGTTAATTGAGGAATTCAGAATTTTTTAGCTTAACTTAGAAAATTTAGAAATTGTTTTGTAATCGATTAAAGACTGCTTTTATTATAATACTTTTTCAGAAATAAATTTACTACCAAAATACTTTAAGGACTGCATCCAAATACTTATCATTGCCAATATGCCGCACTGACTGTAGCGCAGCGTGGAGAGAAAAACAAAAACCGCAAAATTAATGAGCAGAAAGCAAATGAAACGATGCACAAAGTGCGCCTTCGGCTGCTCAAGTCATCATGCAGTTGGTGGTGGTCTCTCTCAGTGGAACTCTGCTCCTAGCTGGACTCACACATGAAGTGCACTGTTGCCAGCGGGGTGGGTGAAGCAGAGGGGAGGAAGGTACAGTGGGTAGTGGGTAGTGGCAACGGTTGTTGCAATTTCGAAGCTAATGCAAACATACGCTTGTTTGCACAATTCTCCAGCTACAGCTCTGGGTTGATGCTAATCGCCAGAGACAATTTAATCTCTAATCAAAATTCAAAATCACAAATTTCCGAATGCGAAATGAGAAATGATAAATGGAAAATGAGGATGTGAGGAAAGTGGGAGTGGTAGTGGCAGTGGCGATGGTGATGGCAGTGGGAAAAGGCGCATGAAAATGCAATCACAATTTGACAGAGACTGGCGCATTAATGAGCACATTAAGCCAAAGACAACAACAAAGACCGGAACTAGTTCAGACCACAGCAAACTCCTCTGACCTTCCTTTCTCCTTCTCATCTCCTCCCTTTCGCTTATACCCCCCTCTGTAGGTTTTAAGGGTTGCTGTTGGCCCTGTTTGTTGTTGTTTGTGAGCTGGTGCCATCGATTAATGAACAATAGAATGAGAATATTGCGTATTTTGTTTACACAGTCAAAGGATTTTCACACGTTCCACTGAACGTCGATTTATAATATTTAATTATTGATTTATTACAGGCAAAAATGGCAATCAGTAATCGCTGTATGTGAGTGTGTGTGTGTGTATGTGTGTGTGTTAGCTCATTAAATGCAATGAACGGCAATGCGTTAACTAGAAAATTCAACAAGCAAATCACAAGAAAACAATACAAAACAAAACAAAACAGAACAAAATGAATCGAATCGAAAAGTAAATCAAAAAAACCAAAACCAAACTAACGAGCTCTCTGCTTGGTCAGATTTAAGGATCGGCGATTCGTCTTTGAAGTGCAGCGTGCTCAGGGCATTAAAATAAAAACAACAACAGACGTTTCTTTTCTTTTTTTTTATGATCATTTGTTTGGTTACAGCAGACGTATAAAAATCCAAAAGAAAAACCAAAACTCCGCCAGGAACTGAACACAAACAAAAGCCGAACTCTCCACAAGTCACAGTTCTTCCTATCTCGAGTCTCAGTCTCAGTTTTTTTGGTCTTGGTCTCGGTTTCAATCTCTGTTCTCAGTACTCCGACTCAATTCTCGGCGTGGATGCTGTTTCGATTCGAAGATTGTAATGGGAACTCCTTTAACTGTGTCTCTGGTGTGTGTGTGTGTGTGTGTTGTTTGTGTGTTGCATGTGCCGCATGACCTGCTGCCAGCAAACAAACAAAAACCCAAAATATACTCGAATACAACTCGAAATTCACAAATCCCCTGCACCTTTTACATCAACAACAACAACAAAAACTGATGAGAAAACAAAAAACAAACGACGCACGACGTTGCACAAACAAAACTGCTACGTAGAATTTAAAATTCTGAGTTTCCCAGTTCTGATTTTGGATTTCTGAGGGCTGCACTCGAAAAACATACATGAATAACACTCACATGTAAATAAAGTTTGAATGGACACAGTTGAATTGTCAAGTCATTGTGTAATCATCACTAAGCCGACGTCGCGAGTCTAAGGATTGTCCAAGAAATTAGCATCCCAAGTCTGGGAATTAGTAGTTGGTACTGAAATTGGAATGGATATAGGATTTCAGATGGCAGGAAACTTGACTTACCAATTAACTGCATTGGATTGGAAATCGGAGCACGAAAATTTAAACAATATTACAGCAAATTATAATACTTAATTCAAAATTTAGAAAAGTATTTAATCTTTTCGCTGTTATATTTTATTTTGTATTAAAAAATACTTTTTAAAACGTATTTATTCTTTTTAGGTGCTTAAATTTATTCATACAATTTATTCAAAGCAATTTTCTGTACAAGTTTAATTTTTTACCTCTAATTTTCTAAACAATTAACTTGAACATATATTTGTTCAGTATTTTATTAATACTAACTCATATTTATTAACTCAAATTCTATACTATTCTTCATACGATCTTCAAAAAATGGTTGTTAATTTGTGTGACTCTATTAAATTCAGCTTAAAACATTCATAATACCAACTTATACCCCAAAACGAACTCTTTTCATTGACTGCAAACAGATGCAGAGATGGGAAATGACAAAAATGGGCATAGAAATAATTCAGGAAATATCAAAATAATAAACCACGCGCACACGCGTCGAGGACAACAGCGACGAGGATGATAAAGATGATGAGACGAGATGAGATTGGGACTCAACAAGAGATGGAGATTGAGATGGAGTAGGAGAAGGAGACAGAGACAGAAGGCGACGACAATACGCTGAGAAGAAGCTGCCACTCAGCGACGTCAAAGACAGAGACTACTATAACTGGTAGTACTGCATATACTCTTACTAAAAGGATGCTCACATTTGGTGCTGGGAAATATCTAGGTAGTGAAAAGTTGTAATTTTAATCAATGGGTATATGGCATAAGGAATAGCCCAGCACATAATGCTGTACTTAAATTTAGCTGAAATAGTTTATAAAATTTTAGGGTATTTACTAGTTGGTACCACCCCAATTTTGAATATGTTTTTTTTTTTTTTTTTTTTTGAATTTCCGCACTTTTATTTGCCGTGCTAAAGACGAGCGTGCTGTGAGCGTGCATCAGGAATCGCACTTTAATTCACACTTGAAAGACTTTTCACGATTTTCTCTCACGGTGCACGGAAAAACGTGTCCGCAACAAATGAGCAGCAACGGTCCATAAAATAATAATACCAAAAAAAAAAAAAAAAAAAAAGTAAAGTAAAAAAGGATCTCCAAAATGTAAGAATAAAGAAAGCAACGAAGGGAAACTATGAAATGTCAGGCGTAATAATTCGATTGTCCACTCAAATGAAATCGAATGCACAAATCACAATCACAAATCGGAATCGGAATCGCAAATCGCAATTCACAATTTCTGCGGAGGGTGAAGAATCGGGAAAAACTTTGGTAGCTGTAAATTGTGCAGAACGGGAAAATTCATTTCCCAAGCAATAATAAACCATAATTGTTGTTGTTGAAGCGATAAGCATATTGCACTCTCTTTCGCTCCCTTTCTCTCTCTGTCCCTTCCCCTCAACCTCTCTTGCACTCTCTGTCAGGCGCTCAAGTGTTAAGTGTCAGCTGCAGGATAAGTGCGTGCTGCGTGCAGCGACAGGAAATTTGTTTGTTTATTTGCTGCTTGATGCGAAATGCGTCTGTATGTTGGGATAAATGTATGGATAAGTGTATGTGTGTGTGTTTGTGTGTGTGTGAGATTACAAACACATCAACGACAGGCACATTTTTAATGCATACTTCAAGGCAACATGCGCATAAAAATCACGATAGGACATGACATGTGTCAGCACTGTGAACTGCGAACTGTGAACCAAGGGCTGAGAGCTGAAAGCCAAGAGTGTGTGCTGAGATTTCTCTGATATGCAGTTCCATATGCCACACCCACTAACATTGCCAATGCCCCTTTTATTTCATTCCGCCCCGTCAACAACTTGACCAAAGTCAAGTTCAATTTTGGGTTGCACTCACTGTAATCTCGTTATCATAGCTGCAGTAGTCAGAATCAGAAGTTTTTGTGGCTTAAAGAGGGCGTTTCGCAAAACAGTGTTACCAGCTATGATAAGATTTGATTAAGTGAGCAAATAAACAGTTTAAAACTACCGTTATACTATTAACAACTGGGTAAAGACAGTTAAATCCACTGATTATAAGAAAGGAAGTCTAAATAAACTACTTATTACAGGGGCTATTATGGGTTAGTGCTATGACCAACTGCGATTCAAAACTAACATTGTTAACATTATAAACTACCTCAATTAACGCTGCCATATTACTATAGTAATAACTACTATGAGCTCTCTCCAGAGTTCACCAAAAACTCTAAATCACCTTTAAAGCTATAACTAAACTGGTTGTTAACCCAAAAACCCATATTACTGGCAATTAGTTACCACAAAAGTTTTCCATGACAACTGCATGCGAGTAATCTGAGGGATTTAGACAATTATTTATGGAACTGCATGTGACTCTGTCTCTATATCCCTTTCCCATTCCCTTTCCCCTAACTCCTACTCTGTCGCTCTTGGCTAATTCTTGTGACACTGCATTAGTCAACACTTTCGTGCGAACATTTTCCAACACTTGAACTGATTTATGACACTTTACACAACTGAGCGCTTAATGTGATTAAGTTTGCTTCTTCTTCTTCTTCTTTTATTTTTTGTAAATTTTGTTATCAAAAAACTGCACAGAGCAGGCACATCATCTGAACGCCAGGGGGCGCCACATTCAAATTGTGACATGACTGAGCTTGTAAATGTCACCCAAGGCGTCAAGTGGTAAAGCATCTGCATATTCTGAATGATATTTAGCTTTTAATGTTATTCTAAATATGCTTTTATTTATTTACGTTGTGGCTAACGATGAACATGATCATTATCATCAACATCATCGTCATCATCATCGTTAGTTTCTACTAATTGAATGCTCAAATGTGCAGCGAACTTGACGTTGTTTGCACAAATAATTTGTGCTTCAATTCATTTCGTTCCCTTCCCTTCCCTTTTCCCCACAACAAGAGGAGCTGCAACTGTTGCATGCTTCACTATGTTGCAAGCATCCTAGCAATTAAGCAACACTTACACAGTCAGACACACACACACACACATCTACACATACATAGACAGAGTTTAGTTACATGACAGTTACATGGATTAGCTTTGCTTTCCCCTTTTGATACTGGCTCTATCCTCAAAAGTGTTTTGGCTAATAAAATGATTATTATGACGCCACTTAACATGGGCAAGTTGTTTATATGTATGTGTTAAACGAGAGGAAGTGACAGCTTTAGAGGGGGGGAGAAAGTGTAAGGGAAGAGGAATGGGAAACATGGGGTAAATAATATAACTATTAAATTAAATTTAATAAACTCTAGAGAAATCTAGCAATACTTAATTAATTTTCTTCAAGTTTTTAATTCTACTACTATTTTTGTAACATCTTCTGACTTTCCCCCAACTACTATTTTTTTAACGTCCTTTACTTTTTTCGAGCACATATAAACTATTTTCTAAAACCCCCACATTTCTGACAATACTATTATCTCTTTTATTTCTACTACTATATTTCAAAAATCTACTACTATTTCACGATTTTATTTTCTTCTACCCTACCGTGCACTGATTTTACTAGAACTACGAACAATTTTTAAATACCTAAGTCAATTTTATAAATACTTAATACTATTTCTTAAAATCTTTACTACTATTTATCTAATTTCTACTACTAATTCTCTCAAATCTACTACTTTTTCTCTTACTTCTACTACTATTTCTTCAATATCGACTACTATTTCTTGAAGATCTACTACTTTTTTCAACATTTACTCATTTTTTTTCTAAATCCTACGACCTTTTCTTCAATCTATGTTAAAAGAGACTGATTATGAGATATCCCCTAGCAAATATTCCAGATTCCCTAGAGCTCAGAGATAAGCTGGGGAAGAAAAGAGTTAAAGAAAGACTGACAGAACAATAGACATGAGACTTCTTATTACTAGATCAAATAATTCAGCTTTTGTATGGTTAGCAAAAGTGTTTCATACTCGATCTTCTTTGATTGCTCATTTAAAGAACAACAAATAAACCGTATAATAAGTGAATGAAGCATAGTAAATTGTTGTGGAACAAAAGTATCTGAGATGCAACACAAAGAGAACGCGTATCCATGAGATGCTCGTTACTCGTTATTTTAACGCTTTTCTCGTGGCCAGGTTTTTGTTCTATAGTTGATTTTTGTTCATTTGGGTTTTCAGGTGTTTCAAATGATATTAAGAGATGAAATTAGTGCAGCTAACTTTATTTTTAATGATGCTCAAATTGCATTTCCCACTGATGGGCGATGATGAGAATTTTAAGCGCTTTTTGCCCTTTGCTAACGGATCGACAGCGCCATTAAAATGTAAAAAGTCGTAAACTAAAAATTAGTTAAGAGAATCTACAAATAAGACACAAAAGTAATTGAATATGATAAACTAGCAGATATCCTGTAAAGCAATTAAAATATTTAAAAATAAATTAACTCAATATAATAAAAGCTTTTAGTTCAAATTAAAGTTATTTATACTTATGATAAATGTAGCAATTGCTTAGAATGGTATACCCTTTACAGATCTATATGTGTGCAGGGTATAGAATAGTAGTGGGCAGTTAGCAGACAAAGATGAACAGTCGACGGACCGTGTGGTAATTAGAATTAAGAAGCATTAAAAGAAACTCAACAAAATTCACACAATGCGCTCAAAGCGAAAGTCGTAAATAAAGCCATAAAAACGTTACCAAAAAAAAAAAACACTGAAAAAATGTATAGCCAGTGACTGGAATTCGTTTTTATTTTTTTTGAGAAGAAGAACTGTGGAAACTTAATTAGTTTCAAGAGGTAAATGAAAACGTAGAAGAACTCTGGTTAGACGATAAACACCCAACAAGATAACAATTAGTTTGGTACTTTGAAACGCCAACAAACTCGAACGATTCGAACTAATTTATGAATGCATCTTGTTGACAATGGCGCTTTGGACGGCTCGTAAAAACAGTTGGAGTTGGCCATAAAACAGTAATACCAGTAATAACTACAACAATGAATATATCTAGTTCTATGAAATTCTATTCTCGAGTGCATTCCCAAGGTACAGCTGTTGAGCTCTTAGAATTACAAGCTCGATTGATTCGCAATGCAAATTCAAACATTATTTTTCTATTTTTAGTGATTATTTTTTAGTTTGTTTTTCTCTCCCATTTTATTTTATTTTTTGTCAAGTGTAATCCCGCATTGAATGGATTGGGCCAGGTTCTCCTCAGCGGGGATAATACCCTGCGGTAGCTGTTGACATGCAATTTGTTGAATGTGCTCTACAGCCCTCATCGTCATTCTCATCCTCATTGGCATTCCCATTTCCATCCTTATCCTCATCCGGCTGTATGTTCTGATCCTCGCATGTTTTCAGCACTCAACCCCAAGACACACACAATTGACATTTGCTTTGCCGAGCGACAATGGCGGATTTACTTGACGGAATGCGAATGAGAATACGGATTTAGCTGCAGGGACTTGCAACTGCAACTGCAGGAGCAACTGCAACAACAACAACAACAGCAACTGCATTTGCAACTGCAACTCGACTGCGGCTTTGGCTTATTCATTTGTAATTGGACATCCATTTTCATCTGTTGTCAAACATGGATTAAGTTTTTGGGCAAATGAAAAACGTGTTCAATGCGCGGTGTTTGAGTCTTTGAGCACACAGAATGTTTACTCAATAACTTAGGCAGTTCAGAGGAAAACTGACAGAGTATATAAGAGATTTATTGTATGGTTTAAATTAAGAAAAATATTAATAATAGTGGTGTACTGGTAGTTGACCCTCACTAGAAAAGAATAAAATTTACCAGACTATTTCCGATTTATTTAGAATTTTCAAAATATACTTACTTAAACTAATATTAATCAAACTATACAATAATTTGATCACAAGTGATAACAAATTTTGGTAAACGAAAATAATAATTAAACACTTTAAACATTGTCAATAAATTTTTAATAAATGCTTCTTTAACTAGGGTAACTCGCAGTCTATTAAACGGACTAAAGAAACTAACAAAATAGCAGAATGAAAATGTCCAAAGAGTGACCGAGAGCAACTACTAGAGATACTATTTATTACCACATGTGGGACATACTTATGAACTGTTTACTGTAAGCCAGGACAGGCTTAAGTAATTCCCAGAGTATAACTTAATTAATTGCAGCTAATGCAATGCCCAGCGCATAAAAGCCGCAAAAGTGAGTAGCAGCAACAACAGCAAAGTGGCCAGCAAACTGGCCAACGACACGGCCAACACACATGGCCAACGACATGGCCAACACACATGGCCAGAAGCTGGCAGCATTAGAAGCTCGTCTGTTGCCTCAAGCATAGAGATGTTTTTAACAATAAATACTAAAAAAAAATACTAACAAAGAATTGAATTAAATATGAAAAGTGTTACATGAACAACAGCACCCAGAGGGGCGAAAAAAGCAGCCTGTGGGCGTGGCTTCAATGTGAGAATTTTAATAAAATATTTTAAATGTAATTTTTGCACTCAGTAGCAGCAGAAGAAAAACAAGAACATGAAGAAGAAGCAGAAGCAACCGGAACCAGCACTTGACCCAAATGGGAATATTACACGAAGAATCCATACAAAATGCCAAGTGGCAAGTAGCAAGTGGAAGTTGCAACTGCATTCAGCATGTGGCATGAACTAAGGAGTCTGACTCTGAGTCAGTTATGTAATTGGGAGTACACAAGTATGTTGTGCTTTTATGTGAGTAATCTGGCAGTCGACTGGCAGTGGCATCCACTGCAGCCTTCGAGCCTGGCTAATTGGGGCAGCTTAGGGCCTTTGTTGCATGTTCCATCTTCCATCTTTCATGCACGTAAGCGTGTGTGTGTGTGTGTGTGTGTGTGTGTGTGTGTGTGTGTGTGTGTGTGTTGCTGACCGGATGTGTTTGGCCAGAAGAAAATTTGTGAGCTAAATACTAAATACTAAATGAATTTAAAACATTTATCTAAATTATCTGTGCAAAATTCTTGTTTAGAACTAATTGCTTAAAATCTAAGCTGTTATTACACATATCAAATTATTTATTAACTTTTAATGATTATCCTCAAATGTGTTCTAATTATTTTCATAAATATTTGATAATGTACTGCAACTACTTAAAATCAACTGTTGATAACAGTTTACATAATAAAGTAAATCAGAATTTAAACAACTTATCTAGTTTGTATAAATATAAAAATGATCTTAGTAAATTACTTTCTTCTTAAATATCAAATTAAAGTAATTTAATATGATTTACCAATAGAGAATCTAGTAGTCTTCATTAGACTAAAAAGTTACTCAAGTAATTTTATGGGAATTTGCAAGTAAGCTTCATATTTCGAACCACAGTTTGAATTTGTATCTCAAAGATACTTTCACTATGGCCGTTTAGTATTTAAATTCGCATTCGTACAAAAAAATCGAAAATAGTAAAACATAATCCACTACCCTAGGACCCAAACACTCGCTTTTTGGGCCAAAGTGGGACTGGGAAATGTGCAGGAACAACATTTTCACGCCAAATGGAAAAGCTGTGGGAAAATGCTCCAGTGACATGATTGTAAAATGCGAGAGGATTGCCAAGCAGCTTAGTTGGGTCGGAAATTAGGCAAACTATGAACTGAAAGATATATAAAAAGAGGGAGAAGGGGTGGAGGGAGGAGAGTATGGCCTGATGGGAGAGGGATTGATATGTACTTCTATACATATTCAGTCTAAAGCTTGCAAGGCATTAAAAAGCAATTTTGGAGCTTAGTCTGTATTGAAAACATTGCCAGCATTTGATTGCTTCGACACAATTGGGCTTAGCTTTTAGAGTTTTCACCGAGATTTGAAATCGACACTCTCGCACTCGACGACACAAACGATGTGAGAAAATGTTTTGTAATCCCCACAAAGTATGCAACATATGTAAATCTGTGGCAATGGGGCGCATGAGTGATGTAGGTTTTAAATATGATACTAAAGAGGTTAATTATATTTACGATTAAATTAAAATATTCATTAGAAACAAACTAAGACAATCTATTTAAAATGCTTAAAAATCGATAATATAAACACTTATTAAACATATCATTTAATTGCACTTTAAATGGCCAATTATATACACTTAGATGTCCAGTCAATATTGAAAGAGGATTAATTTGAACCAGCTCAGTATCAGGAACTTAATTGAATGGAAGTTGTCCTCCCAGGCGAAGTATGGCAATGCTAGCTTTTATTTGTGTTCCAATTGGATCAACACGGACAGGTGTAAATTACGAAAGCTTAACAAAAGCCAACAGAAAGCTCCAAAACAATGGAAAGTCGGAAAATACTCCTAACTTCAGTGACTTAAGCTTTTCCTCTACTTCTACTCTCTTCCGTAGTAGTAGTTCTTGTTGTTGTTGTTTTTGGTGTGCGTTTAATTAATTTGACAACACACACTGAGAGAGAGACTTTAGTGGAATTGTCCTCATCCTTGTGGCAGGTCGAAGCTCTTTGGCAACGTCACTTAATTAATTTGCTGCCGTGTGTGCACTTAATGCCGGAAGTTGAAGAAATACGACCGCATTTTGGCTTTATGGTATGGTAAATTTCACCAGCATATAAGATGGCAGCTTTTCTCCTCTCACTTCTCTAAAGGAAGTCTCCTCCGTCTCTCTTCTCAATGTGTGTTTGGTCTGTGTGTGTGTGTGTTTGTGTGTATGTAAATCAATCAAAATGCTTCCGCCAAGGCTGCTTGTTCCGCCCACCGACCTCGCCCACAGACAATTTATGGCAAAATCTGATGGAAATATCTAAGAAGCTTACGACGCCCAAAATCGTTTACGCATTTTTAACCCATTATGGACTCTACATGTGCGTGCCTATATCTCTCAGTCTCTTTTCCTCTCTCTCTCTTTCCCTCTCACTCTTTCCCTTTTACACACTCTGTGTATGCCTGAGGTCCTTAAGGTCCAGCGCCCTGGTTTAAGCTCCTTTCTAGGCGCCAGGCAAGCGGATCAACTGACGGATGCCGACAAACTCATTAGTAGCTAAAGGCAAGCCATAAATTTGCCACAACATCAACTTGAAAACAAATGCACTCGCTTATACGGTCCCTACTCCTCTCTCTCTCTCTCTCTCTCTCTCTCTCTTGCTCTATCTGGCTTTCAGTCTCTCATTTTCTTACTCTATGGCCTGATCTCTCTGACTCCACTTGTGTTTTGAATTTAATTTACACTGATAAGCTGACAAAAGCTGTTAAGCTCATAGGTCGCAAGGTAAGCAAAATTGTCCAAAAATGAATAATTAAGTGACTCATTAGATGAATAAAACAAAACAATTAATTATTTAATGAATCATTAGATGAATAAGTGGTTGAATAGTAATTAGGTTGGACTTGAAAATATTGTTAAAACATATATTTTAGTCTTTTCTAACTCATTAACATAATTATGTATACATTGCGAAGGTGTAATGAATAGTATTATTATTATTATTATTATTATTATTATTATTATTATTATTATTATTATTATTATTATTATTATTATTATTATTATTATTGTTATTATTATTGTTATTATTATTATTATTATTATTATTATTATTATTATTATTATTATTATTATTATTATTATTATTATTATTATTATTATTATTATTATTATTATTATTATTATTATTATTATTATTATAATTATAATTATTATTATTATTATTATTATTATTATTACAATATATCACACTTTTCTTTAGTATTCCTTTTCCTTTCTAAACTAGTTCCGCTCACAATTGAGCAATGAGAAGAAAAACTGCAATCAGTTTGTCTTATTAATGACCTGTCTGTTTAAATAGAAGTGGGGAATGGGAAATATAAAGGATTTATCCCACGCATTCCACCTACATTACGCACACTCGGTTCCCTTTGTCCTTGCAATTCATGCATAACTCAGCGGAATCAAGTCACAGCCATATCCCTTTCCATTTCTATTTCCCTTTCCCATTTTCCTACTCACACCATCAGCAAAAGCATCAAGAGCTTCATTATTGTGATCATTATCGTGCTTGTCATGAGGCGGCATTGAAAAATCACTTCAATGCACTAAAATCCTATTAAATCTGTGCAGTCAAAGCAACAACAACAACAACAACAACAGACATTGAGTGGAACATTATTCAAGTATTTTTAGCCGTTTTTGGTGTACGAAAAATGCAAAAAGGTCAGGCCATGCAACTTGGCTAAAAGCAAAGGGAGGGTAAAAGGCACAGGGCTAGAGAGGGCAAGTGAGAGAGCAAGAGAGAGCGAGAGAGACAGGAGGACAACTGAACTGCAGTCGTAGACTCATAATGAATGCAATTCGTTGTTGCGTGGCTTTCTGAGTGTTTGAGTGTTGGCTGTTTTGAGTCTCTCGAGTGTGATTCATGATGGTGGGCAGAGTGTGGAGCGGCTGAGCTGTGTGTTCGTATGTGACCGTGTGTAAATGAGCTGCATTGACTTTACGGATTGCCAAATCCTAAAGCATTTGAAATTTAAAACCAAAAAAAAAGAACAACAAATGCGAGGACTACGCATAATTTACACATCACATTCAAAAGTGGGCGGTGTTGTGGCATGCTGTGGTTGCTGCAACACCACATCCACTTCAGACTTCAGTCTCTACTTCCGCCCCCTTTTGCCCCAGCTCCCAGTAGCAGTGCCAAAAAGCTTTCCATATCTCGTTTCCCGACTACTTTGCAACGCGCGTCGTGACGTCAACGTCAACATTCTCGTTGTGATTCAGTTTTCATGTAGGTGAAAACCTGTCAAATCGTCAGCCCAGGAAAATGTTTTATTTTCGGATATACAAAGCTGAGAAAAGCGCAAAAAGCCAAAGAAAGAAAAATATGATTCCATTGATTGCATAAAAAGCCAAGTGAAAAGTTTATTTATATTCTTATTATTACATTATTATTGACATAAATGTTGTTTTGAATATGGGGTCAAGTGTCAGTGCGAAAAGTAATTGGGTGCAGTCGAGTGTGCTCGACTAAATAGTACCCAAAAAATAAAAACTTTAATTTAAGTTTGCTTTAAAACTTTTATATTAAAATCAGTTTTAAACAAAAGATATTTAAACAATAGATTACTTAATTCATTTACTCACTTTAAATTGATTGATTTAGCTTTTTCACCAGTGAAAACTGAAAGAAAAACTACATTTAACATGGAAACTATTAAATAACTAATTAAATTAATTTATATAATTATTGTTTAAGTCTTCAGTCTGCGGTAAAACAACACTTTGTCTCAACTGTAAATTATTTAATGAAATTTGCTAATTGCTAAATGTTCAAATTGCAGTAAAGACCAAAACTTTTGGCTTTAATTTAATTTTTAATGTTTAAGTTTTGACCAGCAGACAACCACACACACACACAACGCACACACACATTGACAGCACTTGGGTCAGATGGGATTTGAAATCTTGACTCTGAAATCTTGAAGTTCTGTAAACTAAATGCCAATATTTGTCTGGTCAAAGCAGATGAGCATAAGAGAAGCAAGTGAATGTCAGTTGAGTGAGTTGCAATGAATATGTGAATGTTCACTTAACCTTCCTTTTGTCTAGTTGCAGACAAGATTTTCAATTAAAATTGATTTTATGCAAATTTTCAATTAGTCAAACACAATTTATACTGTGCACATCAAGGAAGGACAACGGGTAAACAAAACTGTTCAACACAATGAGGATGTGAACATGTGAATATGAATACTCATATGTATATGAATCATGATTTACATCAGCAGCCATAGCAACATCAACATCAACAACATCTTTATCAACTGCAGACATGGCCAAAAGACTTGTGTAAACCACTTGAAATAAATAGATTTTAAGTTGTATTCCCAGTCTAGCTTTTATCGCACTCTAAACTCGAACTCCCCCTTTTACTTGTTTATCTTTTACTTAACTCCCGACCATTTTTGCAGCTTTTGAATGCTGATTAAGTAATTGCATTTACCCAAAATTGTACAACATTTTGGCGTTGACTTCATTTGCAATGCCTTTCAGCGTCAATTACGAGTTGAGCGACAAAAAAGATATACTCCCTGATATCACTCCTCATGTGTAGATGTGTGTGAACATGTATATACTGTATAAATATATATTTGTCTATCGCCTAATGTTTTTCAGCTCTCACTAATTGCATTAAAAAAGTAGACTCGCTGTCTTCCCCTTCAAATAGAACGCCAAACTCTCGACTGGCGCTGACTAAATTATATAAAATCAGAGAAAACATTTAACTGCTTTACGCCGGCAACTAAATACCCTGTCTCAAAGAAACAAACTCTTCTTAAATTTATACACAATTGTTACATAGTCTGCTACAATTTGAAAATACCCATTGTAGGGTGACGAAAGTAGAGTGACAGACAGGCAAGAAGCCAGAAAGTTAGATAGTCAGATAGTCAAGTAATTGTAGTCTGTACAACGGTCACGCCCACTTCTTGTCTGTTAGTACACTGGTAAAAATATAATAGTATTTATTTATAATATAAAGAATTTTATTTTATTCAATCTTTATTTAGTCTTAAGCAAATATTTGCTAGCAAATAAGACAGCAAATAATATATAGCAAATATTTATTAATCTACTATAGGTAACTATTTTCTAGGAATGATTAATATGTTTGACTTTGTCTGAAGCAAATATTTGCTAGCAAATTCGACAGCAAATAATTTATAGCAAATATTTATTATTCCACTATAGGTAACTGTTGACATCCATTTAACTTTTTATGATATAAAGCAAATATTTGTTCATTTCTGGGTTAGCAAATATTTGAGCCAAACATTTGCTTCCTATAAAGCCTACTTTACATTCACTAGATATCCTAAACCCATTATGAAACATATGATCTCTACTTTTGTCTAGTCTAATACTCTTCTAACTTTATTTTTGTCAGTGTAGCACAAAAGGTATAGTCTCTTTCTGTCTTTGCGCTTTTAAGCTGCAATTTGGTTGCATGTCACTTTGGAAATGCTTTCAGACAATGTTCCCAGGCTACTTCACATGATATTCCATTAGTCAGCAGTAGCAGTAGAAGAAGACGTTGAAGCAACAAAGTCGAGCACCTGCTAAATGTTTCCCTTTGTTTCACTGGGCGTATGCTTAATTTGATGCTCAACAACATTTGAACTGAGAGTCAGGCTTACCTGTAAAATAGACCTAAAAATATATAAAGAGTTGACCAATTACAATCATAAAAGTACATTATTTGAGAAGTTCGATGTGAATAAATAGGAAAGTCGAGTGGTCATAAACCTCAAGAGACAACCAAATTACACAACTGCCAACATGTTTTTGCAATTAAGTTACGGTTTTTGTTGTCCAAATATTGGCACTTACAGTTTCAATAAATTTCCCAAACTTCTGTGACTTTTCCAGCTCTCAACTCATTTGCATAGTGAGTGAGTTCTGCACAGGGAAAGAGAGCTAGAGGGAGAAAGAGAAAGGTAGTCTAAACTAGTAGAGAATCAGTCACGCACAATTTAGCTGGAGCAGTAGAAACCGGACAAATAACAATGGTACGCATTGATTTGGCCAGGGAGACGAGGACATTCGTACTGAGTACTGTAGAGAAGTAAATAATGTGGGAGAAACGTTAACAATACTTGAGCTTTGATTGGCTTGAAGACAGAATGGGCAATTAGCAGATGGGGTCCAGGCCAAAAGCTGAAGCTGAAGCTGAATTTCAATCTGATGCACAGACTCAACAAGCGGTGAATGCCTCACTAAGTGCATGAATAAATAAACTGAAGGCACTTCTGTGCGTCTTTCTCCCTCAACTCTTAGTCCTCCACTCTCTTAGTCACAGTCAACACATGTTAACAACTTGATGGCCAAAAGTCAAATGGCTTAAATGCCCAGCACATTGTAAGCAAACAGCGTCAGCTTTACACAGGCACCACAAGCACCACAGGCAACCACAAGCACCACAAACAACCACAGGCAACCACTGGCTACACAAAGGGCAAAAAAAAATAAAAATAAAAAAATAAAAAATAACCAATGGAGAAGTAGTAGAAGAAGAAGCAGATGAAGATGATGAACAGAACGGAAATTCAACAGAGGGACAAACTCGTATGCAAATTCAGGCAAATAAAATTATTATTCAAATTTTTGGCATGTCCCATGAGCGTTAAACTAACAGCTAACAGAACAATGGACAACAACTTGCAACTCGACATGTCCATGTCCCTGTCTCTGTTCCTCATCCTGTGCCTGTCCCTTACTTCCAATAGAGTGACAGTCCAAACAACTTTAGAAACGCTTCATAAAAGCCAAGTTCCCCCCGTCGTCTGATGATGATAATGATAATGCTGATGTTGATGCCAGTTAATGTCTGCTGAACTGGGAGTTATTTGCTGTCTCTTTTATCTGACTGACAATTTGAAATGAAGCGATCAACAGTTACGAATGTGTACGATGGGGACTATGGACTGAAGTTATTAGAAAACAGTAAATTTCTAAAAGGTCTAGGCAGACATTAATCCTTAGAAATAATACTAAACTCTCACAAATGTGGTACCTAATAAAGCCTTTTAACTACCTATTAGCATTTCAAACTATTTTAATTTACCTTTAAGAAAATATTAATCTAAACAAAATCCAAGTTCAAATTCTTTCAGACTAAAAAGTACCTGCAAAATGTCAATCACAGCTTGTCACACATTTGTCTAGCGTTGTCTCAACTCTAATCCATTGTTTTTTGGGTGGATGGAGAGAGGAGGTCATAACGCAAGCCATTAACTTGGCTAAAATGTTTTGCAGTCAGAGAGCAAATGCTAGAGACAACAAAAGGAACCGAGACAAGGCACAAAGTGTTACGCCCACAAATCACGCCCAGCACATCGCAAAAAACAACCACACGAAGGAAAAAAACAAAACGAGCCACCCAAATGGCAAAATCGAAAAATGGCAGTAACAAAAAAAAAACAAAAAAACAACAACAAAAAAATGGCAAAAAAAAATGACAGGAATTTTACAGCCAGTCAATTATGGCCCGGGTCTTGTCGGACAAAACGGATGGCTGCTTGATCGCAACGGGGCTGGAAGGGGTAGGTATTTGGGTTTGGGGATCGAGGATTGAAAGACGGTTTGGGTTTGGGTTTGGGTTTGGGTTTGGGTTTGGTTACCCAACGGACCAGACGACAGCCACCGAGACCAAGCAGCAAACCCACAAAGCAAAAGCAAAAGTTGTTACTGTTTTCAATGTTGTTCTTGGCATAGTTGTTGTTGTTGTTGTTGTTCTTGTTGTTGTTCTTGTTGTCTATGTTGTAACCAAAACGCGCATTTTCCATGCGATTGGCAGAAGGAGGCAAACAAAAAATACCAAACGTGGCTAACAGAAAGGAGCGAACCGAGGCGGACCAAATCGACATATTGACAGACTAAATGGAGTTGTGGGTTTTGAGTAGTAAATCAAGTTAGGCACTCGCAACGCACACACACACACACACACACACACACACTCACACATGCATACAACACACACACACACACACACACACACACACACAAATTGCTGCATGCATAAGCGAAAATTGCATGCCGCAGAGAATTTACAGAAGAATCTGTAAAACAAGTAGGAACAGTCAAAAATAAAGTGTTAGACAGCAAGATACTCCTGAAAATACTACTACAAAATGTTAGGAAAAACTTTAAAGAAAATAAATTAAAAAACTTACCAAAAGAAAATATATTCAAAGTACTAAGTAAAATATTATATTAAAACATATTGAAGACTAAGAAACGCACACCTAAAATATTTAAAAATTACAAAAATTTCAACAGCTTAAAAAAATTTGTATGTATATGTTTCCAATTACATTATCACCAACCTATAATACCCTTTTAAGCTTTACCTGCTGGGTATAAAAACAACATAAAGTGTGCTCAACTTCAGCAGATCGAAGATCGTATGCTCTATCGTAACTAGCTTCGATTTATAATAAATGTAAATGATAAATAAAGTCATTAAGTTGGCAGCACCTCAAACCTGAGTGGGCAGCACTGACAAGTTTCACTATTTAACAGTTATTTAAACTATTCATTATATTTTAACACTTAGTTTATGCTTACATTATACCAATTTTAGTTGAATCTTCTACTTGATTGAGTAGTCTCCTCATCCTCTGTTTTTCATCCACTTCACGTTGACAGCACTGAGAGCTTGTTGTCTGTACGCAGTGTTAGGTGGTCCGTTTGGGGATTGTCGGGGCAGCTTTTGTTGTCTGTCAAGCGGAGTGGCCAAATATGGTTGTTAGATTGCTCGACAGGAGCAGGAGTCCGGCCAACAGCAGTTCCCACTTCGATTCTTGTGCTCGCCCTCCATGCATTTGCATATTTTTGTTAGCCAAGTTGTGTTTTTCATACCCGTTATTGATGTTTATGAAGGGTATATTTGTTGCAAAGGAAGTAGACTGTATTCTTGATCTGTCTTCGGTTGTTAATATGTTTTAATGTAAATAATTTTATTAAATCAAGTTATTTAAACTTTTGCCTTAAATTAATTAAAACTCTTGTTTTAAATTTTAATCTTTATACTTTATGTAAATTTAATTCAATCATTTAGTTTGTTAAAATGTAGTTTAAAACTGTGATTAAGTACTTTAGATCTCGATATCAATCGGGTATTTTATAGTCGGAGACTCAACTGAAGCCTCACTTACTTTGTTGTTAGACTTTCTTGGCTTCTCCTGGGAGCTGTCTTCTGGTCACTTGCCCCGGTGGCACGCGAGGACAGTCAGCTGCCAGCCTTTTGCTGTAGTTTGTAGTGTAGTTCGTAGTTTGTAGTTAGCAAAAAATCAAAATCAAAGCCAAAGTTCATTTGTTGCCAACGTCGCTTTTGCTGCCACTTGCAACTCGTCAATGTAAATGGAACTACATACAAGCTGCCCCCGTGAGACAACTTATTGAGTTTCCAGTCACAAAATGCCACAAATGTTGCTACTGCCACGCATTGTCTTTTGGCTTGTTGTGTTTTTTGGCTACAAATATGAGAATCTTAACAAGAACATTGCCTTAGTTAAGCCTTTGGGACTAACTACTGTAAAATTCCTCAAATTCAATAAAAATATGCCATTAAAATAAACATTTATGCAAAAAGTAAAAATTTTTCTATAAAGATTTAAGATTTGGACTATGAAACGAAGACTATTAAAGAAAATTAAATTAAATATCTAAGCACAAATATATTTACTATATTATTAGATATTTCATTATTGTATAATTTTGAAAAAATTATAAATTAAATTGCTTCAACTTTTATTTCTGTTTATGTTAATTAGAAATTCAACAGAAGCGTTGAAATATTTTTTCTCACAGTTTCACATCCCAGCAAGCAATTGGAAGACTGTTTTAACAGATATCGTCTGAAGGAGTCTTTTTTGAGTCCCTTAAATGATTAAAAAATGATTAATCTCATGACCGATCGAAAAAAGACTCATAAATGACACTTCCATATGCTCGAAATATGATTGGTTTGAAATACAAGAACAAAATGCAAAGCAATCGCCAATAGATCATGCAGGCGATTAAAATATGATCATTTGAATTTTGGTGTGCAATTATATTCTGCTCCCTGGGATGTTCAAAACCGTTTGTTATCTTCTAATAGCTATTTAAATCGTACTTTTTGTTAAGCACATGAAGAGATGTGAAAATTTTGTCATTCTTAAAGTGCACGCGTGAAGTGCAAGCTGTGTTGAGTGTGGTGCTATGTGGCCTGCAGTTTTTTCACAAGTTCTAATTTAATTTCTCTTTATACCCAGGACACCGGCCGGCTTATACTCAATAAATGTCTTATATATATTAAGAATATGTAAAATAATATGAATTTCTATTTACTTGAAGTATTTTTAAGTATAATAATAAGTCCAATATTATATATGTAAATACAAAATGAAAATAAAATGAATTTTAAAAGAAAATTATTTTTCGGTTGCAAATTATTGAAAATATGACTCAAAAAGAGTCAAAAATGATTTAATAGATGACTCCAGGAAGACTCTAATATGACTAAATTATGACTCGAAAATGAATCAGAAGTGATTAAAAAAGGAGTCATAAACGACTCATCAGAAGAGTCGCGGCTAGGGTACCATTTTCTCCCAACGAAATAGTCATTTATGATCGGAAAAGAGCGCATATATGTCTTTTTAATCAGTGCGCGACTCATAAAGGACTCATTTCTGCTCTGTTAACTTCAAAATGCTTGCTGGGATGTTTTTAAATTTAAATTCTAAATAATATAAGCTTAACCAAAATTAAAATTAACCGGTTTCGACAGCTGTAATTAATGGAACTTGATTTTACTGTGGATTAATGGAGATTTCACAAGCAAAGTAAGATTGTATTAATGAAATTAAATGATCAAATTAAATACCTGTTTAGATGTATCTAATTGAATGAAGAAATCTATAGGTAAAAGTCGGTTTACATATAGATAACTTCATTCAATTGAATAAACTTAATCTGCCCAATCAGCACGATTTCTATATTTGCTTTGAGAATGTACTAATCCAGAGTTCAATCTGATGAATGTAAATCGACTGTTCTTATAGCAAGTGTAGGCTGAAAACTATATATTCACTGCACTTCAAACGATATTTACAGTATCTAGTTCTTTTAATTTTAAGCTACTCTGCTCTAAGCTGCACTGTCCATCAAGTTTTAGTTTGAGTTTAAGAGTGCTTCAAAAAAGGCCTTAAAGTGCAACGTGTTTGTCTAATTGACTTGGGCAAAGGAACATTTCGAAGTGCAGGGTCTAAGGTCGGGTTTTTCTCCCCTCTGTCTCTGCCTTACCCTCTCCCTTTCTCGCTCTGTCCATAATCTCAAGGTATGTCTTTCTTTCTCGTTGGGTAGTCAAAATGTTAGTTGGATATTTGTACAACCAAACCTCAGCATTTATTGACATCTTATGGGCGTGGCCGTCTGAGAATTTACTACAAATTGGCAAATGCCGGCAGCATCAGCAGCTGCCACTTGCCACTTGGCACATGCCTCTTGCCACTTGCCACTTTCCGCTTGCCACTCGAGTATTACTTTGGCTCAGTTTGCGGACTGCTCTTTATGCAACTTTCATTAGTTTTGAGTGGGTGCTTCTTTTGTTATAGTCTACCTCAACTAACAGTTACCCCTTCCTCAACCCCCTCCCTAACAGTGGCAAGTTCAGAGTTCAAGCGACCAAACACCCAACGGCATTGTTTCAAGTTACCAAATTTAATTAGACAAATTTTTAATTGATATCATATGGCCAACGCCCAATTGTCGGCTATTTCTGACTTGGCATCTTGTGCCAAAGTGGCCCCGAAAGTTGCACATTCAAGTTGCCACAACGCAGTACGCCAATTAATTGTCTACTCTATGTGGCAAGGATGCATAGAAGCTATAGATGCAAAACTCTATAACCCTTCAAGGAGTCAAATAATTTAATTACCTTCGAGTAGCTGTTAAAAACAACAACCTGTAGTTTCGGTACAGTTAGTTATTTATAAGGAACATTCATGTTTAGCGTTGCCACCATGCAGAAATATGCCTTTTATGCAGCTTGTTAAGTTGGTTGCGCATAAAACAATGCTAGTTAAGTTGGTTGCACTTAAATCTAAAGAATTAAAATTTCTGACTTATTATATATTTTATAAATGTCGGTAACTAAAAGCTACAATCATGAAAATTACAGTTGCTTTGCAAGACATTCGCTTGTTTAATTCCAAAAGAAATTTAGTGTTAAATAAAAAAGCTTTTAATTATAGAGATTCAAAGCCAAGGGCATTAGGAAGAATTAAACATGAGCTGAACTCCCAAAAGCCAAACTCAGAGTTCTCCTCACAAAACAGACTTTCTCTCTCTCTCCCTTTCACTCTTTCACTTTCTCCCTCCAGCTTTCTACTTTATCTGTTGGCTTCCATATATTTTCGTTTTAAGTCAAAGGCATTTAAAAAGCCAAAGCCCTGATTTCAGTTACAAAAAGTGGCAAAAGGGTTGCTTAGATCCGACCCAGAAGTAGTAGCGATTCACTTAGAGGTAAATGTGCAAAGAGAAAGCGAGAGAGAGAGGGAGACCAAGAGTGAGAGGGCTAGAGAGGGTTGTCTCGAGTGTTGTCAAAGGCAGGCGATAAGGCGCATGCTACCGTATTTTTGGAGGGCGTTGAAGTAGAGTATAATGTGCCTCCAGGTTGTAATATTAATTGTTTTTACAGTTGTTCCTTTTTGCAGAGAGCGTTAAAGGATTCTGAGCTGGGGAGCTGCAATCGCAAGCAAACAGAACAAGGCGATAAGACTGGGAAAACTGGTCAAAGCGATATCGAATGTCTTTGACTGTCACTGCAGTCGCCCCCAAAAGTATGCTCTCAATTTGCAATTAGGCGCCGCGTGTGCCACGACAAGCAGCCAGGACACAAACGACCAGAACTTGGCCAGAACACTGCTTTGATTCAATTAGCCGGCAGCAGCAACAACAAGTACAACAGCAAAAGCAGCATCATCAGCAGATGCCAAGACACGCATTCCGGCAAACCAAAGCAGGCAAAACCGCATGATCCAACAAGATTCTCGTTTCATTAACGCTACGAAATTCGATTAATTGAGCATTTGTGCGGCTTTGCGTGGCCAAGACACTGTGACAAACAGTTCAAAGGGGCTGCGGATTGAGGGGGCGTGCCGTGAGCCGTGTGTACGTGTGTATTGAAGCCGAAGACTGCCCACAGTGTCACTTGTCGCTAACAATTGTCGACAGTTGATAGGCCAAAGTTTCCCCACATCCCCACTACTCCTCTCTGGGCTCCCCTCCCGCTTCTCTCCACCGACCACATGTCACCTTATGCAAGTGACATTTCCGGCTTGCTTTTGACTTAATTTGATTAAAAGTTTTTGTCGCAGCAATTGAAATTCGCTGACTGACGAACAAGTTCCTCACGTTGTTAGCGGACTTTTCTCCCCGTCCAAAATTCTTGGCTCAATCGATTTAAGCCGCACAAAATACAAATTGAGTTCTTAGATAAACGCTATATGGACATATATATAGCTACAGCTTTTAATGAATTAATTGTCTGCTCAATTAGGCGCCAACTCAAAAGGTAAACAAAACAATTGAAAGCTTCTACTGATCCCATAAAACAGTAATCAGCTGAATTTAAAATTGACTAGATTTCAATATTAATTCCCAGTATTACCAGCATTAAGTAAATTAAGTTCGATAGAAGCTCAGAAGCAGAAAGTTATGTAATTTGGGATTATAAGCCGAGTCAAGAGCATTCAGAGAGATGAAATTCTCAGAAAACAAATTGAAAATTGCGCTGAAACAAGTGTTTTTAAAAGCTAATTAATGGGAGTGATAATTATGAAGATGAATGAAGAGAAATATGGAAAACATGATAAGAAAAATTCAAATTTTCAAGAGGTATCAGTGAAGAAATACAGGCATTATACTAAATAAGTATCAGAGGGAAAAACAACAAGTAAGAAAGGCCTTAGTTGAGAGAGCCGACTGTAAAATACCACGTACTCACTCTAGTGCGCGTTTTTTCATGCAAAATCACAAATTCTCAACCGATTTGTCCTATGAGAGCTATTGGCTGTAGTTGTCCGATTAGGATCAATCTTGGTGAGGATAGTTATAATGAGACTATACACATAATGCGTGAGTTTGGTTGCGATCGCTTTAGACGTTTCCAAGTTATGTTCATGTGAAAATGGTTTTTCACAATTTGCGGGCATGGCAACATTTTAAATAAACTTGATCTGCTCTACGCATAGACGGACTTTTATGCCACATTTGTTAGCTCTAGCTCTTATATTCCCTGAGATTTAGGTGTGCATACGGACGGAAAGATAGATAGACAGACAGCCGGACATCGCCATATCGACTCGGCTGTTGATGCTGCCCCACTTTATGGGGTCGGCCACGCTTCCTTCTGCCTGTTACGCTTCTGATAAACCTAATAGACCCCTCTACCCTTTTTAAGACTCCGGGGTCTAAAAACAGAAGAGAACTAAGAGTATATAGTAGAAGCGATATATAGATAAGTTAAGAAGCATTATTTAGTGCTGCTTAAGGTCAACTAAATAAAAATGAATCTAAATTCAGCGTAAAGTTTCTTAAGCTTATAGTCCTGTCTAACTGTTCCTTAGTTACTTCTACCACTTACTCCATTAATTGAGCTCTTATTTAGTTAAAAGCGAAACAATTTGACGCCAATGTGTCCAAAGAAAGAAATTCATTTAGAATTGAGCAAAGAAATCAATTGCCAAGTACACTTTAGGGTCAATTCCTTTTTGTCTTTTGACTTTTTAATTAATTTTTATAACTACTCACTTCAACTTGCTATAGAACGATTGAACTTGCTGATTTTTTTACGACATTTACACATTAATCTCGCAAATGCTTCAAATGCCTGAAGGGCAAGGGAGAGGAAGTACTACTTCAATTTACCGATGGACGCCTTCATCAAACGATTTTTAATTTCATTTCTCCCTCATTCCCACAAAGAGAGACAAATGCAACGTTGTTAACATTTTGTACAGCGAAAGGACACGAAACACGAAGGACAACGACGAGTTTTGTGGTCAATAATGAGAAATTCCTTTGGTGGCGCTTTGTAATCATTGGACTGAAGCTTGGGGAAAAATGAAACAAGTAGGAAAACCAGAGGAAAAATGAATGAAAAAACAAAGCAAAGTATTTGCACTCCATTCAATTAAGTAATGGCGGTACAGTGAAGCCCCTCTCCCCCTTGAAAAGCTTTGACAACTTCGCTTTGCTCTACAAATTCATTTGAATTCTTGACATTTCGTTAGGCATACGCATAGAAGATGTCAAGCATGGAATTCTCAAAGCATCCACTGGATTTCAAGCTGCTTTGGCAGATAGAGATAGAACGACAAAGAAAAAGAAAGAGAGATAGAGAGAGAAAAGTAGAGACTTCCTTTCCATGTTGTTTCCTGCCTTTGGCTCAAGTTTAAAGCTAGCTTTGTTTTGTTAGCTTGCTTTCCGAAAATGTCAGTTACATGTGTTCCTAATGTTATGAGAAAAGTCAACTGGAAATGTGCGAGACAGCGACAAAGACCCAAAAACTAAGCTAGCATTACACATACGCCGCGTGGGCCCCTATTTAAAATGGAACAAAGAAGTCGGTGGTTTCTTTTATTAAACGCACAAAGTTGTTATCTGGCATGAAACATACTTCCAAAATCCACATAGAGTACCATCAATTTGGCTCTAATCAAAGCTAAACAAAGGTCCAAACAACAAAAATTCTCATTACAAGCGCAGTCATTTCATTTTGGGCCAAAACACTCGCCGGGACCATAAAAGTCAAATGTGGCACTTAAAGTGGTCCATTTCAGTAGACACGAACGAGGGTCCCACAGGTGTGTGAGCCTCCCACAGCACAGACTATAGCTACAGTTCGCTCTCAAATCCAAGTCCATGTCCGACGCCCTTCAAATTAAATGAAATGCGTAAAAATGGCAACCATTTGATTTTGTCAGATTTTCAGTTAGACATGTACAGAGGGGAGGGAGGGGGAAGGGAATGGCAAGTTTGGACACGTAAATAACACAATGATTCTCAGCCCTCCGCTCAAAACGCATCTTCATGCCTGTCTGCCATTCATGGCCAGCTCCCTTTTGGCCAGCTCAAATTGCACGCGCGGTTCCCAAGTTGCTAATTTAAGTGTAATAATCCTCAAAGCCAAGGAAACGTGAGCCAATTTATATGCAAGCATTAGAGGGTATTCAAGTGGGAGTCGGACTGGGAAATGGGAGTTGGGGTCTGGGGTCTGGGGACTCTGAAGGAAAGGGAGGCAAAAGAGCAGGAAGACTACTGAATTCAGGGTTGAAAGATGCTGCAATCACCTGCTCTGTGTTGCTTGGGCACACTTCCGCAAAACGGATTTCACTTTTGGCTAATAATAGTAAACACACACACACACACACCCGTGCACACACAGTGACACGCACACACACCCTCATCGCTTCGAAAATTATGAAACAACACAACAAACAATTTCTCATCTATGTTGAACCCAGTTTAAAATAAATTTAATATTGATTCAGCTTTTGTAATGAGAAACGCGACGTCATCAAGAGTCCACGCCCCATCCAGGGAGAGGGAGGGTTAGGGAGGATTGTTTAACATTATATGTAAAGTTTGGGGGGCTTTGTCTATATTGTCTATGCTGTTGACCAAAGCTCCATTGTCGCTGTTGTTGCATTTTTGCTGCCAAATTAAAAACCTCTTAAATTATGCTGATGACCATGGATACATTTACCAGATTCCCGTGTCCTTTGTGCTCCATCGTTTCCCTCGATGTTGTTGTTGTTGCTGGTTTTTGTCTGTCAGGTGGGGGGATTTTGTGCTTTGTCGGATAGGCTTGGACTTTTCATTATACATAATGCTGGCCATTGAGAGCAGACACCAAAAGCACTTAACACGTTGCCCGTTTTCATTAAATTTTCCATATAGCATAAATTTCAAAGGTAGCACATTTGCCACCCAGGGGTTAAAAGGCGGTACTTGCGGCACTCTAGTTAATTCAAATTTGTTGGTTAGTTATGTAGCAAATAAAACTCACTCCAAAAATCACGAACGGTTCCACTTTGTGCCTCTGTTTGACTAGGATTCACTTCCAAACAGTAGTACCAATACTCATACTCCTTCTAAAACTACCAGTCCTTAACTGTTTCCAAGCCCATTTCTGATCTGATATCATTTCACCGTTTCTATTAGTTTGTGTCGGAGTGTTTCGTTTATTGCGCTTGTCATAAGCTTTTTGCGGCTTAAAGTCCCCCAGGCGTTTGTTGTTTACCGTTAAGCATTATGCCACGCCCCCACACAAAAAGCCCAGTTATTTACAGAGCAGCTCATTAGCCAGAGACCCTTCCACACCCCCTTCTGTACCCCCACCCCACGAGCACACTCAAAAGGGTTTCAAGACCAACCATGGTCTTGTCGCATTCCAATTTTCAAATTTCATACTTTTGAGTTGACAGTTGTCTATCGCTACGACGGACGGTCTGTCTGTCTGGGATAGCAACTGCTGTGTTGGCAAAACTATTGCTTCAGCGTTTCTTAATTCTGATAGACCTCAACCCCAACCCCAACTCCAATCCCAACCTCAAGTCCCTCAAACTCGTCTTGAATGAATACCTAAATGAGTCCTTCAAGTTTGTTGCCAAAAATGCAATTAATTTGAACGCCAAAACTCATTAATATCTGTGAAGAAGACACTCGAAACTTGTTTGTTTCGTCCCTGTAACCCCTCCACCAACCAAAAAGAGTATGCAAAAAACCTTTTCCCTTTTTTTTTACTTTTTTTTTTTCACGTTTTTTTTTTGTTGTTGGCCCCTTTTGCTATTTACCTCAGGTTAATAATAAAGCAGCCAAAGGCTTACGTATTATTTGCACACAAAGATGAAAACAAACTTGTTGCTTCACTTGCCACTTGCCACTTGCCACAGCCTGTGACTTGCCCCGGAGTCGACGCCAGTTGTAGTCTAAGCCCAGTTGAGTTTTCATATAAAATTTACCTTTTTCGGCGCAATGATTTATGGCCAAAGGGCTGGCCAAAGAAAAAGGCAAAGGCAAAGGCAAAAGAATCCTTGGCAGGATATGAAGTTCGGAGCATCGTAAGTAGTTTCGGAAACGAAGTAACCTCTGAAAGTGTAAAAATTTCTCAACGCCTTACCTTACTCAAATTGAAAAGCGCACTTGACGCTGTCCAGTTTTGTACAGAAGTATTTTCTTGATTTTCCCACTCGTTTTTCTTTGTAATGCTTTTCTTACTTTTCCTTCTGTATATTTTTTTTTTTCGTTGTCCTGTTGTTATTTGTGAAGAGTTTGGAGACCCTGCCGCTAGGCATTCGGAAAGTTTCATTGTAGTCCTGGGATTTGGGCAAACAAAATTAAGCAGTCTGCAAGTTTTTAATTAAAAAAGGACGCGAGTGTGCATTAAACAGCTAAGACAAGGTGTAGAGAAGCTAAAGAAAACTTAGCTTTAAAGCCAAGACTTTAAGGCACAAAACTCATAAAACTAAGCTACAAATAGTTAAGAGGATTAACTAAAACTTACAAACAAATACAGAATGGGATACAGGGCTAAAGTAAAGCCTAAATGATGTCACAGGTAAGGTCTCTGGGGCTAACTCACCTGTGACTTCTTAAATTACTTGATTAAAGTAGCGTTTCTTTTGGGGATTTATTTAAATTATTGAGTTTAGAATTGATGATTGTACTTCATTAATTAATTTCAAGTTAAAATAATCGTAAATATTTATAATTTAAGAAAACGTATTTCTTCATAAAAAGAATCTAAGCTTAGCTCAAAAAGGTATTCCAACCCGGGATCAATCGATCAAAGAACCAAATTGGTATTTATTCTGATAACAGCAACTGTAAAGGCTTTTGGCCAAATGAGAGATCTGGTAACAATCATTCAAGTGTTTGCACTGTGATCACACAAACAAGTGCACACGAGTAAATTGCGTGGCTGTTGGCAGGAAATTTGTTTAATCTTGCAACAAATTGTGGAAGACACGCAATTGGAATCGCCAGGCGAGTGTTCGACCAGTTTTCCATTTGGCTTTGTTACTTTGTGGCCAATGTGAGCCAAACTGAGCTAAGCTGAGCTGAAAGTTGATGAGATGCAAATGGATTGGCGCGATAAGGCGCCAGGTGAGACGAGGTTGGCTTAAAGCAGCAGAAACAGGCCCCAAACACCAGGTCTGTCTGTCTGTCTATAAGTGAGCCAGGGACTGTGTCTTAGCCTGGCTCTGTCTTTGACTTAAACGTGGCTTGAACGTGGGCTGTCCTCGAGCTGGTAACGCCAGCTTATTATTAACTGTATAATATAATGTGTAGGCAGGAAATTGATTTATTATCAGCGTCAGTTAATTTTTCTTTTTGCCTTTTGCTTTTACTTTTTTTTTATTTTTTTCGTTGTTTTTGTTTCTGCACATTTTATAAATTAAGCACTCGCATGCCGCATAAATCTTGCCACTTGAATGCCACAGCAAAAAAACGAACAACAACAACAACAACGGCAAATAAAATTACAAATTAAGTTGTTGGCTCCCACAGTTAACCGACCGGGTGACAACAACTTCAGCAACTTTAAACCACAGGCTAAAAAACGCTTGTCATCTGCGGATAAGGATAAGACCACAACTCCGCCCTCCCCTCACATCCCCGCAGCACCCGAATCGCTGTTCTCCTCATAATTTATCGCGCCCACTTTTATTTTCCAGCATGTGTTTTTATTTCCTTGTCTTGTGCCTTATCAATGTTATCTTTATATTTCGCTGTTTCTCGCCATACAGTCTAACGCCCAAATGTATCTGGGCAACAAGTTAACTAAGAAGACATTAAGATATTCCGAAACTGATTAAGTTAACCACCGATAAGTCCAAACTAAGCCGCATTGAAGTATTACCACATGCTAAATTGTTATCCTTTAAAAATCAGTTTTGAAATTTCCTAAAGAAAAATGAAAAAAATGGTTTCTATAACAAGTAAGAAAGGCTACAGTCGAGCGAGCCGACTGTAAAAGACCCCGTACTCATTGTAGTCCGCATTTTTTCATACAAATAAAGTAATTTTGACCGATTTGTCCTCTGGGAGCTGCAGGCTATAGTTGTCCGATGCGGATCAAGCTTGATGAGGATAGTATAACCATGTTTGGTTGTGATAGCTTTAGTCGTTTCCAAGTTATGGTAATGTGAATATGGTTTTTCAGAATTTTAAGGGTGGCAGCTAAAATAAACTGACATATAGACCAAATCTGGTGTCTCTAGCTATTATAATCTCTGAAATATAGGTGTTTATACGGACGGACAGACGGACATCGCTATATAGTCGCGGCTGTTGATGCTGATCCAGAATATATATACTTCCTCCTCTGCCTCCTTCTGCCTGTTACGCACATTTCGATTCTGACAAACTTAATAGACCCCTCTACCCTTTTTTAAAGTACGGGGTCTACAAAATCCTATGTTAATCAGCATCACATTTCCTCAAATTAATGACTTTTAGGAAGCACTGTTGTTTTTCCCTACAAAACTTCCTAAATTTCCTATAATCGATTTTGAACTACAGTAGAGCCTCAGTGTACTTCACAGCTATTCCAGCACATAATTCGTGAAATGTGTCAGTTAAACTGAATACAGACCCAAGTTTAACAGAAGCTAAAGACACTATCAAAAGTTTTTGTTCGTTCTGGTTATCCCTGAAGTCCTGATTGAAATGTGGCAAGCCAACAGGAAGTTTCCCATCAAATGCTCCCACTCTTAACACGCAACTGAACTTGGCTATAACTGTCATTTGGGTTTCAATAGTTTGTTGGTCCGATTTACTGTAGTTGTTATAGTTGTAGTTGTTGTTGTTGTTGTTGTTGTTATTATTGTTGCCATTGTTACGATGTGCAGTCAGTCAGTCAGTCAGTCAGTCAGTTATTGAGTGAGTTGTCGTCCCAGGCAGAAGCCGTGACTGTTTCCAATTGCATTTCGTCAAAATTTCGTCAGTTTTTGGTAGTTTCCGTTTCGAAGGGACAAATTGCTATTAAATTGCCTCACAATTGCGAAACACCATAAATCGACGAGTTTCGTTTCCAATAAGAGCAGACTGTTAACCAGGGGTACAGTAGACACCCCCTCAAACGATCCAATTTTAATAGTCTGGTTTTCCGCTTGGTTAACTCAATTTGCGTGGCTATTTTCAATTAGATTTCCGTTCAGTTCATTTTTTTTCTCTTTCTGTCTTTCGAGTTAAATAAAAAATTGTAACTATTATTTGTTTATTTGTCGCAAATAAAATGTCATTGGACAAAAAGACCGTTATTTTCTAGGGTTTTGTTTTTGTTTTTTTTTTTTTTTTTTAATGGTCTTTTCGTTGAACTCGTAAAAATAGAAATGTTATAGTTCTCATTTAGTGTCTGTGCCGCAAATGGGTTCGACGACAGTTTGCTTCATTGCCCCGAGTGGTGGGCGGGGGCGTGACAGGTGCAGTTTTCCCGTCACTGCCCCGTCGAGGGGAGTGGCGATCGCCAAACTGCAACTTGGTGGTCTCCAAACTCTGAGAGAGGGCTATCTAAAAGTTGAGTGGACCTACCCAAAAGTCAGCAATCAACTGACTAATGAATCAATTAAATGACATTTTAATCATGCCATTAAAACCAGAAATCCGTTTCAAGTTCAGCCCACGTTTCTCTTCAACTGCGAATTTATTTATCACTCGATTTAAAAAACTGGATATAAGAAAAAAAAAAACGTAGCTCAAGTCATCGTTGGTCTTATCATTGCACATGCATCAGCCAAGAAAGCGGTTCTTCGAAAGATAAACGAGAAATTATTTCAAGCAAATAATGCGAATTTAATGTGACAATCGACAGGCGACACAAGACAAGAGACAGAAGACAAAGTGTTAAGCCAAAAAGCCAATGAAAGCTGAAACGATAGCCTAGGACAACAGACTAAAACAAAGAGAAGGAGTAAATTGTGACAAGAAGTTCGAGAGACATATACTCAGTTCTACCTTTCGGAAAAGACTTGTCCCCCGTCAAGTTGGGAATACCTTTTGGTACCTGCTTACCTCCACTTGGTTCTCTGTCCTCCGTTGGAAGAGGAATAATGCGAGGGAGCATGTTCCCTCAACTGACATCGGACCAAATGACGCATTATTGAACTGTCAATGGACGTGACAAAGGGTTAAAAGCGTCAGAATCGAGTAGATGTTTATTCTTTAAAGGGTTTTTTTTTTTGTCGCCCAATGACTTAAATGTATTTTTTTTTGTATTGAATATTGAATTGTGCTGGAAGTAGTATCTCTCTCCTGGTTGACATTTATAGAATTGAAGTGTTTACAAGCATAAATTATTGAAATTGATTATCATGACGGATATTCTCATTCGTTTCAATGAGAATCGCATAGAACAGCTGCAAAGCTTAATTTCTCCTACCTTTATTCCGAAGTTCATGAATAATAGTTGAGTTTCCAAACAAGTAGAATCGACCAAATCGGAAACGGACAAATTCTTAGTGTATGAGATTGGCTACAAGTCGGGTTCGGACATGGGACAGACAACATTTGTTGGGCTTGGCGGCTGAACGCTTTTGTGGGTCACTGTCGCAAGACGTGGCGGGGATCCGAATGTTTGTTAACCTGAACCTGAAACTGTGTGCATCATCATCTTTGGTAGTTGGACACGTCAGTTTTTGTATTTGATAAGGATCCGCAAAAAGAATGAATCCAAAGACAAGGCGAAGGCGAAGGTGAAGGCGAAGGTGAAGGCGTGCACCCGAATATATATTCGAATTTTATTATGCATGACAGCTCCATGAACAACAAAAACTACAACAACCATAACACCGGACACTCCCACTGCCCCGTCACGAAGTCATTGCCAAGTTATAGAGTGTATAGGCGGGGAGGGGGGCTTGGGGATGAGGTGGAACTTGGGTCTGGTACCTGTTTGACAGCGGGTTGCCGACTGGCCTCTGTGTACCTTTTTTGGGGGCTCTATAGCCAAACCATACCGTACCGTACCGCATCGAACCGAATGCTTAGCCATGTGAAAAAAGATTGCGTTTTTCATATTTTAATTTTACTTGTTTTGGGGTTTGAATACGATTTTTGAATATCGATAAGGTGCGAGGCGGAACGATTCCTTTGTTATTATTTGTTGTTGTTGCTTGTTCTTCTCCTGCCTTTACTTCTTCTTCTTCTTCTTCTGTATGCCGTTTGCATGATTATGTAACATTTCTCCTTTACTCTCGTTCCTCGCCTTCTCCCACTCAAGAACAAACCCATCGATTTATATTTTGACAAATGATATCTAAATGAGTGGACACTTTATTTTTCACTCCTCATTTTTCAGAGTTAATAAAAAATACAGTACCGTGTAAATATTTGACTCATCGGAAAACGAACATGTATTTAATTAATTAAACCGCGTCAAGACACAAGATCAACGATAAGAAAATTCAAATTCCAGAAAAAACACATCGATTAATTTGCAGATGAATAATGCCACAAAGAAGAACTTGCGATACATGTTGAAACCAATAAATCTGATGTGTGGAACTTAGTTAAAAGCGACACATAACCCAAAATCATTAAGATAAATTGTTTAACATTTTCCAGCACTAGTTAACACAATTAATAAGCACAATGTTTCGATAGCGATATGTACGTTTCGATAACTATTGCGATTGTGTTGTGGAATTTAAGTGGACCATTAAGGAATTCGCAAAGCTCATGTTCCACAATTGGAGCTCAAAAGGGAAACGTTTTATTATATTTATTAAATAGCTAGTAAACAAATATCGACCACAGTATTCAATATGAAGTCATTGATGTTGGGCTACACTTAAAATATTAAATATGATATCAATTTATTTTGAATGAGACTTTGATTTAATCAAAATCACAATTGTGTTGCTCTGATTGGCTTAAAGTATAAAATATATGCATACGATTATCCAAATTGAATGTGATAAGTGTATATAAACATGCAAAGGTTATTATATAACGATTCTGCATTGTTTGGACACAATGTAAACAAATAAATACGTAAAAACAAACACTTTTTTGCATGTATGTGAGTGTGCGCTGTACAGGGTGATACAAAAGAGCGTTATTACATGTATAATAACAATTACAAGAAAAATATGCATGCTCAAAATGCACGCTAGTAAGCATATATGTATGTATGTATGTATGTATGTACTTATGTGTGTCTTCATATTTTCCTGCATAAATTGATGCTGTGCAGAGATCACTCTTTTAGTCGTTCACTAGCAACCGAAGCGCCACTATAGGAGTATTTTGCAGTTTTTTTTTAAAAAGTTTTGTGAAATCGCATTTACATTTTACAACTTTGCAAGCAGTTGTGACGAAATGACGACGACTTTTACGATCAATGGCCTGCCATATACAGGTAAGTTAGCACGATTTCCAGCACGACTAGTTTGACTAGATGATACCCTGTTTCTCATAGTGAACCTGACCGATTTGCCGCCGGATATAACTCTCAACACCTTCATCCGGGAGCATGCACAGCTAACGTCAACGAAGTTTATGTGCAAGGAAGGAGGCTGCGGCGCATGCGTCTGCGTCGTACGGGATGGAAAGCGCACCTGGGCAGTGAATTCGGTAAGTTTAGCTCAAAATGAATATAAATCATTGATTGGTCTGTTTTCTTGAAGTGCCTGACGCTGTTGAATACGTGCACCCAGCTGGAGATCATCACGTCGGAGGGATTGGGCAACAAGAGTAGCGGCTATCATCCCATACAGAAGCGTCTGGCCAAGCTCAATGGAACCCAGTGTGGCTACTGTTCCCCAGCATTCGTATTGAACATGTACGGACTGCTGGAGGGCAATGAAGGTCAAGTGACTATGGTTGAAGTGGAGGACGCTTTCAGTGGGAATATCTGTCGCTGCACCGGCTACCGTCCAATCCTGGATGCTATGAAATCCTTTGCCTTAGACAGCGACATTCAGTTGCCCGAAGAGTGTTCAGACATTGAAGACATGGGCGCCCGAAACTGTCCCAAGACTCAGAAACCTTGCGCAGGCTGCTGCCCAAAAAAGGGAAGTCTCTGCCCATGCGGATGTCAGCGGAAATCGTTGGGCTATGAGGATGGTAGCCAGTGGCATTGGCCCAAGAGTTTGGCTCAATTGTTCGAGGCTCTTGACAAGATTGGGGAGCAGGAAGAATTCATGATTGTAGCAGGCAACACGGCACATGGTGTCTACAGACGTTCTCCGGACATCAAGCACTTCATCGATATCCGCGGCGTTTCGGAGTTGCAACAACATAGCATCGATGGAAATCAGCTCAAGCTAGGCGCCAATCTGAGTCTCAGCCAGACGATGAACATACTCAAGACCACGTCCCAGCAAACCGGCTTTGAGTATCTCAAGGAATTATGGCAGCATATGGATCTTATTGCCAATGTCCCTGTGCGCAATGTGAGTTCGTTTTATCACCCCAAGCTCCTTAGTTCCTTACTTTGAGCTCTTTTAGGCTGGAACGTTGGCTGGGAACATTACCATTAAGAAAAAGCATCCAGAGTTTCCCTCGGATGTTTTTCTCTGTTTTGAAGCCCTCAATGTTGGTGTAGTGGCTACGAATAATGGCAAAGATGAACAGCAAATGTCCCTGACGGATTATTTGAGTTCCAGCGACAGAAAACTCATTCTTAAGGCATTTACCCTGGCTTCCTATCCCAAGGATAAGTATATATTCGATTCTTATAAGGTATTTTCACAATTTCTTTTCTTAGTTCTTCTAATATAATTACTTTAACTTCTACAGATCATGCCAAGAGCACAGAATGCCCATGCCTATGTAAATGCAGCTTTTCTCTTAGAACTGGACTCGGAATCGAAGGTCAAGAGTGCTCGCATTTGCTTTGGAGGTATTCGCCCAGACTTTGTGCATGCCAAGACCATTGAGGAACTGATTGTTGGACATGATCCCTACGATAATACTGTGGTGGAGCAGGTATTCACAAAGCTTCCAACCTTGCTAGAACCAGATGAAGTGTTACCCGATGCCTCGGCTGCTTACAGGCTGAGCTTGGCCTGTGGATTAATGTACAAGTTTCTGTTGAAGCACGCTCCTGCATCGGAGGTTGACGATTCATTCAAAAGCGGAGGTCAATTGCTTCAACGACCGCTTTCCTCTGGATCCCAGGTGTACCAGACCCAAAAGAAAAACTACCCTGTAACCCAGGCGGTACAGAAGGTAGAGGGTATGATCCAATGCTCTGGCGAGGCCACGTATATGAACGATGTGTTGACTACAGCAAATACACTTTACTGCGCCTTTGTGGGTGCCACCAAAGTGGGCGCCAGTATTGAGCAGATCGATGCTTCGGAAGCGCTTCGTCAGCCAGGAGTGATTGCCTTCTACAGTGCCAAGGATGTGCCTGGCACGAATGCATTTACTGACCCGAGCTTTGGGTACGAGGCCGAAGAAATCTTCTGTACCACCCGAGTCCGACACTATGAGCAACCGGCAGGCGTAGTTGTAGCTCTGACCTCGGATTGCGCAAATCGTGCTGCTCAGCTGGTGAGGATTAGCTACGACCAGCCCGATCCGTCGGTTTTGATAATGCCCAACCTTAGTGATGTGCTGGACAAGTTCCCTCGGCAAGAATCCCGCATTCTACGCGAGACCAGTTCAAAGCCAGGCAAGCTTGTATGCTCCGCAACTCTAGATAGGAGTGTTAAAGGTGTCTTTCAAATGGGGTCGCAGTACCACTTCAGCATGGAGCCACAGACGACAGTCGCAATCCCTTTTGAGGACGGTCTCAAGGTCTTCTGTGCCACACAGTGGATGGATCACACCCAGGCCGTGATTGCCCACATGCTACAGCTAAAAGCCAAAGACGTACAGCTTCAGGTGCGCCGCTTGGGTGGAGCTTACGGCTGTAAGATAACACGAGGTAATCAGGTGGCCTGCGCCGCATCTTTAGCTGCCCATAAATTGAATCGGCCAGTGCGTTTCGTCCAGTCCATTGAGTCCATGATGGATTGCAATGGAAAGCGTTGGGCCTGTCGCTCTGACTACGAGTTCCATGTCCAAGACAATGGGAAAATTGTAGGACTTCAAAATGATTTCTATGAGGATGCCGGGTGGAATGCCAACGAGAGTCCCATTCAAAGATATGCTTCAGTCACAGCGACAAATTGTTACGACTTTTCCGACATCAATTGCAAGATCAACGGCAATGTTGTTCTAACAGATGCACCGAGTTCGACGTGGTGTCGCGCTCCGGGGACCGTTGAGGGCATTGCTATGATGGAAAACATTATTGAACATATTGCCTTCGAGGTACAAAAGGATCCGGCAGAGGTGCGACTACTTAATATTTCTCCGGGCAATAAATTGAAGGATCTGTTGCCGCAATTCTTGCAATCCAGGGAATACGATGCTCGAAAGAAGGAGATTGATGCACACAATGCCACAAATCGTTGGATGAAACGAGGCCTTGGTCTGGCTGTTATGGACTATCCTATTTTGTACAAAAGTAAAAAACAATATTCAGCAACTGTCGCCATTTACCATGTAGATGGAACCGTTGTCATCAGCCATGGCGGTATTGAGATGGGACAAGGTATGAGAATCCCTCAGATCAGCCTCACTTTCCTCCAAATTTATGTCTCTTGTTTTGGCAGGCATGAACACCAAGATTTGCCAAGTAGCAGCCTACATTTTGGGTATCGAGTTGAGCTACGTTAAAGTGGAGTCCTCGGATACAATTAATGGGGCCAACTCAATGGTCACTGGCGGAGCTGTGGGCAGTGAGAGCCTCTGCTTTGCAGTACGCAAGGCTTGTGAGACTCTCAACACGCGTCTAGAGCCGATGAAGAAGGACAAGGCCAACTGGGAGGAAACAGTGCAGGCGGCATACAAAGCAGCGATTAACTTAATTGCCTCGGATCATTACAAGGAGGGTGACATGCAGAGCTATCACATCTACGGCCTGGCGCTAACCGACATCGAGCTAGACGTGCTTACAGGAAAGAGCCAGATCAAGCGTGTGGATATCCTAGAGGACGCGGGAGAGAGTCTGAGTCCCTACATAGACATTGGTCAAATTGAGGGTGCCTTTGTCATGTGCCTGGGCTACTGGCTGAGCGAACAACTGATTTATGATCGACAAACGGGTCGGTTGTTGACCAATCGTACCTGGAACTACAAACCACCTGGGGCCAAGGATATTCCCATCGACTTTCGTGTTGAATTGATACAGAATCCCCAACCGAGTAGTGCTGGTTTCATGCGGTCCAAGGCGACTGGAGAACCTCCCTGCTGTCTGGCCGTTAGTGTTGTATTTGCTCTGCAACAGGCATTGCAATCGGCTAGAACGGATGCCGGCCTGCCTCGGGAGTGGGTACGTCTGGGTGCACCCACAACACCCGAAACATTGGTGATCAATGCTGGACATGACGTCAAGTTATTTAGACTTAAGTAATAGTAGTTTAGTTCAGTTGCTTTCCGAAGAAGAGTCTCGCTATCTTAGAATTATATTTGAAGCAACAGTGTCTCACTTGATTTTCCATCAGATAAAGATCGGGAATATGTGTGAAAGACCACTCCGCATGAACTAATCTTGCTTTGATTAAACCAGTTTTGCCAATTTACTACCGTATTTGGGATCATTGACCTATTGGATAACAGCAACATGGTATCTCCTATCAACATCGGGCATTGTTCGTCCGATTACTTGAAAGTATACAAATCCGTTCATAATGCCCAAGACAATTGACCGGTCTGCGCAACAGGAAAGCAGGAGAATCCTACCGGTTTTGTCACCTTAGTAGTGTGTTGGTATAAACTGTATTATATTAAGAAAATCAGATTATAATCTTTCTTCATGCTTTCCTTAAACACCATAAAAAAAAAACAATCCAATTGTATATTATTACTGTTAAATTATTAGTTTAGGTTAATATAAAATTATTATACTTATATTCTCGCATTTTAAGTGTTGTTCAAGCTTTGACTCACTGAACTTTTAAAATAAATTTAGCAATTCACTTTGTTGTGTTTGATTTAGGTAAAAACTATATGGCAAGCAAGTAAATTACTTAAATTACCTATAATGGGCGTATAAAAATCATGCAAATTTTATTACAAAACAAAATTTGATCAGTAAACAAACAATATGGTAGACAAGTATAATACAAAGCAAGCGGAACAAATAAATTGTGTCATTAGTTATTTGTTATTTAGCGTTTGGCATTTAAAGTTTTTTACAAAATGATTTATTTAGCAAAAAAAGTTGTAAACAGTCTACATAAACCGACTCCACACGAGCAAACATACGTCTATGTGTATCTTTATATAGCTCTACCATAAATGCGATCCACAACACCGTCGTCTAAATCCAAATACGTTCCACTTACGGCAAGTTTTCTTGCCATTCTCACGATTCTCACACACAAACAAATTAACGAACGAAAAGTCAAAGCAGATTCAGCAACAACAACAACTACAATAAAAACAGCATATAAAGTAGACAAGCAGAGAAGCCGCCGTTGTTAGTGCGCCTGAAAGACTGGAACAGCAAAAACAACTATAATTAGCGTTGAGCAACAAACACAGTGATAGACGGCACAATTCAATTTAAACACAGATTAATTCAATCATTAAAAAGTGTTCGTGTGAACAACAAAAATATTTGCAGCTGTAATGAAAATCGCAAAGCTTGAAGCTGTGCAACGATCGCTTTTTTAGTTGTTCGCCAGCAACCGTCGCGTCCAGAAGCAAACCCAAATTAACGGAGTATTTGTACAGAATTTACTTGTAAGGGAATTATTTATAGATTTGTATTTGCATTTCACAACTTTGCAAGCAGTTGTGACGAAATGACGACGACTTTTACAATCAACGGCAAACCTTATACGGGTAAGTTCGCATGGCTCCATTCTCGACCGATGTGCTAGAAAATACCCTGTTATTCGTAGTGAACCTGACCAATCTGCCGCCGGACATAACTCTCAACACCTTCATCAGGGAAAATGCACAGCTAACGTCAACGAAGTTCATGTGCCTCGAGGGAGGCTGCGGTGCCTGCGTCTGCGTCGTGCGTGACGGGAAGCGCACCTGGGCCGTAAACTCGGTAAGAGGTGCTCAAAATCATTCAAAATGAATAAATAATTAATTTAACTGGTTTTGTGTAGTGTCTGACGCTGTTGAATACCTGTACCCAGCTGGAGATCATCACGTCGGAGGGATTGGGCAACAAGAGCAGCGGCTATCATCCCATACAGAAGCGTCTGGCCAAGCTCAATGGAACCCAGTGTGGCTACTGTTCCCCAGCATTCGTAATGAACATGTACGGATTGATGGAGGGCAATCAAGGTCAAGTGACTATGGAAGAGGTGGAGAATGCCTTCGGTGGGAATATCTGTCGCTGCACCGGCTATCGTCCAATCTTGGATGCTATGAAATCCTTTGCCTCAGACAGCAACGTTCAGTTGCCCGAAGAGTGTTTAGACATTGAAGACATGGGCGCCCGAAACTGCCCCAAGACTCAGAAACCTTGCGCAGGCTGTTGCCCCAAAAAGGGAAGTCTTTGCCCATGTGGATGTCAGCGGAAAACTTTGGACTATGAGGATGGTACCCAATGGCACTGGCCCAAGAGTTTGGCTCAACTGTTTGAGGCTCTTGACAAGATTGGGGAGCAGGAAGAATTCATGATTGTAGCAGGAAACACGGCACATGGTGTCTACAGACGTTCTCCGGACATCAAGCACTTCATCGATATCCGCGGCGTTTCGGAGTTGCAACAACATAGCATCGATGGAAATCAGCTCAAGCTAGGCGCCAATCTGAGTCTCAGCCAGACGATGAACATACTCAAGACCACGTCCCAGCAAACCGGCTTTGAGTATCTCAAAGAATTATGGCAGCATATGGATCTTATTGCCAATGTTCCTGTTCGTAATGTGAGTTTCCGATTTCCTTTCACCAAATTCCTTTATAATTCCTTTCTTTGACCTTTTCCAGGCTGGAACGTTGGCTGGAAACATTGCCATCAAAAAACAACATCCAGAATTTCCCTCCGATGTCTTTGTCTGTTTTGAAGCCCTCAATGTAGGTGTTGTGGCCACGAATAATGGCAAAGATGAACAGCAAATGTCTCTGACGGATTATTTGAGTTCCAGCGACAGAAAACTCATTCTTAAGGCATTTACCCTGGCTTCCTATCCCAAGGATAAGTATATATTCGATTCTTATAAGGTATTTATAATTTATCCTCTTAGTTCCTCTCTTATAATTACTTTAACTTCTACAGATCATGCCAAGAGCACAGAATGCCCATGCCTATGTGAATGCAGCTTTTCTCTTAGAACTGGACTCGGAATCGAAGGTCAAGAGTGCTCGCATTTGCTTTGGAGGTATTCGGCCAGACTTTGTGCATGCCAAAACCATTGAGGACCTGATTGTTGGACATGATCCCTACGAGAATACCGTGGTGGAGCAGATATTCACAAAGCTTCCAACCTTGCTAGAACCAGATGAAGTGTTACCCGATGCCTCGGCTGCTTACAGGCTGAGCTTGGCCTGTGGATTAATGTACAAGTTTCTGTTGAAGCACGCTCCTACATCGGAGGTTGGCGATTCATTTAAAAGCGGAGGTCAATTGCTTCAACGACCGCTTTCCTCTGGATCCCAGGTGTACCAGACCCAAAAGAAAAACTACCCAGTGACCCAGGCGGTACAGAAGGTAGAGGGTATGATTCAATGCTCCGGCGAGGCCACGTATATGAACGATGTACTGACTACAGCAAATACCCTTTACTGCGCCTTTGTTGGTGCCACCAAGGTAGGTGCCAGTATTGAGCAGATCGATGCTTCAGAGGCACTTCGTCAGCCGGGGGTGATTGCCTTCTACAGTGCCAAGGATGTGCCTGGCACGAATGCTTTTACCGACCCCAGCTTTGGGTACGAGGCCGAGGAAATCTTCTGTACCACCCGAGTCCGACACTATGAGCAACCGGCGGGCGTGGTTGTGGCTCTGACCTCGGATTGCGCAACTCGTGCTGCTCAGCTGGTGAGGATTAGCTATGGCCAGCCAGACCCGTCCTTAACGGTTATGCCGAGCTTAGGAGGATGTGCTGGACATGTCCCCTCGGCAAGAATCCCGAATTATACGCCAGACCAGTGCGAAGCCAGGCAAGCTTGTATGCTCCTCAACTGCGGATAAAACCGTGAAAGGTGTCTTTCAAATGGGTTTGCAATACCATTTCATAATGGAGCCACAGACCACCGTGGCGATACCCTTTGAGGATGGTCTTAAGGTATTTTCTGCCACACAGTGGATGGATCACACCCAGGCCGTGATTGCCCAAATGCTGCAATTGAAAGCCAAGGACATTCAGCTTCAGGTGCGCCGCTTAGGTGGAGCTTACGGCTGTAAGATAACACGAGGCAATCAGGTGGCCTGTGCCGCATCCTTAGCTGCCCATAAATTGAATCGGCCAGTTCGTTTCGTCCAGTCCATTGAGTCCATGATGGATTGCAATGGAAAGCGTTGGGCATGTCGCTCCGACTACGAGTTCCATGTCCAAGACAATGGGAAAATTGTAGGACTTCAAAATGATTTCTATGAGGATGCCGGCTGGAATGCCAACGAGAGTCCAGTCGAAGGACACTCTACCTTCACGGCCACCAATTGCTACGACTTTTCCAATGACAACTTTAAAATTAAACGGTAACGCTGTACTCACGGATGCACCCAGTTCGACTTGGTGTCGTGCTCCCGGATCCGTTGAGGGCATTGCCATGATGGAAAACATCGTAGAGCACGTCGCCTTCGAGGTGCAACGGGATCCGGCAGAGGTGCGTCTACTTAATATTACTCCAGGTAATAAGATGAAGGAGCTGCTACCTCAATTTCTGAAATCCAGAGAATACGATGCTCGACGAAAGGAGATTGAGGCGCACAATGCCGCAAATCGTTGGATGAAACGTGGTCTTGGCCTGGCTGTAATGGACTATCCCATTTTCTACTTCGGGCATTATCCTGCAACTGTTGCCATTTACCATGTCGATGGTACCGTTGTCATTAGTCACGGCGGTATCGAAATGGGACAAGGTATGTTAATTCTTCCATCTGAACTACAGTCGATTAATCTCTACTGTTTGCAGGCATGAATACCAAGATTTGCCAGGTGGCAGCCTACACTTTGGGTATCGAATTGAGCTATGTTAAAGTGGAGTCATCGGACACAATAAATGGTGCCAACTCAATGGTTACTGGAGGAGCTGTGGGCAGTGAGAGTCTCTGCTTTGCAGTACGCAAGGCTTGTGAGACTCTCAACACGCGCCTAGAGCCGGTGAAGAAGGACAATGCCAGCTGGCAGGAAACGGTGCAAGCGGCATACGCAGCGGCGATAAACTTGATTGCCTCGGACCAATACAAGGATGGCGACATGCAAAACTATCATGTGTATGGCCTAGCGCTGACCGAGATCGAGCTGGATGTACTCACAGGTAACAGTCAGATCAAACGTGTGGATATCCTAGAGGACGCGGGCGAGAGTCTTAGTCCCTACATAGACATTGGTCAAATTGAGGGTGCCTTTGTCATGTGCCTGGGCTACTGGCTGAGCGAACAACTGATTTATGATCGACAAACGGGTCGGTTGTTGACCAATCGTACCTGGAACTATAAGCCCCCTGGGGCTAAGGATATTCCCATCGACTTTCGTATTGAATTGATACAGAATCCCCAATCGAGTAGTGCTGGCTTCATGCGGTCCAAGGCGACTGGAGAACCTCCCTGCTGTCTGGCCGTTAGTGTTGTATTTGCTCTGCAACAGGCATTGCAATCGGCTAGAACGGATGCCGGCCTGCCTCGGGAGTGGGTACGTCTGGGTGCACCCACAACACCCGAAACATTGGTGCTCAATGCTGGACATGATGTCAAGTTATTTAGACTTAAGTAACACTTACCAATGTGGACATTTATATACATATTGTATTAACAGATATGAAGTTATTCGTAAGCAGATTTTTCGTATCACACAAATTTTAGGAAATCCGAAATCTTAGTAATGACGGATACAGTAAATGGTTTGGGAAAATAAAGATGGTGTAAAGATTAAAAAAGAGGAGTGTTCTCGAATTACTCATTAACTGCTTGACTAGAACTGGTTTTTTACGCTTCAATTTTAAGACAGAAACAGAGTAGACATCACAGACTTTGCAATGTATTCCAGTTCATGACTGTCAAGATTGACGGCCGTGTACACTTGTCTTAATTTGGCTAATGTATTCCAAGTAGTATAATTTCTACAGCGCACTGTTAATTGAAACAAACACGAAGTATTCGAATTATTCTACCATAAACAATACATTTTATAGGCTAATAAAGCTTAACCTCTACCACTGAGTATGTTTAAAATTCTTCAAAAAAAAAAAATGCTCACATTTCAAATTTTATACAAGTCGAAATGTAAACAAAAACTGTTTAAAAGTATATTTAAATGAATACGCAAAAAGCTGACAGGTTTTTAACTGAAACTGAAATACTTTGCAGTTTAAGGTACTGATAAGATGGAACATCATGAGTTAAAACTTAAAGCGAAAAGCAACACTTCACTCCGTAAGGAAAGCGTGTTTAAACTTAATGCTGGCTCTGCACTTTGTAATATAGTTTTCTTTAATTGCTTTGTACTCGTTTCGCTTTCGTCTTATTTGTGCTAATCAGGTTTCCACCGTGGCTTTAAATAGAGGTAGATGGCCAATTTTGAGCCATTTAGCAGTAGGCTGCCAACAGAGCTGGAATGAGTATCAAGTTCAATGTGAATGGGTTCCCGTACGAGGTGCATTCAGCGGATTACCCTGCGGACATCACGCTCAACACCTTCCTGAGGGAACACCTCCATTTGACGGCCACCAAGTTCATGTGCCTCGAGGGAGGATGTGGCTCCTGCGTTTGTGTCGTTCAGCGTCGGCATCCCATCACAAGTGACATCAAAATCGAAGCCGTCAACTCAGTAAGTCTTAAGTCTCTAAATAAGATACATAATATCTAAAAGAAGCTCTGATCTTAAAGTGCTTGATGCTGCTCAACACCTGCAACGATGTCGACATTGTGACCGATGAAGGCCTAGGCAACAAGAGCAGCGGCTATCATCCCATACAGAAGCGTCTGGCTAAACTGAATGGAACTCAGTGTGGCTTCTGCTCTCCGGGATTTGTGATGAACATGTACGGTTTACTGGAGGGGAAAGGAGGCCAAGTGACCATGACTGAAGTGGAAGACGCTTTCGGTGGTAACATCTGTCGCTGTACTGGCTACCGTCCTATCCTGGACGCCATGAAGTCCTTCGCTGCAGACAGCAACATTGAAGTACCCGCGGATTGTGTGGACATTGAGGACACCTTCGAGATGCTTTGTCCTCGAACTGGTCAGTGCTCCACGGGACACTGCCCTAGAAAAGCCTATCTAAATCAAGACAATTGCCACTGGTATTGGCCTAAGTCGCTGGCGGAGCTATTTGACGCTTTAGACCAGGTTCCCTTAGAGGAGGAGTACATTCTGGTGGCAGGTAACACAGCCCATGGCGTCTACAGGCGTCCAAGGAGTATCAAACACTTCATAGATGTCAATATGGTACCAGAGCTACAGCAACACAGCATCGAATCTGACCATCTGCTATTGGGGGCCAACATGTCACTGACTGATTCGATGCAAGTCTTTCAGAAAGCTGCGAGTCGCACCGGTTTCGAGTATTGTTCACAGTTGTGGAAGCACTTCAACCTGATCGCAAACGTGCCAGTGCGAAATGTGAGTGCCTAATATAAATCCAGTTTAAAACATGTTTGGACATTCGACTTATAATTACTTTCTATGAGAAATTGATTAGAAAGTATTCGAAGTCGTAATACTCTAAAATATCTATTAAGTAAATAATTTAAAGTTACTTTTATCCTTCAGAATGGAACCCTCGCGGGAAACATTTCCATCAAGAAGCAACACCCCGATTTCCCCTCGGATGTCTTCATCACTTTTGAGACAGTTGATGTCCAGGTTCTAGTACACGAGAATGCGCATACTCAGAGGGTGATTAGTCTGATGTCTTATCTACAGGACAATAGTCCCAAATTGGTATTAGGAGCATTTATTTTACGATCTTACCCCAAGGATAAATACTTGTTCAATTCCTACAAGGTAAGTTTTAAAAACTTTATATGTAATTTTAAATCCTAATATAGCCTTTGTAAAGATCCTACCCCGAGCTCAAAACGTACACGCCTACGTGAATGCTGGATTTCTGATCGAGTGGCACAATATCCAACATCGCATAGTCGCCTCGGCTCGTCTCTGCTTCGGAAATATCCGTCCCGGCTTTGTGCATGCACTGACTGCAGAGCAATCTCTAGTGGGACGCGATCTTTACGATAGTTCTACAGTGACACAAGTCTTTGGAGAACTTCTCTCGAGTCTTCAGGCCGTGGAAATGCCTCCAGAGGCATCTGCCGAGTACCGGGAGAAACTAGCCTGTTCTCTGTTTTACAAATTCCTGTTGGGTTCAGCTCCTAAGGAAATGGTTAAGAACCGTCTTCGAAGCGGTGGACAACTACTTGAACGTCCACTTTCCTCAGGAAAGCAGTCCTTTGAGACCATACCCAGAAATTATCCGGTTACTCAGGCGGTTCAGAAGCTAGAGGGTAAGTGGTCATTGCTTTTAAATCCCAGCAGTTTATCAATTTTTCTTTGTAGGACTTATTCAATGCTCCGGAGAGGCAAAGTATATGAATGATCTTTTGACTAACTCAAATGCTGTTCATTGTGCCTTTGTGACGGCCAAGCGAGTAGGTGTCACAATTGAAAGAATCGATTCCAGAGCTGCAGCTCAGTGTAAGGGTGTCCTAGCTTTCTACTCCGCAAAGGATATACCTGGTGATAACAATTTCTATAACTCCTTATTACTATCTGTTGAACCTGAGGAAATTTTTTGTGCTGGAACTGTAAAGCATTACGACCAGCCTCTGGGGGTAATCGCTGCTTTAACCCACGATGTGGCTGTCTATGCAGCTACCTTGGTACAGGTGACCTATGCTAATGAACAAGTTAAGGTATACCCAAGAATCAATGACGTACTGGCGGGAAAACAAAAGGATCGAACTATTATAATGACTAAAAAAACTGAAGAGATCTCAAAACCGATGCCAGAGGCAGGCGATGTAATTGGGCGGGGCATATTAGAGTTAGAATCCCAGTACCACTTTACCATGGAGCCTCAGACCACAATAGTGGTGCCTGTTGAAGAGGGGCTCCGAGTGTGGTGCGCCACTCAATGGATGGATGTAACCCAGGCTAGTATTGCGCGAATGCTTAAAATGGACGTGAACGCTGTGCAATTTGAAGTACGGCGACTTGGTGGTGCTTACGGCGCTAAAGTGACCCGTGGAAATCAAGTAGCCTGCGCCTGCGCCCTAGTGGCCTTCAAGTTGAACCGACCTGCTCGATTTGTTCAGACAATCGAGTCCATGATGGAGTGCAATGGCAAGAGATGGGCCTGTCGATCTGACTATGAATTCCAGACTCGGGCTAATGGATCCATTCGTCTTTTAACCAATAACTACTATGAAGATGCGGGTTGTACTCTTAATGAGAATGTTGTACCCTTTTTGACCCAGCCAGCTTTACCAAATGTCTACAATCTAAACAGATTGAACTTTAAAGAAAAGGGAGTAGCTGTTAGAACCGATGCGCCGAGTTCTACATGGTGTCGTGCTCCAGGATCAGCTGAGGGTAAGTCTAGTTATCAATACTTTTGATTTGTTCAAGTGTTATAGTAACTCTTTTATTGCTTAATAGCCATTGCAATGACGGAGACAATTTTGGAGCACATTGCCTTTGCCTGCAAACTTGATCCGGCGGATGTTCGTATGGTAAACCTTCGACCAGGCAATAAAATGCTACAGCTCCTTCCCCGATTTATAGCATCTACAGAGTATCGCAAGCGAAGAGATGAAATTAACCTTTATAATGCCCAGAATCGATGGAGGAAAAGAGGACTTGGACTGGCATTGATGGAATTCCCGATGAATGTAAGCGTTGCCTTGTGCTATCCAGCGACAGTGGCTGTTTATCATGCAGATGGTTCAGTGGTGATCTCTCACGGAGGTATAGAGATGGGTCAGGGCATAAATACCAAAATAGCCCAAGTTGCAGCCTTCGTATTAGGTGTTCCCTTGGATCGAGTACGGGTGGAATCCAGCACTACTATAATTGGAGCAAATTCATTTGTGTCTGCTAATTCTATGGCTAGCGAACTTGTTGGAATAGCTGTACGTAAAGCATGCAACACATTGTTGCAGCGATTGGAACCAGTTAAGCGCAAGCTAGGACCCCAAGCAAAGTGGGAGCAGGTTGTGGAAGCGGCTTTTAACCAATCTATCAGTTTGATTGCATCCGAGACCTACAATATGGGCGATCAACAAAATTACAGCGTATTTGGGTTGAGTCTCAGTGAGTTGGAGTTGGACATATTGACTGGCAACCATTTAATACGTCGTGTAGACATCTTAGAGGATGCAGGCGAGAGTCTAAGTCCTAACGTTGACGTAGGACAGGTCGAGGGAGCCTTTGTAATGGGCCTTGGCTACTACCTTACAGAGCTGTTGCTCTACGATCGTCAGACGGGACGGTTACTTACGAATCGGACATGGAACTACCATCCACCGGGTGCTAAGGACATACCCATAGACTTTAGGATCGAACTGCTGCAGAAGAGTCCTAATCCCGTTGGTTTCCTACGCTCCAAGGCAACGGGTGAGCCGGCGTTCTGTTTAGCTGTCGGAGTGCTCTTTGCCATGCAACATGCAATACAGTCGGCCAGGGAGGATGCGGGATTACCGCGGGAGTGGGTTCGACTCGGAGCTCCTACCACTCCGGAGACAGTGGTTTTGTCCTCAGGAAACGAAGTGCATCAGTTCGCCCTGTAACAGTTCCTTCGATTTTTGTCTTGTTGGTTATAAAGCTTACCTGCTCCTTTAGTATCTAAGTGTGTTTTAGGTTTATGGGCTTGAGAATTAACTAAGAATTTCTGTCTCAGTTTTTAAGAATTCTATTTAATTAGAGTAAAAACAAAAATTTATTGTTAGTCTCATTGATTTTGGCTGTTGCTTTAATAGCAGTTTATCGGCAAAAATCCGGTTTGTGATTGCCTAATTACTGCAATCAGGTTTCCACCGGAGCTTTAAATAGAGGTGGATTGGCAATTTTGAGCCATTTAGCAGTAGGCTGCCAACAGAGCTGGAATGAGTATCAAGTTCAATGTGAATGGGTTCCCGTACGAGGTGCATTCAGCGGATTACCCTGCGGACATCACGCTCAACACCTTCCTGAGGGAACACCTCCATTTGACGGCCACCAAGTTCATGTGTCTGGAGGGAGGATGTGGCTCCTGCGTTTGTGCCATTCAACGCCGTCATCCCATCACAGGTGACGTCAAAACCGAAGCCGTCAACTCGGTAAGTCCCAAGTCTCCAAAGAAGATAGGTTATATCTTATAGGTGCTCTGTTTTTCAAGTGCTTGATGCTGCTCAACACATGCAACGATGTCGCCATTGTGACCGATGAAGGCCTAGGCAACAAGAGCAGCGGCTATCATCCCATACAGAAGCGTCTGGCTAAACTGAATGGAACTCAGTGTGGCTTCTGCTCTCCGGGATTTGTGATGAACATGTACGGTTTTCTGGAGGGCAAAGGGGGCCAAGTGACCATGGCTGAAGTGGAAGACGCCTTCGGTGGTAACATCTGTCGCTGCACTGGCTACCGTCCTATCCTGGACGCCATGAAGTCCTTCGCTGCAGACAGCAATATTCAAGTACCATCGAACTGCGTGGACATTGAGGACTCCTTCGAGATGCTTTGTCCTCGAACTGGTCAGTGTTCCACGGGACACTGCCCTAGAAAAGCCTATCTAAACCAAGACAATTGCCACTGGTATTGGCCAAAGTCGCTAGCGGAGCTATTTGATGCCCTAGACCAGGTTCCCTTAGAGGAGGAGTACATTCTGGTGGCGGGTAACACAGCCCATGGCGTCTACAGGCGTCCAAGGAGTATCAAACACTTCATAGATGTCAATATGGTACCAGAGCTACAGCAACACAGCATCGAATCCGATCATCTGCTATTGGGGGCCAACATGTCACTGACTGATTCGATGCAAGTCTTTCAGAAAGCTGCGAGTCGCACCGGTTTTGAGTATTGTTCACAGTTGTGGAAGCACTTCAACCTGATCGCAAACGTGCCAGTGCGAAATGTGAGTGCCTAATATAAATCCAGTTTAAAACATGTTTGGACATTCGACTTATAATTACTTTCTATGAGAAATTGATTAGAAAGTATTCGAAGTCGTAATACTCTAAAATATCTATTAAGTAAATAATTTAAAGTTACTTTTATCCTTCAGAATGGAACCCTCGCGGGAAACATTTCCATCAAGAAGCAGCACCCCGATTTCCCCTCCGATGTCTTCATCACTTTTGAGACACTAGATGTCCAGGTTCTAGTACATGAGAATGCGCATACTCAGAGGGTGATTAGTCTGATGTCTTACCTACAGGACAATAGTCCCAAATTGGTCTTAGGAGCATTTATTTTACGATCTTACCCCAAAGATAAATACTTGTTCAATTCCTTCAAGGTAAGTTTTAAAAACTTTATATGTAATCCCAAATCCTAATATAGCCTTTGTAAAGATCCTACCCCGAGCTCAAAACGTACACGCCTACGTGAATGCTGGATTTCTGATCGAGTGGCATAATATCCAACATCGCATAGTTGCCTCGGCTCGTCTCTGCTTCGGAAATATCCGTCCGAACTTTACGCACGCACTGACTGCAGAGCATTCTCTTGTGGGACGCGATCTTTACGATAGTTCTACAGTGACACAAGTCTTCGGAGAACTTCTCTCGAGTCTTCAGGCCGTAGAAATGCCTCCAGAGGCATCTGCCGAGTACCGGGAGAAACTAGCCTGTTCTCTGTTTTACAAATTCCTGTTGGGTTCAGCTCCTAAGGAAATGGTTAAGAACCGGCTTCGAAGCGGTGGACAACTACTTGAACGTCCACTTTCCTCAGGAAAGCAGTCCTTTGAGACCATACCCAGGAATTATCCAGTTACTCAGGCGGTTCAGAAATTAGAGGGTAAGTGTTTTATACTTTTTAAGTTTCGGCAGTTCATAAATTCCTACTCATAGGTCTTATTCAATGCTCTGGGGAGGCGAAGTATATGAATGATCTGCTAACCACCACAAATGCGGTTTATTGTGCCTTTGTTACGGCCAAACGAGTAGGTGTCACAATTGAAAGAATCGACTCCAAAGCCGCCTTGGACTGCAAAGGCGTCGTTGCTTTCTATTCGGCTAAAGATATTCCTGGCGATAACAACTTCAACAACACTACTGTATTCACAGTAGAGCCAGAGGAAATTTTTTGTGCTGGAAGGGTAAAGCATTATGATCAACCTCTGGGGGTAATCGCTGCTTTAACCCACGATGTGGCTGTCTATGCAGCTACCTTGGTGCAGGTGACCTATGCTAATGACCAAGTTAAGGTTTACCCAAGAATCAATGACGTACTGGCTGGTAAACAAAAGGACCGAATTTTTACAATGACCAAGCTGACTGAGGAGATCTCAAAACCGATGCCAGAGGCAGGCGATGTAATTGGTCGCGGCATTTTAGAGTTAGAGTCCCAGTACCACTTTACCATTGAGCCTCAGACCACAATAGTGGTGCCTGTTGAAGAGGGACTCCAGGTGTGGTGCGCCACACAGTGGATGGACGTAGCTCAGGCTAGTATTGCACGAATGCTTAAACTGGATGTGAATGCTGTGCAGCTACAGGTGCGACGAATTGGAGGTGCTTTCGGAGGCAAAGAAACACGGTGTAATCAAGTAGCCTGCGCCTGCGCTCTAGTCGCCTTTAAACTGAACCGACCTGCTCGATTTGTTCAGACAATCGAGTCCATGATGAAGTGCAATGGCAAGAGATGGGCCTGTCGATCTGACTATGAATTCCAGACTCGGGCTAATGGATCCATTCGTCTTTTAACCAATAACTACTATGAAGATGCGGGTTGCACTCTTAATGAGAATCTGGTTGCCTTTTTGACTCAGCCAACACTTCCAAATGTCTATAATTTGACCGCTGCTAACTTTAAGGCTAAAGGCGAAGCCGTTAGAACAGATGCGCCCAGTTCGACTTGGTTTCGTGCTCCGGGAACAGCTGAGGGTAAGCCAATAAACGCTTTTCTTTAGCAATTTATTAATTTATTTTTCTTCGTATAGCCATTGCAATGACGGAGACCGCCCTAGAGCACATTGCATTTGCCTGCAAACTTGATCCGGCGGATGTTCGTATGACAAATCTCCGATCGGGCAACAAAATGCTAGAACTTCTACCCCGCTTCCTACAATCCACTGAATACCGTAAGCGAAAAGATGAAATTAACCATTTTAATGCCCAGAATCGATGGAGGAAAAGAGGACTCGGACTGTCAGTGATGGAGTTCCCCTTGAACATAAGCATTGCATTAAGTTATCCTGCGACAGTTGCTGTCTATCACGCAGATGGTTCAGTTGTGATCTCTCACGGAGGAATTGAGATGGGTCAGGGCTTAAATACCAAGTTAGCTCAAGTCGCTGCCTTCGTATTAGGTGTGCCCTTAGAAAGAGTTCGAGTGGAGAGCAGCAATACAATCACAGGAGCGAATTCATTTGTGACGGCTAATTCAATGTCCAGCGATGTTATTGGACGGGCTATACGTATGGGTTGCGAGACGCTCAATCAGCGCTTGGAGCCAGTGAAGCGCCAGCGGGGACCCCAAGCCAAGTGGGAGCAGGTTGTGGAAGCGGCCTTTAACCAATCTATCAGTTTGATTGTCACAGAGTCCTATAAAAAGGGAGATCAACCTAATTATACCATATTCGGATTAGGTCTTAGTGAGTTGGAGTTGGACATATTGACTGGCAACCATTTAATACGTCGTGTAGACATCTTAGAGGATGCAGGGGAGAGTCTAAGTCCACACATTGACGTAGGACAGGTCGAAGGAGCCTTCGTTATGGGCCTTGGCTACTACCTTACAGAGCTGCTACTCTACGACCGTCAAACGGGACGTTTACTCACGAATCGTACATGGAACTATCATCCACCGGGTGCTAAGGACATACCCATAGACTTTAGGATCGAATTGCTGCAGAAGAGTCCTAACCCTGTTGGTTTCCTACGCTCTAAGGGAACCGGTGAGCCAGCGTTCTGTTTAGCTGTCGGAGTGCTCTTTGCCATGCAGGAAGCCATACAGTCGGCCAGGGAGGACGCAGGTTTACCGAGGGAGTGGGTTCGTCTTGGTGCTCCTACTACTCCAGAGACCGTGGTGCTAGCTTGTGGAAGTGAAGTTCAAAAGTTTGCACTGCAATAGAATATGTTTATAACTGTTTTTAATACAATAAAGATTTAATTAATCAATATAATAATTTGTTTAAATTCATTAAAGTCAGTTAGATAACTAAAGAATCATTTACACAAAATGATTTCATCTAAATTCCCATTGACATCACACCACAGTAACAACAGTTAATTGAAGAAACAAACAAAGTTCAGTTTATAGCACAAAACCTGTCGCCATTAAATGATTTAACGTCTCCGATTTTAGAGAGTAAAGCGAGACACACGAGAACTTTGCGTCGATTTGTTTAGAAGCGTAATCAAAACAAAAAATGTTTAAAATAAAACGAAAAGAAAAACAACAACAAATCACAAGCAATGCGATAAGACCGGACTGGAGTTACCATGTGGAATCCAAGTAGAGAGAGCAAGAGAGCAGAGAGAGACCGAAGTACAAGTGAATGATTACCGGCACCAAAAAGAGCGTAAAGCGGCAATTAAGAAACTTAGCGAAACATTCTCACTATCGTCTCCACACTCTACACTCTCTACACTATTTACTACTATCTCTCTCGCACTTGAACTTGACGATTGTGGAACTATTTCGAGTAAATAAAAGCGCTAGAATGGGAATCGTGGGCCACAGTATAGTTGAAACCCGCGTTGGCCGAACACTGACAAAATCTATTATACTATATAGTAGAACACTTATAATTATTACACATACATATATATAGTGTTATTAATTGTTTCTGCGCATTGTGAAATACATTCCAGAACAATTCTATAACAACCAACATTTAAAGTATTTGACGATTATAAAAAAAAAAGCAACATAGATAATGTCGGAGACTATAACGATCAACGGTGATAACTATGAAGGTATGTATGTCTATATATGTATATGAATGTAAGTGTATGTGCGTTTTAGGGATTTAAAAGTCAATCTTGACTACCAAATACCACGTAGCAGTTACAAAACAATCAGCTTTTGTTGCGTAACTTTGCATAAATTAATAATAATAAAATAATTTCTGTACTAAATCAATTTGATTGTATAGAACAACTACTCTTTATCAATTGAAAGATAACACTCTTGAAGCGAATTGTAAATAATAGTTTTGTATTATTTTTGCAGTTAATTTTGGTAGTCTGCCCGCAGACATCACCCTGAATACGTTTATTCGGGAACATGCCGGTCTCACGGGCACCAAGTTCATGTGCCAGGAGGGCGGCTGTGGGGTCTGTGTCTGTGCCTTGAGCGGAATCCATCCGGTGACGGGAGAACTTTGCACTTGGGCGGTTAACTCATGCCTGACGCTGCTGAACACCTGTTTGGGGCTGGAGGTGACCACCTCGGAGGGATTGGGTAACAAGCGTAAGGGCTATCATGCCATACAGCAGCGCCTGGCCAAAATGAATGGCACTCAGTGTGGCTACTGCTCACCGGGCATCGTGATGAACATGTATGCCCTACTCAAGTCCCAGGGCGGTAAAGTGACCATGGCTGAGGTGGAGAATGCTTTTGGTGGAAATATCTGTCGCTGCACAGGCTATCGTCCCATCTTGGATGCCATGAAATCCTTTGCCGTGGATAGTAACATTGAGGTGCCTTCCGAGTGTGCGGATATTGAGGATTTGAGCAAGAAGCAATGTCCCAAAACGGGTCAACTCTGTGCCGGCAGCTGTAAGCAAAGTCCAAGAACTGTTAAGGTCTATGCCGATGGCAGTCGTTGGTTCTGGCCTCAGACTGTGTCCGATGTCTTCAAGGCCCTGCAGGAGGCCGCCAAGGAGCAACTACCTTACATGTTCGTAGCCGGTAACACTGCTCATGGCATTTACCGGCGTAGTGCAGAGATTAAGGCATTCATTGATGTTCGTGGTGTGGCAGAACTGAGGGGATACACTGTCAGCGATCAGGGATTGACTCTGGGTGGTAACCTTAGTCTCACCGAGACCATGGACATTTGCCGCAAGTTGGAGCAAACTTCTGGCTTTGAGTACCTCTCCCAGGTGTGGTTGCACCTAGATTGGATTGCTAATGTGCCAGTACGCAACGTAAGTCCCAAATAAGCTTTAAGTTGTTTCGTTTTTAGGTTTCTTATCAGCTGCCTGATAAGGCATAGTGCACCGTTATCTAATCTTAGGAACTTATTGAAGTGTTTTTTGTGTCTTACAACTGAACAATGAATTTGTTTTGACATTCACTTAGGCTGGCACTTTGGCAGGTAACCTGACCATCAAGCATGAACATCCCGAGTTTCCCTCAGACGTATTCATTGTCCTGGAAGGCCTGGACGCGCAGGTCATCATCCAGGAGTCCTCGGATAAACAGCAAACTGTCAGCTTGGCTGACTATCTGAAGACTTCCATGAAGGGCAAGATCATTCGTGGATTTGTGTTGCCCTCCCTAAAGAAGGATCAAGTGTTGTTTGACTCATATAAGGTAAGAAAGGGGCTAGGACTTAATCAGAGAACCAACTGTAATTTATCATTCTCTTCGAACAGATCATGCCCCGTGCACAGAACGCCCATGCCTATGTGAACGCTGCCTTCCTGCTGGAACTCGACGCTAGTTCAAAGGTAAAGAACGCTCGCATCTGCTTCGGTGGCATTCGACCGGACTTTGTGCATGCCAAGGAGATTGAGCAACTCCTAGTCGGACGCAGTCCCTTCGACAATGCCCTGTTGGATCAGGTCTTTAGCAAGTTGTCGACTCAGCTGCAACCAGATCATGTGTTGCCCGATGCCTCGCCCGCTTACAGGCTCAAATTGGCCTGTGGTTTGCTCTACAAGTTCCTTCTAAAGGCCGCTGTTGAGAGGAAACAAAAACTGACCAGCCGTCTTGAAACGGGCGCTTCGTTGCTAAACCGTCCAGTGTCGAGGGGTCAGCAGAGTTTTGAGACCTTTGAGCAGCATTACCCGGTAACGAAGCCAACGGAGAAACACGAGGGTCTCATTCAATGCTCGGGCGAAGCGACCTATGCCAACGATCTACCCACCCAGCACCACCAACTGTGGGCAGCCTTCGTGACGGCCAAGAAAGTAGGTGCTCGTGTCACCAAGGTGGGCACGTCTGCTGCCTTTGCTCTCCCCGGTGTTGTTGCCTATTTGGATGCCAAGGACATACCCGGACCTAATAATCTAGGGCCCAAGACCAAGGACGAATTCTTCTTCAAGGATGCCGAGGAGCTTTTTGCCACAGGGCCCATCAAATTTCATCAACAGCCCGTGGGCATGATTCTGGCTACTTCCAATGCTCTGGCCCAACGCTCCGCGGCGCTGGTGGAGCTGAGCTACGAAGGTGGCTCCGAAGAGGTGTTACCCAGTATGAAGCATGTCCTAGAGACTGCCGCGTCCGGGGATCGCGTCAAGCATATGGAGAAGTCGATGGTCGAGAAACTGGAGTTGCAGGAACCATTTGAGATTCAGGCAAGTGGTAAGCTGGACATGGGACTGCAGTACCATTACTTTATGGAGCCACACACGACGGTGGTGCTGCCCTTCGAGGGTGGCCTGCAGGTATTCGCTGCCACCCAGTGGATGGATCTGACTCAGGACGTTATCTCCAATGTCCTTAAGCTGAGGAGCAACGAGGTGCAGGTCAAGACCCGTCGCATTGGTGGCGGCTATGGTGGCAAGGCCACTCGCTGCAACCCAGTGGCTGTGGCAGCGTCCTTGGCCGCCCATAAACTCAATCGTCCGGTGCGATTTGTCCAGTCCCTTGAGTCTATCATGACCACAACTGGCAAACGTTGGTCTTTCCACCTGGACTACGATTTCTTTGTCCAAGGCAATGGCAAGATTGTGGGCATCAACAGTCGATTCTATCAGGATGCTGGCTATCTGGAGAACGAGTCGCCCATGGGCCATTCCGTGTTGCTATCCAAGAACTGCTACGAGTTCAGTGACAACTACAAGCTTGATGGATACATGGTACTCTCCGATTCCCCGACAAACACGGCCTGCCGTGCTCCCGGCTCCATTGAGGGCATTGCCATGATTGAGAACATTATTGAGCATATTGCCTTCGAGACTGGCTTGGATCCCGCTGATGTGCGTTATGCTAACATCTTACCCTCCCATAAAATGGGTGACATGATGCCCTAACTTCCTCAAGAGCACCCTGTATCGGGAGCGACGAGCCGACATTATTGCATACAACAAGGAACATCGCTGGCGCAAGCGTGGTCTCGGTCTCAGCATCATGGAGTACCAAATCGGTTACTTTGGACAGTATCCGGCCACGGTGGCCATCTATCATAGCGATGGTACCGTTGTCGTCTCCCATGGAGGCATCGAAATGGGTCAAGGTTTGTTTTAAGAGAAGAGCACCTAAGGAAAAATTTCTAACTTGAACTGCATTCTCTCCTTTCGCAGGTATGAATACCAAGATTGCCCAGGTGGTTGCCCATACTCTGGGCATTGATTTTGAACTGGTGCGTATTGAGACCAGCGACACGATCAATGGAGCTAATGCAATGGTCACTGGAGGCGCTGTAGGCAGTGAGACCCTTTGTTATGCGGTTCGTAAAGCTTGCGAAACACTCAACTCCCGGTTGGAGCCCATCAAGGAGGAAATTAAGCCCAACGATTGGCATCAACTGATCAATGAGGCCTTCAATCGCAAGGTCAATCTAATCGCCAGTGATCAGTGCAAGCAGGGAGACATGGAGCCCTACTCCGTGTGTGGACTGGCTTTAGTCGAAGTGGAGCTTGATGTGCTCACTGGCAACTATTTGGTCAATCGTGCGGATATTCTTGAGGACACCGGCGAGAGTTTAAATCCCAATGTGGACATTGGTCAGATCGAAGGTGCTTTCATGATGGGCCTGGGCTACTGGACATCCGAGCAGGTCATCGTGGACAAGGAGACGGGAGAATGCCTTACGAATCGCACCTGGAACTACAAAGCCACCGGGTGCCAAGGACATACCCATTGATTTGCGTATCGAGTTGCTGCCCAAGAGCCCCAACAAGGCGGGCTTTATGAGATCAAAGGGTGAGTTGGTTTATTCGTTTATTAGGAATCTTGGAAAATAGGGAAAGTGCAAAGTACGGGGTCTTTAGGACATTAGCACACTCGACTTTAGTCTTTTTTACTACATCTTATATAGTTATCTGATTTTAATTGTCTTACCATCTATTCTGCAGCTACGGGCGAACCAGCGATTTGTCTGGCGATTGCCGTGGCCTTTGCCCTTCAGCAAGCGCTCCAATCTGCCAGAGACGATGCCGGTGTGCCCAAGTCCTGGGTGACACTGAACGCGCCCATGACACCCGAGCTGCTCGTGCTGCATGCCGGCACCGAACCCGGTCAGCTAAGGCTAAGCTAAGGCCATGCCCCGATGCCTCGATGACCCCCGAGTCGAGGACAGCGCGTGAGAAGCGGCACGTGGCCACAATAGCGCCGATGGGTATACTCCGATAAGGAATTATACTTCAGTATACCCAAATATATATATATATATAGATATATGTATTATACATTGTATGTAGAACAAACTAAGTAGACGTACACACCTTGTTTCTGTTTCTGTTTTTGTTGTGTTATTTTTTGCGTAATAAATTAGATACTTATCCAAGGTAAATCCAAATGACATTCATTGTGACTGCCGCTGGTCGCGGCTATCTTCCAGTTGGCCAAGTGGCTCACCCCAAAGCCATTCAAATTTTCCTATTCTCTACTGCTGCTGCTGCTTCTTCTTCTTCTTGGGTTTTTTTCTTGGTGAATGCTTAACACCTCAACACCAACGGTGCACATCTCTCCCCCCCTCCTCCACACGCGGGGAAATGTCCAAGGGCCGTGGAAGAAGCTCTTCATTAATTTTAAAATACATTATGTTGTAAGGAAATTTTATGCCACACGAAGCGTTAAGTGAATCCGCTTTGACAACAGCAGGTTTAACCTCGAGGGTTGCATGTCAATTGACATTATGGCCAAGGGTCAGGGGTTAGGGGTCAGTTTTTCTACCCACTCCATCTAACTAGACAGTTAATGAGCAAAATTATGAATTGAAATCATAACTGGACTTTAATTAGCTTTATTGAAAAGAAATTGCTAAGGAGAAAGATTTTTTTAATAAGACATACGCTTTATATTTGTATTAACTCCAGATTTGTCTGGGTATTGCCTAAAAAAACAAGTAAGAATGGCTACAGTAAAGCGAGCCAACTGTTAAAGAACCCATACTCACTCTAGGGCGTATTTTACCATCCAAAAATATCCGATTTATTCCAAGAAAGCTATAGGATAAGTTATCCGATCCGATTTGTCCGTCTGAATCAATCTGAATCAAACCTAGCGAGGATGGTTATAATGGTACCGTCCTCATAATATGTGAACTTTGTCCCGATAGCTCTAGTCATCTGAAAGTTATGGCTTTATAAAAATAGTTTTCGCTGCTTGCGCAGCGGCAGCGCTGCCCGCGTACGTTGCACAGTGGTTCGGCTTGTACTGAGCCGCGGACAAAAATACTTCTAGTGGTGGTATCGTAATGAAACTTTCATGAAAATTCTAGAAAAATGTTTCGAAAATATTGTGAAAAAATTGGACCAATTGGAGCATTATATCATATGGCTGCCATAGCTCAGTGGATCCGCTTATATGAAGCCGCGGGCAAAAATACTTTGTGGTGGTGAAAGTTGAAATTTTCACAAAGGCTTATAAAAAAATATTTAAATTTAGTGGCAAAAATATGGAGGTGATTGCATATGTAACCAATTTTTTTCATTAATTGGCTCAAGTCAGCTATGTACCCCTCCTTTTCAATGTTTAGTTGCATAGAATTGATTACTTGACGTTGCTTTTCGGTCTTAGTACCTATTTTTGTGCACCATATATCAAATACATGTAGACGTGTAATCACACAATGATACGCATCGCCTTTTCAAAATAAAAAACAAGTAAGAAAGGCTACAGTCGAGCGAGCCGACTGTAAAAGACCCCGTACTCACAGAAGTGCGCATTTTCCATTCGAAAAACAAGAAAAACGGAGTGATTCACATTTTGTATACATACATTTTTATATACAAATGTATGTAAATATATACACAATTAAATGCACAATTTCCTTACTTGGCTTATTTTAAAAATATGCCGTGTTTTACAATTTGAAATTAAATTTAAATTTAATTTTAAATTTGAATTGAAATAAAAAAAAAAATAATCAAAATAATTCACTAACGGGATTCGAACCTCGGACTCCACGCCCACGCGTCAGTGCACTAACAACTGCACCACGCCCCTCTCTTGAAAGTGCTCGACTATCTGCATTTACATGTAATATTTTTTTGTTATATAACAAAAATTAATAAAATGTTCCTGACGGCGCTCGAACCCATGATCCCGGGTTCACATAAAAGTGCGAAGAATAAGATCAGGCATGTTTACTACTTAGACCACACTCCGCATTGAAGTTTATGTAAATAATTAAAATTTAAAAAGTAAACAAATAGCATTTGTCACTGACTGGACTCGAACCCGGGACCCTGGGCTAACCAACACGTACGAAGCGCGCATCTCTACTACCTAGACCACGCTCCTTGTTGAAGTTGCAGTAGCTAAACGTAGAGTTAAATCTTTTATAATAATTGTTTAGTTAACACACTGCACTGCTTGCTGCAGTTTGTGTTCTTTTTCTATTGCAAGCAGTGTAAACAAACAATTTATTCATAAAACTCAGCATTTTTGATGAATTTATTTTATATGTTGTGGTTGTCCGATTTGGACCAAATTTGGTGAGGATACTTTTAATAATTATTCACACATTCTCTGTAAGTTTGGTTGCGATCGCTCAACTAACATTACGTGTCTTCATACAAATTTTTTTATTTTTTGACCGATTTGTCCTATGGGAGCTATAGGCTATAGTTGTCCGATCCAGATCAAACTTGGTGAGGATAGTTATATTGGTACCATACACATAATGTGTGAATTTGGTCTCTCTAGCTCTAGTAGTTTTCAAGTAATGGTGATGTGAAAATTGTTTTTTGCAATTTGCGGGGGCGGTAAGGGGCGTGGCAAAGATTTGAAATAAACTTGATCTGCTCGCGAAGCAGACGGACTTTCATTCCAAATTTGGTGGCTCTAGCTCTTGTAGTTTAAAAGTTCTAGGTGATCATACAGACGGACGGACAGACGGACAGACGGACAGACGGACAGACGGACATTGCTATATCGTCTCGGCTGTTGATGCTGATCAAGAATATATATACTTTATGGGGTCGGCCACGCCTCCTTCTGCCTGTTACGCACATTTCGCTTCAGACAAACCTAATAGACCCCTCTACTCTTTTTTAGAGTACGGGGTCTAAAAAAAAAATAATCAAAATAATTCACTAACGGGATTCGAACCTCGGACTCCACGCCCACGCGTCAGTGCACTAACAACTGCACCACGCCCCTCTATTGAAAGTGCTCGACTATCTGCATTTACATGTAATATTTTTTTGTTATATAACAAAAATTAATAAAATGTTCCTGACGGCGCTCGAACCCATGATCCCGGGTTCACATAAAAGTGCGAAGAATAAGATCAGGCATCTTTACTACTTAGACCACACTCCGCATTGAAGTTTATGTAAATAATTAAAATTTAAAAAGTAAACAAATAGCATTTGTCACTGACTGGACTCGAACCCGGGACCCTGGGCTAACCAACACGTACGAAGCGCGCATCTCTACTACCTAGACCACGCTCCTTATTGAAGTTGCAGTAGCTAAAAGTAGAGTTAAATCTTTTATAATAATTGTTTAGTTAACACACTGCACTGCTTGCTGCAGTTTGTGTTCTTTTTCTATTGCAAGCAGTGTAAACAAACAATTTATTCATAAAACTCAGCATTTTTGATGAATTTATTTTATATGTTGTGGTTGTCCGATTTGGACCAAATTTGGTGAGGATACTTTTAATAATTATTCACACATTCTCTGTAAGTTTGGTTGCGATCGCTCAACTAACATTACGTGTCTTCATACAAATTTTTTATTTTTGACCGATTTGTCCTATGGGAGCTATAGGCTATAGTTGTCCGATCCAGATCAAACTTGGTGAGGATAGTTATATTGGTACCATACACATAATGTGTGAATTTGGTCTCTCTAGCTCTAGTAGTTTTCAAGTAATGGTGATGTGAAAATTGTTTTTTGCAATTTGCGGGGGCGGTAAGGGGCGTGGCAAAGATTTGAAATAAACTTGATCTGCTCGCGAAGCAGACGGACTTTCATTCTAAATTTGGTGGCTCTAGCTCTTGTAGTTTAAAAGTTCTAGGTGATCATACAGACGGACGGACAGACGGACAGACGGACAGACGGACATTGCTATATCGTCTCGGCTGTTGATGCTGATCAAGAATATATATACTTTATGGGGTCGGCCACGCCTCCTTCTGCCTGTTACGCACATTTCGCTTCAGACAAACCTAATAGACCCCTCTACTCTTTTTTAGAGTACGGGGTCTAATTAAGATCATAAATTTAAAAAAAAATTGGAATTATTTAAAAATAATTAGAGACATAAAGTAAATGACCATTGAAAATTGTAGACAAACACGACAGGAGTAACAAAACACAAGAAAACAATAACAAGTCGACACAGAGGCTTCGCTGGGCAATTTTAACCTTGAAAAAAACAAGACGATAATGAGTTAGTATATTAAAAATTGCAGGCACATCCGCAAATTTCCGCAAGTAACTTTAACAATTTTATTACCTTAAAACACAGATAAATAATGTGAAATAGAAAACTTTTGGGGGAAAAGGGGGAACACAACTAAAAGTTTAGGTAAACATAAAAAACATGCACAAAAACGGTACAAAAATAAAGGTTTCCTAATTCATTAATTGTACTGGAGTTACAATGTAAAACTCAGTATTATTATTTTTTGGTAAAAAGTAAATACCTTGAACTTCAAAATCCATTTTAAATAATTAAATTATGTGCACTGAATCGATTACTAGACAAATTTAAAGTTTACTCTTCTACACATTAATGCTGTTAAGCGTGCAGCTATGCGTAAAATATGAACACGTGTTCAAGCTTTCGGTTCTATTTTTAGAAAGAACCGTTAGAATTTCAGAAAAATCCGGTTTGCAGTGGTTAAGAATGGACATTTGTGTGATAAATAGTGTGCATTTTTTTTCAATATCTTGTGATGACTTTTTTTAATTTTGGCCTATGGGCGGAACCACTGTGCGTTGGTCGTGCCGACCAATAGTACATGTATTACATATACATAAATATGTACATACATGTGTACCTGCATACATACAAGTAGATGCTATTGTTTCAACGTGCTTTACTGCAAGTTCTATCAATAATACCGAATACCAAAACGCAGAGAGTATTCTACGGTCGAGCGTGCTCGGCTGTACTATTCTTTCTTGTTTAGAATACCGAGTCTAAAAAATAACAGATAATATAATCATAACATTCCAGGTCTAATAACTATTTTGCAGCTTAGACTATTAAAGAAATATTTAAATTATAACAAATTTTGCACTTTTGTAGCGCTTTAAGTTAACTTATATATACATATATACAAAATAATGGGGTAAAAGGGAAATAACTGAATAAACGAATGAACAAAATATTACACACGAAAACAAACAGTTAAAGGCCCGAGAAATGGCAGAGCGGTACGAGATGGAACATGAGGAGAATATCCTCGATAATCACAGGACACATTTGCATGTAAACATGCTTCCGGCTATAATGGTGGGCTAATGGGTGGGGCAGGGAGGAGTGAGGGGAGGGGAGAATGGTTAGCTCGATGCTGTCGGCATGCAAATGAAAACATTAGCGACACACGCGCATCCGTAACACTGTGAGATACGGGATACAGTTACAGTTACAGATACAGATACAGATGCATATGCAGTTGCAGATACAGATACTAGTGACATTCGTCGCTTACTCTCTGTTTATCTCTCTCTCTCTCTATCACTTATTCGCTATGTATATGTTTCAATTAAAATTTTACACACGAATAAATGCAAAGCCACGCCCAGCACATTAGACACTGCCCCTATTCCTTTCGTGATTCCCCTCTGGTCTCCTCTTTCAGTGCCATCTCTCGACTGCTTGTCTTGCATTTGTTTACGACCGTCTGAAGGCCAACATCAGTTGGCAGACAACACAGAGCAGCCCATAAAACAGGGCCAGCAGATGGGTCCAGGGCGAAGTCCGCGTCCAGGGATCAGTTACGTCTCACATTGGCAGGCATTAAAGTGGTGTCAGACGAGGCGACTACGATCAAAGCTGGGGTACGCAAGGCTTTGAAATGCTCTGTAGTATAAATAATACTATACAGAAATACTTATAGTATAAGTTGTAGATAAATAATACCATGTACATATATATTTTAGTGGCTTAACGCTATTATAATCGATATAAAGTATAGTCTCTTAATCTAATTTTTAGTGACTATACTATATACTACTATATACTACTATACATTTCTTGTAAATCAGTTTTTTAAGTTTTTAAAGTGTATATACTATATGTATATAGACTGTTAATCTTCAATTCTTTTACAATGCTATAAAACCCCTTTAACTCAAACGTACACTGAGTATTAAAGTATTGTGACTTCACTTGGATGACATTCAGGGGAATCGCTCTAAGATGTCTAAGAAGACAGTCCAGATGGATTGACATCAGGAACTGAGTATTCTTGCTTCACAGCGTTACTTTGGCAACAATGTGAATTGTCTGGATATGAAGAAAGGGTTTCCATTTCATGCACGTCCTGAACTTGAACTTGCAACTGTTATGGCCCAATGTGATTCAAGCCAACATTGGTAGTGGTAGTGATGCTGGTGGCTTGTTGGCCAACTACTGCAAGCGGTTTGTTGCCTTTTTTTGTGCGCTTTTCAGCTGCATTGTCCACTGTTCACTGTTCGTATGCTTTTTGGCCATCCTTTCTTTTTTTGGCTGCCATGCTTTTCAAATTCTAAGCAAATTTGTCGTCTGGGGCGCAACATTTTATGAGCGTGCCCGCGATGCAGGTCCTTAGATACGGCTCGGAACCGTCTGCTCTTGATGTCGGTACAGAAACTGGAACAAGTGCACAGAGGAGTGAGGGGGGGAGGGAAGGAAGCAGAAAGAGTGAAGGGTAAAAGGGTAAAGGGGATAAGGGGGAAAGAGGATACTTTCATGTCTGCCTGTGGCACACACACAAAGATGTCCTGGTGTGATTTATCGCCGACGTTGCTCGGATAATGGCCACGTATTATAATAATGCCGCGCCAGGCGTATGCTTATCGCTCTCGAGGACGCAACGCAACGTCAACGTCTACCGTCTACAGTCTAGACGTCCTGCGGTGCAGCCAGCTCACAGCTCGACTCACAGTCCTGGACAAGGATTCTGCATTTGCATTTGCATTTCATATTCGGTTACGTATTCAAGTTCATACTCGTATTGGACCCAGTTGCGTTCCATGCAGTTTATTAAATAGAAAAACCAAAATTAAGTACATCATTTTAGTTGAGTTTCTTGTTGATTGTATAGTAAGTGTGTGTGTGTGTGCTGGTGTGTGTTGGTGTGTCTGGCGCATATCCTTTGGGCAACATAATTTACAGACCCTGCATGAAACCCGTTGTTGAATTTTACGCCGCAACGAATGCCTTTTCTGCAACGGACGGACTTTACCACAAATCGTGAGCCAAATACATAAACTTACGCAGTCTTGCCTTCCCAAAGCATACCTTCATATATGTGTATCCTTTTCAAATCCTTCAGACAGACTGCAACACATGAACAGACATATATAAATCATATATATGTTGATAATAGAAGTCATTAAAATTTCCTTCCATTTGAAGCTGCAAAAAGATACCTTAGCTGTAGTTTAAAGTTGATTTAAAGCTAAAAGAGCATCGCTATTAAGGAATAAGCTCAATTTAGTTATGAACTTAAGGTTATGCTAAGTAACTCATTCACTAAACTAATGATTCTGCAGTCTTTAAATCAGTTTAAATCAGCATCCACAAAAACAATGGATTTTTTTATAATTTTTAATCGAATTTATTTTGAGGTCCCAAGTTATGCTTTACCAAAGTCAAAGCTTTATATATTTGCACAGACATTCCAGCTATATCACAAACCAAATAAAAAAAGCGAATTAATAAAAAAAAATGAAAACAATAAAAAAAAAAGTGGAAAACTCGCAAACAAATGCCCCGGAGCGGAGTTTAATTAAATTTAAGTCCAAATGGGACTTCATAACCAGTCGCTTCGTTTGTAATTAAATAAAAATACGCAATATTCGATTTTTTTCAATAACAAATCGAACTCTCAGTTGGACCACAGGCTGAGAAATCAAATGAGGGCAAAAAAAACTGGATGAAAAGCTGATGAAGGCCAGAAGAATGCGATGACAACGACGCCAACAACATTCGCGTTAAAACTGGCTATGGAGCCAAAGGATAACGGGGAGTAGGGGACGAAGGAGGGGGAGGACCACGAAGTGGACGAGCACAACAGCCGTAACTCAATCTGCAAATATGCAAAAAGGAATAACCAACCAGAAGCTGAGCCGCAGGACAATCATATCACAATTCGCTAAAAAAAAAAAAAAAAAAAAAAAATTATTATTAACAAAGGAAAGAAAATCGTCTTCCGTTTTAAGGATTGTTGTACCCTGTAAACGGAAGTACAGCACATTGGGTAACACAGTTCAAATTAAACTAGCTTACAATTATTATGGCCAGTTTAACAAGTTTGTCAAATACTTCCACTAAATAAGTTTAATTTATTTTAATAAATTTTTAAAAAAATTCGAAAAATAATAATTTTAATTCTAAGCTTACTTAATTTTACCTTTTAATTATATTATTAATAAAAATTCCATAATTGATCAATATATTTTTGAATATTCTTTAATTTACTATCAGTTTATTTAATTTCAATAATTTACAAATTCAAACAATTTAATTTTGAATTTATTTTAGTTTACTTTCATAACTGAACTTAATATTATTTTAACAACATTTTAGTTTGGTTTGTTTTTGGTATTTATTTAACAGTTTTATTAAATGTAAACTGTATTATTTTAAATTGTATTGAATTGTAGACGATTATTCTATTTATTTTGGTGCTAAATTGACCAATTTGTGTTATCTTTCAGATACATTTATCTAAAGTTTGATGATGATTAAACCCATTTAATATTTATTTCTATAAATTACACTTTGTCTCAATGCATAAATTGTCCACTGTTGTCCGATGATTGAGTTAATTTTGTTGCACTCAAATGCAGCAAGTTTTTTGCTCTGATTCTTCAGTCCAATTCCTGCAAATCCACAATGCCCACAATCATTAATATTGAAACTTTCTGAGCGATTTCTCCGTAGGCAATGCTGTAATTAATACAAAATGCTATGATGGTCGTTCCTTGCCATCATTTCCATTAGTGGCACGCTCACGAGGCCATGCCCCGCCTCTACTGCCGCCCTAGGCATGCCAAAAGTTGAGTACTTTCCCCAAAACTCAATTTCATAAAAAAAAAGGAAAGAACAAAAATTTCATTTACGATTGCCATCTCCCGTTGTCAGCGCCGTGTGAGTGGACAGTTGGTGTCTGGTCTGCTCTGCCCTTTCCTCTCCACATTCTCTCCTCTCCACTCCTTTCCATTCCTGGCCAGAACTGAGAACCGTGCCAATTGTTGTGTTTATTAATTTAATTTTGACAGTCGCGTTTTCGACTCTGCCCCACGTACAACACGTAGCTGCCTCGAGGCATCCACTTCCACATTCACATCAATTTCCACAACCACATCCTCAGCAGCTGTGGACAGTTTTTGGGCATCCAGTGCTGCTTCCACATTGGATAGATTTTCATTCCATTGTGAAAGTATGCGGTTTACCATAATGTGATCACTTGATGGCAGATAATTCACAGATACCAACTTAATTGGTTCTGAAATAACAGAACAGAATTCAATTAAAACTCAAACAATTTTAGTGGAAACATTTACGTAAAGTCTGTGTACTATATAAGATTGTTTTCTATATATTTGATCAAACTTTTCTTCATTTTGAGTTAATTTGGAAACTTTTTTCATATAAATAATTTAAAAATCTGGTTAACAATCGAATAAGACGACTTGCTGAAACAATTTCCTACATTAAGTTCTATATCTTCTCATACTACAAAAACATATATTTTAATTAAAAATTATCTTTTCTAAATATTGACTAATTATTCTTTTAGCACTATAAATAACACCCCTTAACCTCCTTAAACAAAAAGTGCTTCTGATAATTATATATTGTCTTAAATGGTTTATACAACTTTCTATTTTACATTTGAATTTTTTACCTACTTCATTTATTCTTAAATCGTCTATACTATTTTATACGCCTTAAGACTAACTCATTCCATTAACTTGTATTACTTCCTGCGGCTATACCTATGTAAATAATACCATATCGTGTCCAGTTTTCAACTCGTGCCATTGGTTCTTCTTCCACGCATTTCTTTGCTAATCAAATTCTAAGCGTTTATTCATAATCACGCGATTCCAGAGGACAGAGGACAGAGGACAGAAGACAGCTCATCGATTTACCTCATTGGGATATTCATGGGAAATGTGCAATAAATCTGCAAAGCCAAGTTAAGAATAGACAGAGTCAATTTATTTAAAGAAACAATGAAATTTAAATACTCTTACTTAAAATAAACACAACTTTTAATATTATAATAAATTATAGTTTTTGGAGTGGTTCACTTAAAACTGATTAATAGAAAAATTCTTAGAAAACTTTGAAGTAAAAATATATCTGGAACTCTAAAAAAATTTTTAAATTATTTATTATTTAAATTTGTAAATTTATTTTTGATACCAATAAATAATTAATAATTATAATTAATCGTATTCTTTTTTCCTATTTTTGTTAAATACAAATTACTATATAAAAATTCATTTCATTGTCCGACTTCTCAAATTAAACAACATTCAAATACTAAAGTGTATAGGAAGTAATTTGTTTTGCCAATGTGAGCTTCGTTTAGCACTGATTGGACTTGGCTTTGAGGTAGGTAAATGCCAGTTACACGTTACCAGGTAACAGATATCAGTTAGTTGCTTTGGCCGGGATATAAAGTCAGGTCCGACACTTTCAGTTAACAGCGCATGTGGCTGGAACATTTGTCAACGGCAGCGACGTGTCGGCAACTTCAACGCCAACGCAGAAAATGTCAACTAAATCACGTTTTAAATGTTGTTGCCACCGACAAATCCGCCAATGGTTTGCACACAGCCACGTCCCGGTCCGCCCGCCCCGAACTGCACTCCAAAGTACGAATAGTTGTGAAAAACAATAAACAATTTATGCGTTTGGGATGTTTCTCGATCTCGCTCTAGCTCCCCCTCCTCTCTCTAGCTTTCATTGGTTGTCTTGCTTACCTGAGTATTCCTTTAGCTCCCCTCGCCTTCGTTGAACAACATGCAACGCATGCCAAACGCCTTTGCATTTGCTGTCAATTGCTTTGTGACAGTGGCAAAAAGAGTGCAAAGACACTCTGATAGAAAGCTAGTGAGTATACATAGTCGACTGTAAAAGACTCTGTATTTATTTGGCATAAACTATACATACCAAATAAATGTTCATTGAGTTAACTGAAAAAGCAAACCTGTTTTGTTTTAATGTATTATTTATAAAGAAGCTATATAATATATAAAAATATATAAAGAAGTATACAAATAAATTTATTGGCTCAAATTGCTAACGATAAACCTAATAAGTCCTCTTGCCTAATTGCAGTACAGGCTCATAAAGTAAAATAAGAGCTGGAGGAGACAAAGAGACGATTACTTGTCGTATTGCATTACATCTGCTTGAGAAACAGTTAGAGAGCGCAAAGAAGATGTACAAAGAGCGAGAGAAGAGAGTGAGAGCGGAGCTGTTTGAATAACTGTTGGAGTGGGGAGCAACATTGTGAACTAGTTTTTGATTTGTCTGCGCTGTGGCACTTTGTTGCACATTGTTGCACTTGAACTTATGCCCCACGGTTATATTCGGGGCTAATTATTCGCCAGGCACTTGGCAACTTTGTTTGCAGCGCGCTCGTATAAATTACAAAATTTGCAAACAACAACACGAAGAAGAAGAACAAACAATGGCAGCAGCGAACGACCCTCGTTGAAAGTTTAACAAGTGTTAACTTTGCCATTTCCATTTTCATTTTCATTTCTTTGCTTTTATTCATTTGGCAGATAAGCGCCAAAGCGAAACGAGCCAGCGAATAATACAATAACAACAAAAAGGGGGTGGGGTTGTGGATAGAAAGGGAACATGGGGAAAGGGGAAGTTTCAGGGTTGCCTTGGCAACATGGACTTGCGATTTGTGGCAGCTGCTAAAGCCAAATAATTTTAAATGACCGCAAGTGTATAATTAAAGTGCAGCGTGCATAATAACTAGAAATCTCAACAATAACAACAACAGCAACAGTTGCTCAACAGTGGCTCAACAGTTACAATTAGAAATAAAAGTTAAGGCAATCAGCTTTGAAACAACTTTTCCCCCAAGTCCATTGTGGCCCAAAAGCCAAGTATTCTTTTCAGAAAATTAACTAAGCAGCGCTGCTCTGCAACTTGTAAACATCTTATGCAAGAATTGGAATGAGTTGAGCTCCACAAAGTAGATTTGTATCGTATCTTTCGCAATAAGTTCGATCGAACTATTCAGTTAAGTGAACGAAAGAACTGGATCCCAGATTTATCGATTTCGAACGAACTGGATTCCTGAGCGAAAAAACAAATTGGGGTAATTTTCTTTGTTAACGAACAGTTATGAGTAAGTGAACAGGTTCACAAAAATGAGCATGGTTCACACAAGTCTAATTTACATGCTAATTATTTGCCCCGACTTATGTTTGTTCATTAGAACTTAGAAGAATTAAAGTTCACTTTTGCACTATTTCCTAACCATTTTATTAAAGTTCAAATTTAACTAAATCTTAAAATTGCCAGTTGTGATTTAACATACGTATATATTTTAATAATAAAACTCACAATTAATTATTTGCATTTGTTACAAATTTGTGATTTCAATTATTGTGCATTCAGTCGTTTTCTCCCCCTCTCTTGCTCTCTCTCTCTTGCGCTCTCTCACTCTATCTCAACTTCCGTTTCCGCTGTGCGTTGCCACGTTTGTGATCCATTTGAGTCTGGTCAACAATGGTGAGTTTCATGTGTATTTAAAATCGTTAAAAATAATCTGGAAATTGTGAATTTTTAATGCATTTCATGTCTGCGGTGCTTCACTGTTCAGTCGCTTCACCAAAAAAATGGGGCGTGGCAACAAAAGGCAATAATGTCGCGTCGGCGTCTGGTCATCAACAGCAGACCGCACAAGGGAAGACCGAGATGGAAATGGAGATGGAGACGTAGACAGTGGAGGAGGACATGGAGGTGGATACCCAATGGCCAGGATCAACGTTGCGCCGTCGTCGTCGTCGTCATCATCATCATTTGCATTTATTGTTTTTGTGCCTTTGTGTGCGAAAAGTGATCAGTGATTGCCTTGAATGTGCCACATGCAGAACATAACAGAACAGCCGCGTGGCATGCCCCATTGCGTCGCCTGTTGTGGCATTGATTGTACAACGGAAGTGTTGTGGCGGAATTAAAATAAATAAATGCATTTTCATTTCCATATCCACCAGGAGGGTAAGAAATAAACCCCCAGCAGCTGCAGTAGACTTGCTTTAAATCGTCTCCGACTTCATTTGTTGCACACTTCCACAGTGCCACAAACGAGGCGATTCTTTAAGTTATTAAATTCAATCAATAATGTGATAAGTAAATATCCCAAAAAGTATGCTACATTTATTGAGATGCCACGCCGCTGAGAAGAGTTCTCAAATTCACACCTCATTTAATCAGGAAGAGGAACAAACAGCTGCTGTCTATCGGATTAGTTCAACCACCTCAAACTGAAATCAGAAACGTATCAAATCTTTGGTTGCTTTGATGTCTCATTAGTCTACCGTGTGATTGCCAGGTGACGAGCACGAGGGAAACGATGCGATTACCCATTAGAATCAAAAACACACGTATCCCAAGTATTCGTAACTGTATTGATGTCACATAGGCCATTGATAGCTAAACAAAATTCGATACTTTTTATTTGGCTTTAACGAAGTGTATGGTATTAGGTGTTAGTTTGGGCCTTTTGGACTGATTAAAGCAGCGTCAACTACTTTAATATCGGATGCAACTGGCTGTTGTAACCGCACTTAAATTATGACAGCACTTAATGGTTAAATTAATTGCTATAAATATGCGAAAAGAACTGCCAACCGTCATTACCAACGTCGGTCGTCATTGAGTGCAACTTTTGGCTGCCGTCAGGATGTTTGCCCGGAATGTTCGCGTATACTTCACTGTAGTGTTGTGGCAGCACTTGCGATAAAGCATTCAATATGCTATTTATATATTGGCAATTAACTGTTTACTCGGCATTTTAAATTGATATCGATACACAACACACAAAGCCGACTTTTAAAAGCGACATTAAAGCGTCACCATAAATGTTAACTTAACAGTTTTTATTAAAGCGTAAATTTGCTTAAAGCCACAGCAGTTCTGTTAAATTGTTTTAACAGTCGCTTCTTCTGTAAAGATCATAAACAGATTAATGTTATGGGGCGCCTTGTGCGATTACAGTTGCTGTTATGCGCTAACTGAAACACTGTTAGCATTCATTTACACTGTAAGCGTTACAGCCATTGCAACTATTATTAACATTACTGTTAAATGTAGAATTGAATACGTTCCCGATATATGTAGCATAGAAATTCCATGTTGAGCCTTGGGCATAATTCATTTCGATTACAATTGCAAGTGTTACTGCACTTTGTGCTTTTGTTGAAAGCACTCCATCAAAATTGCGTACAACTGCCCACAAGGGCTTTTTTCCTCTATAAATAGCCATAACAAATTTCTTACCTCAACAACAATTACAACTTTTTCCCTTCATTATTTTGGGGGGATTTCTTACATACTTTTTATTTTGTTTCGTTTTCTTTTTTGTGGTGTTTTGTTTTGTCGGCAGCCGTAAAACTTTCCACACAAGAACAAACAACAAAGTTTTCAATGTTGCCACATATTAAATAAAATGTACACTATATACTTATTTGTGTATATACAGAGTGTAGACATACATAAGTATAAACCTCGATTTATATAGAAATGAAAGAATTTTCTTTTTAGTTCAACTTTTGCATTTTGGGTCTAAAAGTTTTGTTGTTTTTGTTTTTTTTGCAACGGGGAAAAATGCGATTGCTGTTGTTGTACTAGTAGCAGCTGTAATTGTTGCTGCTTTTGTTGTAAGGACTCTCCGCATTTACTTTAATGCGCAGACAAAGTGGCAAGAAAAGTTTACGAGCCCAAATAGTCCAGCCCTGGATTCTGAGTCCTCCAACTCTCTTCCCTTAGCTGCAATCTAATAAAGCAGGTACAACATTTCGGGCAGTACCTAAATTCCAACTTTTACTATGGCTAATAATGCTGCATAAAGTTGCCACAGGTTGGCGTCGCTCGCTCTCACATACCCTGTAGCCATAAAAAAGGATGGGTATCCAAATTGTAGGAAATAGCACCAATAACAGTACCTCAACTTCTCTCTGTCTCCTTTTAGCTGAAGATTTTCAACTTATTCCAGGGTATTTACTAGTTAGTACTGTTTGTAGACTCATTTACTGCGTTTTGCATGAAGCGCTCATACAACTTTGTGGCTGGCTTTTATGGCCAAGTTTGTTGGCCATGGCTTCCACACGAAATTATGAAAGTCGGCCCAAACAAATTCGGAGTGTGCGTGACTCCTTGGGGTCGCATTAACATGTATTTGTGCTAAAAGTGTTATTAGATTTTAGTTTCAAGTCAAGTGTAGCTGTTCTTACACACTCACACACTTACACACTTTTACATGCACTGCCTAGGGGCGTGACTCATATGTTGTCGATGGCCATGTTCCAGTCTGAGTCTGAGTTTGAGACTGAGTCCAAGTCCGAGTTTAAGAATTAGTCCTTGTCCAAGCCATCATGTTTGCGACTCTGCTCAGCCTGCACTAAAGTTTTATTCGAGCAACATAAAGCAAAAGTGCTTTCGAGTTAACTTAACATATTGCCAGCTTTATGGCACTAGGAACGTGCTCTGTATGGTACTGGATCGGGGCGCGAAGAGCACAATGTCTTACAAAATAAACTTTAAAGTGTGTCAACACTTAACAGTGCCATAAAGATAACAGTCTCTCGACAACTCTAGACTTTGATGCGAAAAAGCCTTTTGTTTGCAGGCAAATGAATTCAGCATACGTTCAAAATATGAATGTAAATTAAGACTTAAGGAGCTGGAACTGTAACTGTGGCTGAGTAGTTCGTTTGAACGAGCCAGTTAGATGATCAAACTAATGGAACTCCAACTTTAGTAAACAAGTTCGTTTGAACGAACCTGTTAGCTGATCGAACTCTAACTTTAGTAAACAAGTTCGTTTGAACGAACCAGTATGCAATAGCCCGAATAGTTCGATAACAATGCTATATATTTATCGATTTTACATTGAGTGATTTAAATTTAATTTATTTGTAATAATTTCGCAACATTTATCGTTGCTGGACTATGCGACTGGTGTTCAATTTATTTTGTAATTTAAGCTTTAGCTGAAAACTCATTTAAAGTAACCGCCGAAATAAAAAATCCATTTTAATTGCAAAACTGAAAGCTAAGACCAGCCAGACAGCAATATCCAGACAAAACTGTCCATCATAAACAGAGCTAGTTTGAGGAAGTTTGTCTGACAGTTGGGAAAAGTAATTTTAAACATTCGCTGGAATTTATAAACATCAATGGAGACAACGAGCAAAGAGTGGCAAAAAGTTGAAATCAAAATCGATGCGCTGACATTCAGCCAAAATGGCTAGACACAGTGAAGCCCCTTAGCGAGTGGACAGTGCTGTTGAATCAATGCCAAAGTATATTGGACTCTGTTCTTTACTCCTTTTTCCCTTTTCTTTTCTCTCCATTTTTTTTTGTATTTGTCGCATTGACACGTCAGTGTCATTAAAAGCACGAGACGAAGGGCATGACTTGAAATTAAATAAAAATGCGATTATGCATCGTAAATAACGCAATGCAGACGACAACAAATTGAATGGGTTTGTTTCTCTACAATTTTATGCTCGACTTTTGTACCCATAAAATGGGAATAGACAAAAGCGTTTGTAATAAAACCACAGCGAAACGAATGAATTTCAATGGTAAAAACAATACGATTTTTTCCCATAACTTATTAAATTTAATTCATTATATTTGGGTTTAAATTTGTTAGTGCTTTTTCTGCCTTTAAGCACATATTTTAGTGTTGGCTTAAGGAAACCATTTTGTGCAGTTTTTAGCTTGAATTTACCTGCTAAATGGCACAATTTGGCTGTAGACAAATTTGAATTATGTATGCGCCTAATAAAAATTCGTTTTCGTTTGAAGTTTTTCACTTTAAAAGTTGACAAATTTACATAGATTCAATTCCAGGGCAGACACTTTCCAGGGCCGGATTGACGTGCCAAGTTGCCTTCTAATTAAATTAAGAGTCCCGAGTCCTGTATCCTATGTCCTGCGTTCTGGGCGTGCCTGCATAGTAAAATTGTGACAGCGTCAAGGCGTTAATAGCATCGAATTTTGGGACCGTCCGTCCCTCTCTACACTGCGATAAAATATATTAATAGCCGAAAAGCGAGTGCTTTTAGTCGTAGGTGTTGGCAATTCATGTTTACAAGTAATTAAGCAATTTCAACTACAAAACTTCTTTGATGTTATCTCTTAGGCAGCCATAGATATGATATTTCTATAACATTATTCTTCTTCTTCTTTTTCTTTTTTATTATCATCAGTGGTGGGAGGAGTGCTCTGCTTTTTGTGCTTACACAGCCAAAATCACAACCACCAATTTGTGCTTTCTGTCGTGCTGCAGTTCCTCCAATTCCTCCAATTTCTCGACCACATTTTATCTCTACAACTTAAAATTCGTGTCTCTAACAGACAGTTTGTGGCTGAATGCAGCGTATTTAAATGTCATGGTTAAAAAGGCTTACAATAACAAATCCTTCACTCTGAATTCGATTTATTCTTGTGCTGAAACTGCAGTAAAATTGCAGTTCAGCGGGAAAATAATGAGGAGTTTTGAAAACTTCTCTTGGAAAAATGATTTAAACACAGTGTGGTTGCAAAATCCTTTAAAAATAATTTAAAAATGTCTTTGAAAATTGTATTTTAAAGCTCAAGAACCAAATATATTATATTTGTGATAATTTAATATATTTAAATTTATCTTTTTAAGAAAAATATTTTTTTGATCTTTTCTTTTTGTTACCCTTAAGCTATCTCAACCAAATTAACCTATATTTAGTCGCAAACTAAATTTCATCCAGATCGGACCACTATATCATATAGCTGCCATAGGAACAATCGGTTAAAAATGCTGAAAATGCTTAGTACGAAAATTTTCACTGTCGATCGAGCGATTTAAACCAAATTCAGGCCATAAGCATTTGCTATCATGCCCCAGCTGTTGACCAAATTTCATTCAGATCTAGCCACTATATCATATAGCTACCATAGGAACAATTGGTAACTGAATCCGAATGAACGCAATATGCATGACTGCAAGGGTATTTAATCTTCGGCGAGTTTTTTTTTTTTTTTTTTTTAAATAATGATTTTACATCTTATATTTAAAGTAGTTTTGTTATTCCTTTTTTCCTGCCTCTAATAATTTTCTACATTAGCCAAAGTTGAGGATAAATCTCAACGCTCATTAGGAGCAAATCCCTTTTGGCAGCACTCAAAAGTGGCACTTGCAACTGGATATGGTCAGAGGGACATCAATCATACTGTAGACGGAGTTAAGCGGATATATACTATATTCGTAATACTTTAAAGCCGCTGCCAAAAACGGGCTGCAAATGTTTTGACAAAAGCATTTCCGTATTCGCATCGCGGACAAAGTCAGATGTAAAGCGGCAGAAATTGATTGATTGATGGTTGGATGGGATAAGATGAGATCAGATCAGATGAGTAGAGTAGAGTTGAGTTGAGTCAAGACGGGACGATTTGGTTTGAGTTTAGGGGGAGGAAATTGATTTGTCGTGGCAAAATGCTTGGTCGCATATGAATGAGAAATGTATGCATGATTAATGAGTTCTTCATTAAGCTCGTTAAGGTGACAGGCCCAGTTAGAGCAAGAGGCGCCATGTCTGAGTCCTCTGCCTTCTCCTGATTCCCTTTTGTGTTTTTTCCCACTCTCTCTTTCTCGTACCAAAGCATAAAATGTATGTAATGCCACAAGTTCAACCTGTCCATTTTGGGATCACACTGCTCTTCTGTAGATGCAACCCACTCGCGTTTGCACCAAATTGCCAACGTTATCCTGCCACTCACATTGACACTTGCCACTTTCCGCATGCCGTACGCCGCACCCCGCACGCCACATGCCGCTTTTCGCGGCGTCTTTCATTGATTTAGCAACGCGTTTCTGGTGGCGGCTTTTTTCCACATGAAAAATGAAGTGCAAAGCAAAGCGGCGGCAAAACAAAATCAAATATTTTGCTTGCCTTAAAAAATACAAGCGAGATTCTATTAAAACTCGACTGTTAAACACCTGTTAGACACTTAACAGAATTTGATGCTATTTGTGACTGAAAAGTATTGCATACTTTTAGGCCGTACATTGTTAGGTAATTAGAAAATGTTTATTTAGGTATTTATTTATTCTTAATCTTAATGAATCCTAATAAAGTATTTCTTGATCTAAACAGCATACTATAAACTTTGAATATAAAACTATATATTTCGTTAGGATTGGTGTTTTAAAAAGATTGAGATTCCGATATATTTGCAGTCAGAAGAAGACACCTTCACATCGCATGAATACCACCGGAAAAGAGATCGAGATACCGGACATTGTGACCAAACAATCGTTGATTCTATAATGTTTAACCTAACAGTCGATACTTGAATATTAGCTTAGTTTTGTATAACTAAAGGTACTCATAATAGACAAATCTATATTTCTTTGCTAAAAATATTTTACAAACATTTTTAAATCTGTTACTTTTAAACTTTTCCGTAAAATACTGTACAGAAGAGAAGCAAGTCAAATATTTTTAACGTATTTAACGGCCCATACTATTAAATCCCATCAAATGGTTGAACGTAGCAAATATTTGCTACTATTTCAGGCAAATATTTGCTTCACTTACTGTTTAAGATCTATTTCAACATGAAGTTCGGCTTCATAACACAGCTGACAACGAATGCAACACACCCTTTGAGTAGCTACAGTTAACGGGTATAAAAAGAAGCAAAGATAAATTCATAAATTGGGTTAAATCCTTAGAGGATTCGCCATGACAGCGCGAACAAGTGGCACTCGGGTTTGGCCCTGACACTGACATGCTGTACCGCCAGCTCCGGTGGTTGCTACGGTTGATTACGATGTTTTGCCACCCCTAAAAAGTGAAACTACCCGCTACCGCTACCCGCTCCAGTTTAAAGCAGCCCTCATCAGCCCTCAGTTTTTATTATATTTTCTTTTTTATAAAAATTGTTGTTCCTCAATCCAGCTACGAGTTCCTCCTTATTGCAATTCTCATTTCAATTGCTCAACAATGGTGCCTAATTTGCGCTTTTGAGCCAACTCTGCACTTGGCACTCTCTGTTCACTGTACTCAGTTCTCACTGTATTTTCTATGGTCCCTGGTGCATTGATATGCCCTGTAGATGATGATTACCATAATTAAATCATATGTATTTTGCATATCCGCCAACTACGACGCATTGTGCTCATTAACTGTTTGTAATCAAGTCCAAACTCAAACCCAAACCCAATGGAATTTCCACATCAATATCGGCACTTCTAATGGGGGAGTCTTCCTTGTATAAGTTTAATTTTTGACTATAATTGTTTTATTCCAGCTCAAAATTCAAAGGTGCAAAATATAACTGTATAATTGAAGTTCTTTTCTCGATCTTTACTTTCAACTTTTCATGGAAATTGAAGAGTTTGTGAGTTTTTTAATTTTTAAGAAATTAGCAAAGTGGAAAACTAACGAGGGCTAGATCATCGTACTCAAAAAGAGTACAGGGGTCTGTTAGCTTTGTGCGTAACAGGCAGAAGGGGGCGTGGCCAATAGCCAAGTAGATATTGCGATTTCTTTCTGTAAATCCGTTTGTCCATCCCTTCGTATGAATACCTAGATCTCAGAGACTATAAGAGCTAGAGCTACCAAATTTGGTGTGAAAGTCCCTCAGTTGTTTACGCAGATCAAGTGTATTACAATTTTTGGTCACGCCTCTGCAAAATGTATAAAACTTGGAAACTTCTAGGGCTATTGGGACCAAATTTATACCATGTATGTACCATGATTATACCTATCCTCCTCAAGTTTGATTCAGATCGTACAACTATAGCTTATAGATCCCATAAAATAAATCGATCAATAACTACTTATTTGTATGGTAAAATGCGCCATTAATGAGTACGGGGTCTTCTACAGTCGGCTCGCTCGACTGTAGCCTATCTACTTGTAATTTCTTAGTTCATGCTAAATGAAGTTTATTCTATTATACAAGTATTTTTCTACTAAACTCAATATATTCCCATTGTTTACTTTCTATATGCTCTACGTATCTTAAAAATATTTATGTTACTTAAATTCCTTAGCTTTAACAAGTCTTATACCCATTTCTTCCCATTACCCCCCCGTTAATCCCTCTTTTTTCTTATCTTATTGCTTAGTCGTTCTACTAACTTAAATTTAATACATGCTCGATCTTGTGTTCACAATTAATAGCAAAGTTCAAACTGCAATTGCCGTTATCATTATCCATTTAGCCAAGTCGAACACGTAAGACAGACAGAGAGACAGGCAGAAAGAGAGAGAGAGAGAGAGAGAGAAAGAGAGAGAGAGAGACAGACGTTACGCAGTCCCAAATGGCTGTTGGCATGTCATAAATTTACGGATTAACTTTTAACCAATTTACAAGCGGCGAAATGGAGCAAGCAGCAGGAGGCAAGTAGTGAGCAGGGGGAGGAGGGAGAGGAGGCGGAGGGCAGAGAGCGTGTTGCAAGACGCTGAACACGAGACGCGAGCAGCGAGACGACATCGCATTATGTCCCATATTGCAAGTGTAATAAAAAGCAGCTGTGCGGCACACACATACACACACAGAGAACACACACACACACACACACACCACACACACCAAGAGGCAGTCTAGTCAAGACACAAGTGTTTGTGATAGAAGCAAAAGGACAACATTGCGGGCAACTCAACAAGCATCACGTGCTGCCCACTTCCGTTTCCGTTAGCTTGTTTTAAACTTTCTCCGTGCTATGCGCGTGTGTGTGTGTGTGTGTGTGTTTGTAAATCAATGCAAAGACTACAAAGACAAAGAGCGTGAGAGATAGAGCGAGAGAGGGGAAGATGGGGGAGAGTGAGGAAAGGGGGACGCAGTGTAAATCGGTTGCAGACAAAGTACGTTGCTTACACAAAGCTTAACGGCAACCAGCGACAACGCACAGTCGGCGGTCTCCACTGCCAGATACCAGTTACGCCCCTTTATCCAACGCCTCGTCCCGCCCTCTCCACTGACATACGCCCGCTGTGAAGCCAAAACAAAAGCAGTGCATAAAAAAAAGAGAAATGTAAAAGTAAAGCTCTTGGAGCTGTCGCATTCACATCCTCGTTCTCATCCTCAACCTGATTCTCATCCTTGTCATTGTGCACATTCCACAGACAGAGCCACTCATTAAGCTGATTATATTGTTATCCTTTTTATGATACGTGCAATACGTGAGCACATATGGCAGTGTCGTCAACAGCGTCTCCTGTTCCCCTCCGCCACTGCCTTCCCCCTAACCCCTCTACTTCCTTTAGCGGAGTGTTTTTCCCTGCGGTGTCTTCTTATTGTTTTTTACTGTTTACTTTTTGCAAATGTAATTATTTGGAGCAGTAAGTAAAAGCAACCGCGTTAATCCTCATTTATGCACTCCAAACACTTCGAGTCCTAGAAAATGTATGTGACCTTTGACTTATTGAATCGAGCGTGTTCAAATAAATTTAGACCTCAAAAAATGTTTAAATAAAATTCGACGTTTTCTTGCCCTAATCAAATTAAGTTAACATAATCACAACAAAGAGTTTCTTTATTTAAAAATAATAATTGTTAAATGAAAACCAATTAAACATAAAGATAAAACACAATTATTGTCTTTGACTTTGACAGTCATTTAACACAATTAGTTAAATGATTAATGCCAAAAGAGATGAAAACAATAAGCCAGAAAATAATGCAAATTACAGAAAATTAAATAAGCAAAAACTTTCATAAATTAATTAAGTTGAGCAGCACAAAAAGGGAAGAAGCTCACAAACTGAACTGTACGAGAAACTGTTTCGACAGACAAAAGAAGTGAAAACCAAAAAAAATATAGTAAAAACTGATTTATATTTAAGCAGAAAGGATATATATGTATTTATGTATACGATTGTAGAAGCAAATGCAATTTAAATATGAATTTAAGTAAGCCTTTGTGGCATGAGGGGGGAAGCCGCTTGTCGTTTGGCGCATGACGACATCGTGCTGGCAGCACAACAAGCACAACACTGCGGATACGCAACGTGGCCAAACAATGAGGCATGTAAACAAAACTGTTGCCGCTGCGGGCAGTAAAATAGTAGGCGAGTAGAGTGAAAAGCGGAAGGGATGCAGCCAACAACATTTTCATTTTCATAATCATAATCAAAATGGCATTCAGAACAAAAGCAATGCAAATAACAAGTAGACGCGTCGCAAAATGTAACCAACAAAAATGCGATAATGCAATGCAAAAGCGACAACGAAAACAACTTTCGAGTGGAAACTAACAACAATAACACTAGTCTGACTAACAGCAGGGGTATGCTCGAACTAAATATACTACTTAACAGACAGTTAAGTAGAGCAACAGAGCAACAGACAGTTGCTCGCTAGCATCGCTAACAGTCTGAACTACATAAATCTGCTATCTTTAGCAGCAGTATGTTAATGTTAATGCCGCTTACAGACTACGCTAATGTAGCATTGCAGAGCTATGTTAAAGAGCTACTCCTGTTAAGACAGCTATGTTAAAGATCCCTACGCTAACAGTCTGGGATCTTACAGTCTGCGAATGGCTTACAGGGTATTTGCACGTCTGTTTCTGTTGCTCTGCTTAATGCAGTTCAATTTCAATTGTTATCGCGCACTACAAAGAGAAGGAACTGCGAACAGGACACAGCAGATTCCGGTCTGTCAGCTTTCAGTTTTCGGTTTTTTTAGGGGAGGAACTTTTTAATCCTCCCATTGACATCATTGCAGCCAAATTATGCTAATTAGATTAAAGCATAATTTCATGCAACTTACTCACAGAGTTCTCTCGCATTTCTTTTTTGCTTTTTTTTTTTTTTTTTTTTTTTTCACTTGTTATTTTTATTTTATGATGGAGATGCTCAGACGCTAGAATTCATCAGATTTTATAGTTTGAAGAACTTTAAAGAAAAAAACATGAATAATTTTGAATAAACTGAGGAAACGTATATAAGGACAGGATCAGTTGGGATTTCTTGTCAAAACTAAAATGAAATTAGATTTACTTTTAAAAAATTAATTTAGTTCCAACAAACTTTTATATAATTTCAGTTATGTTATCTTGATTTAAAATATAGAGTCTTAACAAAGTGTCAAAATGAATTATCTACTGATTAAATATATATATCTATATAATAATTATTCTTGATTCATGAATGATGTACTTCTTTTGAAATCACTGACTCACAATCCTCATTATACCACAAAGACTTAGAAATCCCTTAATTTTAACAGTGACATCTCTTTCCAAATAATACTCAGTATATAGTTACAGCTGTATTATAGTATCCAAATAATCCCACTTGACTTTTAAGTTATTTATTTTGCAAAAACTCATGTCATACATAAAAAACCAAATAGGATGTTAATCCAAGCGTAAATCCTAGTTAACCCTGATTGCCACAGCACAGACACAGGCACAGTCACTGCAAGGACCTTCCCAGCTGTCGGGCAATTAAGTCAAGTCCCCGGTGATGTCTACTTGAAAATATGAAACGAGATCACATTACCCAAATAAACCCGCTTTTGTAGCTTCACTCAACTAAAGCACTTTGGCTTTGGTTATGATTATTAGTTATGATAATTCCACATTCAGTTACAAGACGCAAAAGGAATTGACACCACCACCACCACCATCAAGTCAAGATGGCTCAAGGGGCGTTAAATCCACCCCTGGGCACTATAGGAACAAGTCAAGGTTTACAATTCCGTCTGTCGTCTGCTGCAATCGAGTCAATTTTTCTCTATCTCTCTCTCTCTTTCGTTCCATTCCTGGTTTTTATTTTTAATGCCTCTGTCCCTGGACGCACATCAAAAACTGTTGCGTATTTTGCATTCGAGTCAACATCCGGTGTCTCTGACTTCTTTTGTCCTTTATTGTTTTCCATTTTCTTGGGGGGTGCGAGTGCGTCGCATTTGCACCTTCAATTAATATTACGTGGGGAGGGGAGGAGGGGGTGGGCAGTGGTTGGGGAGGGTAGCAAATCGTTAGACTCGTCCTTCGTGTTGTGATTTATGAGGGTGCAAAAGGCAAAACAAAATTAAGCCACGACAACAAACGACATTTGGTGTCAGCATCTTAGGCATAAAGAAGTGCCACTCCCCTTCCATTTCCCCTTCCTTTTGGCTCCCTGTTTTCCCCTCACTCCACCTAAACTGAACTTTTAATTAAAAGTCACTTTTGATTTATAAACGTGCGCATTTTAAAGTTCGGCATTAACAAACAAAAGTCCAAAACGTTAACTTGATCATTTCAGCTCTGCAATCAGTTTGATGCTCTACAACAAATTCATTAACTAAGCCAACTTTACTGCTTATTAACTTTATTGCAATTTAATTTTATAACCAATATAAATTGAATTTAAAAAGAAGTAAGAAAGGCTACAGTCGAGCGAGGTGATTACAAAAGACCCCGTACTTATTCTAGTGCGCGTTTTTTTCAAACAAATCAACAATTTTTGACCGATTTGTCTTATGGGAGCCAAAGGCTATAGTTGTCCGATATGGATCAAACTTGGTGAGAATAGTTAAAATGGTATCATACATATAATGTGTGAATTTGGTCCCGCTACCTTTAACAGTTTCCAAGTTATGGAGATGTAAAATAGTTTTTTACCTTTTGCGGGGGCGGTAGGGGGCGCTGCAACGATTTGAAATAAACCTGATCTGCTCGCGAAATAGACGTACTTTCATTTCAAATTTGGTGACTGTAGCTCTTATAGTCTCTGAGATCTAAGTGTTTATACGGACGGGCAGACGGGTCGACTGTTGACACTGATCAAGAATGTATACACTATATGGGGTAGGCCACGCCTCCTTCTACCTGCAACGCACATTTCGTACGGGGTCTTAAAATAAATACTACTATCTGATATATCAGATATATATAGATATCTATTTTAATTGAGTTCAACCGTTTTATGGTAGAACAATTTCTGAATGGTAACTTAAAACCATTGTTCGGTCACTTTGGTAACCCTGGCTGTGTGCACGCAATGTTGGCATATTGTCACAGACGCACGTGACGCGACATGTTGTGTCCTGTCGCATCCTGTACACTCCGAATGGGGTGACCAGTGACGCGTGTGCTATGCATAATCGGGATTTGCATGCATCAATTGCAATCATAATGGCATTATGACAATGAAATACATCAACATTAGCTCCAGAGACTGAGAAATGAAGACGATCGGTATAGAAACAAAGAAAGAGGGAGAGGGTGGGAGAGAGGGGGAGAAAAGTAGAGACAAACCTTTCCATCCGTTGCAGTTACCAAGTGCGTTTCAAAGAACAATTCGTTGCAGCTCCTTTGATGCGTAAAATGTTTGCGGTGACATGACAACCCTGGCGAAGGTACAGTGGATGCGGTCTGGTCGCGTGTACATCTAATAAGCCTAATGTCATGGGGGAACCCACCAAAGGTCTTTCCTACTTCTTTTTGGGAGGTTACGGAAATGAATAGACAATATTGGCAATATTTTAAAGTGCAGTCGACAATGAGGAGGAGGAGAAGAAGGAGGAGCAGGAGAAGAAGGAAGAGGCTAGACAGAACTGTGTACGGGGAGGGGACAAGAGGTAAGGGAGTAGGTGGAACGGGAAACGGACACACGACCCACCAGCGTCTGTGCCCATAAAAACACTTTAATTAAATTCATATTTGGTCTGAGAACAATCGTTGATTTATCGAGGGAGGCGGTCCTCAAAAGGGGGCGTGTCACATTTAATTCCATCGAGAGACAATTATTAATAAATATTCGTATAATAAATATTCTTTTGTTTGCTTGCATTAATCTAATTGTATTTGTCTACAAACATTTGGATCAACTTTTAATTGTTAGCAACAACAACAAAACAACAGAAATAAACTGCTTTAAACTGTCGCTAGGTGTCGCTTTATGCACTCAACAAAGTTGCGACGTTAATTTGACATTTAAATTTGAATTTTGTTCAAACTGAAACTGAAAACGAACTTTCGAAAAAGTTTTATGACAGCAACCTCAGCTCAGTTGGTCAGTAGCAAAAAAAAAGAGGAGTTTTCATTCCATTTTCACTCCTTAAATGTAAGCATAAATATATTTATGTTTGAAAAAAGTTTAAAAACTGAATTTAAACTAAATTTTATATTTAAGTGTCACACAAAACCTTTTTTTATAAACTAAAATATCTTTTTTAAAGTGCTATTTTTTAGCTTGTAAGCTTGGGAAAGCATAAATTTATAGACAAATTTTTAAGTTTTTAATAAATGTATTTACTTTATATGTTAATTAATTAATTAATTTATTTATTTACTAGAATTAATCTAGAATTTTATAAATAAATCGGAAATTATATTGCCCTTCTGTAAATTATTTTTAAGCTTTTAATCGTAAATCAATCACTGACTCACGACATCTGAGTTTTAGATCCTGTACTCTAAAAAAGAGTAGGGGGGTCTACTATGTTTGTCTGAAGCGAAATGTGTAACATACAGTAGAAGGCGTGGCCATAAAGTATATATGTTCTTGATCAGCATCAACAACCGAGTCGATATTGCGATGTCCGTCTGTCTGTCTGTCCGTCCGTCCATATGAACACCTGGATCTTCTTAACTACAAGAGCTAGAGCTACCAAATTTGGAATGAAAGTTTGTCTATATGTCAGGCAGATCAAGTTTATTTCCAATTTTTGCTACGCCCCCACCGCCACCGCAAATTGTGCAAAACTATTTTCACATTATCATTACTTGAAAACGGCTGCAGCTATCGGGACCAAATTCACACATGTGTCTGCTCCGGATCGGACAACTATAGCCTATTGTTCCTATAGGACAAATCGGTCAAAAAATTACTTATTTGTATGTTTATATGCGCACTAGAATGAGTACGGGGTCTTTTACAGTCGGCTCGCTCGACTGTAGCCTTTCTTACTTGTTATTTCTTAGTTCATGGATAGCTACAGAATCATTTAATATCTTTAGAAATATCTACACCGATTTAACCCATAGAACGTGTAGTGCTTAGTAAAAGCCCTCCTGGTTAGCACTAGTGCAATTTACTTTAATATTTATAAAATTACGAAAAATACATTGATTATCATTTGCTCTGCACCAATGCCATAAGTTCTATATACATATTCTTCCTCATTCTTAATCTATCGATAACATCCTCAGCGCTGTTAAGTTAACAGAATGGACTGCTAACTCGATGCGTTGCTTACTAACGTGTGTCCTTATGGGACCAATACATCCTTGATGATTTATTCTGGTGAATTTATAAATTTATAGCAACTACAACTACAACACTACTTTTTAAAGCAACATATCTCCACTGAATAAGCCTCCCGGGCATTTGATGCGTATTACTTATACCCATTTGATGGCTTTTGACTGATAATTCCAACTCTCAATTACTTGAAGAGTAGTAATTCTAAGCTTACAAATCTGTTATCTTTTAAATAGTACTTATTAAAATAAATCTTAACTGAAGCTAAACATGTTTTGCCTTAAAAGTTGCTTCTAGGTAGATATATTAATCCATCCACATGTTTCATCTTAATCTCTTTCTCTACTAACCACACCCAGTGCATATGTGTGCTCATATTTGCATAAGTTGTATTGAGAATATGTTGCAAGAAGGTAACCTGTGACCTGTGACGTGCAAGCTGCAACCTCCTCTCCCCTGCCACATGCTACTTACAAACCTTAACCGTAGCGCAGGACGTAGCATCATGGTCATCATTACTCAACTTCTGTGCCGTGTCCTCAGTAAATAGCAGTCACTTTACGACCTGTGCCAGGGCTGCACAAGCTCCATTATGGGCGTGGCCGTAAACAGCAAATGCTGCCGCTGCTGCTGCTGCCGCTGCTGCTGTTGCACGTGCACAGCATATTGAATAGCTTTTGGTTGCAGTGCAACATGAGCAACAGAGGAAACTGCTTTTTTTCTAAGCTATTTTATTTTTGAAAAATGGTCAAAGTTGTTTCAGTTGCATATCTTCTTTTTGGCCAACTGACAGTCACCTACATATATGGTATATATGGCCAAATCTTTTGGGCCATAGGTGGCATAATACATAGTATATATTTATACTCTTAGCTTTGGCTAAGATCACGCGCTCAGTGTGCTTAACCCAGTTTCGCTCTCACTGCACGTGAGTCCTTCCAAATCATTTGTCTTCCTTGACTTCCACTCGCTCCAAAGTTTCCATTACGCACTGACAACTGATTGCCAAGTTTATTATTGCTTCCGTTTGCTTATGAACTGCCAAAGGTTTTGCCATTCCATTCCTTTTCATTCCTCTTCATTCCTCTCCATTCCATTCCATTCCATTTTTCTCTTTCTTTCGTTTCCTGTTTCTCTGCTTGCAACAATTTATCAACTAACTTTGCCCTGTGAAGAGTGAGTAATTTTAATTTTGACTAGAATATGTTATAAAGCTCACTTTAAACTCTTATATTGAAGTTTATTAATGATCGCAACATCATTTTAATATTTAAATTAAATCAAGTTTTTATCTAGTAAAACAAATAAGTTTCAATAGCAAATAAAAATGTATCTGCTCTTTTAAGATATTTAAATAGTGTTTAAAATAATCTTAAACTTAATTTTTTTTAAATCATTGAATTTTCAATAATTTATTAAGTGAGATTTTTCAAAAGGTTTGAATTTGACCTTATTACTGATTACTGATCACTGCAGTCTGCTAACTTTAGTTGACTTTTGCCAGCTTAACAGCTGCTATGTTACTGCCTAATGTTACTGCAATTCTGTAACTGTTTTCAAAGCTGTCAACGAACAAAAAAACACTTTATTGCCTCCTTCGATGCTCAAGTGAACCGCATTGAACTTGACACAAGTTCGTGCAACGTTCAATGGCGTTGCATCAAGTCACAAAACGGTAGCATTTAAAAAGTTGTAAAAACCAGCGACGAGCTCTCAATATACATCTGACAGCACTTAGCACTGCCACGCCCACACAAGCATGAGGAGAGAAGTATAGAGAGCGGGAGGGGAGTAGGGCAAACAGTGAGAACCACAGCAATTGAATGTCAGTCACAAAAATGCAATCACAGTTTGACACAATTTTACCGAGGCGCCACTTCAACACGTTGCAACTGCAATATCTTTACACAGTGGCAGCCAAACAAGAGAAAGCAACCAACGCACGAACGACAACTCTGCAAACAACACAGTGACAACTCTTTAACACTGTTAGGTTGCCGTTGTCCTTGTCGTTTGCTCCCCAGCTTATATAGCTACAGTAACAAGCTTAGAGTTTAACAGTTCCATCAACTCACTTGTAACAGCGTCTATTAAATAAAACGTATCCAGATAACTAAACTGTGTCAATTATATTTCTGTTATGGAAATCACTTACTTTTAACATGCCACTATAATGTTATAAACCCTAACAGAATCTATTTGCAGCATTCATTGCTGGTTTATGTTATTAACAGCAGCTCTGGTGTGGCCACAATTTTTATTAACAGCTTAAGAGCGACTGTTTTGCAGCTGTTAAGAACTGAACTGAAACGATATGTACAATTTACACCGTCATGTTAATAACAGTAATAACCGCCAAACCTATGTTAACTTCAGGGTATCCACAAATCCAAAAGGGTTAAATTTTTCTTACGATATTGTTGTTGTTCTTATCGTTATCGGTGCTTTTATTGCAGCAGCGCGTGCTCGAGTGCATTTACACTCGCACACACACACAAACACACACGGACATTTATTCAAACAAACAGCACAAATACAAACATATGCCAACAGCATACACTCCCACTCTATGCAGCACATTTTTGTTGTTTGATTGCGTTTTTATCATCGTCATTTCAGCAACTCCTGGCAACTCTGTGGGCCAAAGTGCAACACTGCAAGCTGCAACAAGCCGTAACGATATATTTTACTGCGCCAACATTTTACAGCCCACACTGAGCAATTTCAGTATAAACGTCAATCGATTTTCATTTCATTTTTTACCAGCACTCTTTTAAGCGCCTCCTTCCCTCCTCACCTCTGCACAACACACGTTCGTGTATTGTATATTTGACTCAGCTTTTGACTTTCTCTATTTCACTCGCATTCTCTAGCATAAATACCCTGTAAAAACACACAGACTGCATATGAGATATTTGGCAGAGTTTCTTTGTGTATTTTTGAAGCTTTGAAGCTCGAATCCACTGAGATTGCCTTCGTTAAAAAAACACAGAGTACAATCAAAGAAGATTGCGAGAGTCTGCATGTTGCGAAAGCAAGAGAATTGTCTTGGCTGTGCTTGTGTGTATATGTGTGTAAGCTTTGGAGCTTCGATCAACTGATATTCCTTCGGTTAGACAAGGACAGAGAAAACGATAAACAGAACGCACGCAGAAATTTACATGTGAGAGTGGCTCAGTAAGAAGAGCGCAGAGTGTACACTGTACACTAAGAATGCATATCCTATATGTATGTGTGCGTATGTGAGAGATTTTTCTATGCAGTGCTTATATGTATATGTGTGTATGCAGCTGTGGAGTTCTGAGCAACTGAGATTGCATCGGTTGGACAAGGACAGAGAAAACGATAAACAGAACGCACGCATAAATATAAATGCGAGACTGGCTCAGTAAGAAGAGAGCAAAGTGTACACTGTACACTAAGAATGCATATCCTATATGTGTGTGTGTGCGTATGCGAGAGAATTTTCTAGTCAGTGCTTATATGAATATGTGTGTATGCAGCTGTGGAGTTCTGAGCAACTGATATTGCTTCGGTTGGATAAGGACAGAGAAACCGATAAACACAATGCACGCCTACATACATGTATATGTATAAGTGGCTCAGTAAGAAGAGAGCAGAGTGTACACTGTACACTAAGACTGACTCAGTTAAAAGAGAAGAGAGTGTACACTAAGGAGAATGCATGCATATCCTATGTATATGTGTGCGTATGCGAGAGAATTTAATATGCAGTGCTTTCTTGTATATGTGTATGTGGCTGTGGGACTTGATCAATTGGGATTGCATAGATAGATTGATAGAAGAGCACCGAGTGTACGCTTGTTAGGGCTTTAGACCCCAAATTAAAATATGCTTTGTAAAAAAATGGTAAAAAGGCAGAAAATCTTTCAATTTGGTTACCAAAATATAATTATGTAATAAAAAACTAGTTTAATAATAATTAAGACCTTTTAAATTAACTTTTTAATTAATCGTATTTACTTGAAATTTCGATCAAAAGTGCAAATTTTTCTCAAATGAGGTAAAGACATTTTTTATGCATTTACTACATACATATGTGTTTTACCCAACATAACAATTGGCCCACACATTTTGTGGTTTATCAAAAGTAATCACATTTATCCTTCAGCTCTTGTAGTTGAGTACGAGTGTATGTTGAGTGGTGTTGGTGTGTGTGAGTGTGTTAAAGGGAGTGGGAGTTTGTGTATGTCAAATTTAATTAACTTTACGTTTATTGAGATAGACATGCTTGCTATGCAAATTTCTTGATAGGAAATTGTCAGATACTTAATTTGTCAACGCTTCGCTGAATTACGACTTTAATTTGCGGTAAATAAATTCAAAGGGCGGCAATTTATAAAGAACTACACACATACTCATGTTAATTAATTTATACAGTAAACTCAATTTACTTTAAAATGTTTAAATGTTATAAATTTGATCAATTTCTTTTAGTTACCATTTTTGACGGCAGTGAGAGAACGCCTTGAAGCATGCTATAGATTTATTAAACGAAATGTCAAAAGTAATTGAACCACGTAGGCAGAAAGGGAGAAAGGGGAATACCCCAACTCCCCCACATATCCCACCAACATCTGAGTAAAACTTGTTAACTCTTTTCTTAACCCGCATCGACTTCATGTGCTACATTAACTTTCGCTTTTGTGTAGTTTGTGTGGAAAGAGGTTTACATGTTTGCTCCATTTTCACAGAGTCATCGCATGATTTACGTCGAATCGGCTTTCGACCAGCAATCATGTTGCACACACACACGGAGAGTTTAGGCCATTACCAAAAGCCAATAGCCAAGAGCTCTACAAGGGTTGGGACACAATTATGGGGGCCAAAGGGCTTTCAATTTCACTTGGCTAGCTTTAGGTAAACAGCTACAACGGACACTCCTCCCCCTACCCCCTTTCGCCAGTCCACGCCCACTCCATTCCTTTGGGGCTTGTAGCAGCGATCAAGTGAAGCATGCAACAACCGCAAGCGGCACGCAAACGCATCAAATCAATGAAAGTGGCCACTGTGCCACGATTTGCACTTCATTGATTCCACAATCCACAGTCTGTACTGACTCAAAAAGCCAATAGCATCGGCTTTGGACCTAGCTTCGACTTGCCTTTGGCTTTGGCTCCTACTAGCCAGTTAGCCAGCAATACTCTCTAGTTGACCAGCTGCTGGATTTCCCATTTTTCCTGCCGCACCCGGAAAAACCAATGGAGCTGAAGCTGAAGCTTGTGGCGCTACTTAAAGCATTTTCATTCCATTCGCTTTATTTGCCCCATTTGGTCGCAGCTCAGTTTATGAAAATGAAAATTGCCAAGAAAATGGAAAATTCTTCATTGTGGCATGCGATTTTCATTCCAATTTTCTTTTTTTTTCTTTTCTTTTCTTTCCTTTCTTTTTGCTGCACGCTATCAAATTGCACTTGTATGAACTTATTGAGCCATGGGCGTACCACTGACCCCCTTTCCTCCCCCCTCACCACGCTCTGTACTTAACCTATCCCAATATATGCTTGATTTAATATGAATACAAATCGCTCATCGACAGAGCAGCAAAAGGAGCAACAATATTTCAGTGAAAACATTTTTTAGTATATTAGAATTTAGTATATTTAAATTACTAAACTTAGGTCCTTAAAAAAATTATTATTATTTAATTATTCAGGCACAAGCTTATTTACTAGATTACGCTGGTTAAAAGTGTTTGATAGGAAATTAGCAATTAGTTATCATTTAATTAAAAAACCATTTTGACTTGGAAACTACTAAAATTTAAGTGTCCAAATTATCATATAATGTTAATGGTAAAAATATAACTATGCTCATGAAGTTTGATCTGGAACGGACAACTACACTCTTTAGCTCCCATAGGACAAATCGGTCGAAAACATGAAATTTGTATGAAGACATGTAGTAGTAGTTGGACGATCGCGACCAAACTCACATATTATGGGTAAATTATAATTATAACATTCCTTACCAAGTTTGATCTAGATCAGACGACTATATCCTTTAGCACCCATAGCACACTTCAGTCGAAAACTACTTATTTGTATGAAAAAATGCTTACTATATCGAGTACAGGGTCTTTTACAGTCTTCAAGCTCATCTGTAGCTTTTCTTATTAGTTCCCTGTCCTACAAATCAATCGAAACTTCTTTGAATTTGACAATCGGTATATTGTTTATGAAAGACTAACAATTTAGATGCACTTCGCAAAATCATAGCAGAATATGTACATGAAAACAATTGACTTATTCTAATATAGCAACGAGTATCGATAACGATAACGGTAACGATAACGATAACGATAGACCAGCGATAGACCATAGACCTAGCTTAACATAAACAGTCGCCACATGAATAGGGCAATAGGGATTATTACTGACATTATTGAACCAGCAACTGAACGATTAGCATCATTACAATTTGATTGATCCGACCACATGTAATAATCACCATATTTGGATTTATCCACTTGTTCCTGTATCAGATCAGTTACTTTCTGGTCTAGAACACGCTGTTTTGATAATATCTTGAACAACGGCATCGGTGAGACTCCAGAGTAACCACAAATAACTGTTATAAACTTGTAATCGGTATAGACCACTCGATAAACCACAGTCGGAAAGTGATGGGCCTCTTGGTGGCCATAATACAGATGAAAAATGCTATTTTGTGTGTAATTATCCCATGGAAATGAGATTTTCTCCTTTGTCGGCCGATTTGATTTATCATAGGTGGCTATATATTCCAATTTCACTACCAGTTCTTTGTCCGCTTTTGGCGGTACCGTTACATTCAGACATTTAAAAACATTCGCATCAGGCGCTCGACCTATCTCATACCAAGTGCCCGCCATCTAAAAAATAAACAATTTAATAAATTTCATTCAAGCCTTTAAAAATCATTTGTTTAGAGATAACATAATGAGGCAAAGATCAAAGATTATATAGAATAAGTTCATAGATCAGTTATTTGGAAGCATAAATTACAGAAAAAACTATTGTACATAGATTAATTGTATTAAATTAAAAATAAAATAAGTTTTTAGAAATTTAAATTGAATATAAACTTATTAAAGTATTTTTTATAAAATCATATTAACATATATATTGAAAAGATTACTGAGAGTATGTTACATTTGATAGATCATAGTGCAATCATTTTAGAACATTTAGGACACAGATCAATGCTTTTATTAAAGTCACAAGTCAAAGATAACTGATCTCAGATCAAAGTTATTCTCTTACTGATCGCGATAATTAGCGATAAATCCGAGCAAAGATCATAGATTTTAGAGATTTTAAGGTGTAGTTAAGTGAAAGTCTAAGATAACTGATCAGATATCAAAGTTCGTCAATGACTGATCAAGATCATAAACGATAAATCTGAGCAAAGATCATAGATTTCAGAGCTTTTAAACTATAGTTAAGCGTAAATGTGGCATAAGTCAAAAAAAAAAAATCTCAAAAAAAAATTTTTTTTTTTATTATCACGATCATTTACGTTAAATCAGAGAAAAAAAAAAAAAAAATAAAAAAATTAAAAAATAAAAAAAAGTTAAAGTCAAAGACAACTGATCAGATATCAAAGTTTGTCTATGACTGATCACGATCATGAACGATAATTCAGAGCAAAGATCATAGATTTTAGAGATTTTAAGAAAAAATTAAATAAAAAAATAATATAAAAAAAAAATAAATTATTTTTCAAAAAAATTTTTTTTTTTTATTTTATAAAAAAAAAAAAAAATATTTTTTTTAAATATATTTAAAAAAAAAAAAAAAAAAAAAAAAAAACGATAAATCAGAGCAAAGATCATAGATTTCAGAGATTTTAAGCTATAGTTAAGATGTAGTATAAGTCAAAGATAACTGATCTCAGATCAAAGTTATTCTCTGACTGATCACGATCAATACCCTCAAATCAGAGATACACAACTGAAAACTTACTTTTTTCAGCAACAAAGGCTGCGGAGGTACATCTCGTACACAAACAAAACTCTCAGATATAGTAAATGTTGCTTGAGAGATTTGCATCCAAAAGATTGCCAATAGCAGCACAATGAATAAACTCGTCTCCATTCGTGGAAGAATTCTTCTCGGAATCCGTTTAACAACTGAACAAAGTACACAACTGCCTGGGAGTACAAACAAAAATTAGTTTTAGATTATCAGAGGGAAAAGAGATTAAACAAGCGGAAATAAATAGAGAGTGTCATTTGATGGTGAGTCTTATCAATGAAAGCATATGTTATCATCCCACTATAAAACCTATTTCCCATACAGATATCAAACCCATAAAATGGCTTACAAACAAGTGACTGATATCGAATGAAAGGCTCTCTCTTACCGATTGATTTCCGACTATCTTCTTCTTCTTCTCATCATTCCTCGATAGCTCATACTCTGTTAAGTGTTCCAATATCGTAGCTAATCAAAAACTTAAGATAAGAAATTCTTCTATTCTCCGAATTGGTCATAAATTGGTTAATCTTACACATACGGTGCACTTGGTCCTCGTCATTCACGTTCTATGATTATGCGATTAATTTTGGATCGAAAACAGAAAGTATTAACTTTTAACAGAACAAATAACCAAAAACGGAATGGCCAACTTTATGCAACCGAATATGACAATAAAAAAACTTTAAAAAATTTACAAAATCAAAGTTGTTTGGAAGTCAATGCCAAAATCAAAAATTTTTTGCAATTTTTCTTTAGTTGAAAATTAAAATTTGTGAAATTATTTTATATAAAAGTTATTGGAATGTATTAAATTTATAAGTGTCCGTATTATGTATTATTTTTAAAATGAATAGACAACTTTAAGCAACCCTGTATGATTAGTAAAATAAAAGCAATTTTTAAAAAACATTTTTTATTAATTTTAAAATTTTACTTTTTGTGTTCTTAAAAATAAAGAATAATTCTTAGACCACGTACTCTAAAAAAGAGTATAGGAGTCTATTAGGTTTGTCTGAAGCGAAATGTGCGTAACAGGCAAAAGGAGGCTTTTCCGACCCTATAAAGTATATATATTCTTGATCAGCATCAACAGCCGAGACGATATAGCGATGACCATCTGTCCGTCCGTCTATTTGAACACCTGGATCTTCTATACTACAAGAGCTAGAGCCACCAAATTTGGAATGAAGGTTGTCTATATGTCAGGCAGGTTGTAAATTGTTAAAAACTATTTTTACATCACCATAACTTGAAAACGACTAGAGCTAGAGAGACCAAATTCACACATTAAGTGTATGGTACCTATCTTACTACCCTCACTAAATTTGGTCCGGATCAGACAACTATAGCCTATAGCTCCCAATGGAAAAATCGTTCGAAAATTGGTAATTTTTATGGAGACATGAAGTTTTAGTTGAGCGATTGCAACCAAACTAGCACATTATGTGTATGGTACCATTATTACTATCCGCACCAAGTTTGGTCCAGATCAGACAACTATAGCCTTTAGCTCCCATTGGACAAATCGGTTGAAGATTGGAGACTTGTAGGGAAAAACGCGCACTAGGAAGAGTACGGGGTCTTTTACAGTTGGCTCGCTCAACTGTAGCCTTTTTTACTTGTTGTTATTTAGCTTCATTAATTAAACTTCTTATTTTGTCTGCAAAGTAATTCTCCAAAAAAAGTTTGAATTAAATTAATTAATTTAATAAATTAATATTTCTATTTAATTTAATACATGATGCTTAAAATGGATTTCAGTCAAACTTGGCTTAAATTATATTAAATTTGTTGCCAACAAAGGACTCAACTCATTTTGGCGGATTTTGTTTGCCGAGTTTGCTGCTTAAATATGCAACTCTGCTCAAACGGCTAAAGCAAAAATCTGGCAACTTTCAGAGCATGGCTAAAAAAAAGGAGAAAAAATAGAAGAGCAGAGAAGAGCAGAGAAGAGTAGAGAAGAGTAGAGAAGAGCAGAGCAGAGAAGAGTGGAGCAGAGCAGAGAAAGAACGACAGGGCAAACATGCGAAACTATTAAAAACATGTCTTTGTCCTTTGGCTTTGGGTTTGGCTCTGGGTTTGGCTCTGGGTTTGGCTTTGGGTGCATATAATGAAATTCCTTTGCTGCCGCTCACTGGGACTGTGGCACTTGCCGCGTTTCCTCTAGTATCAATCTATGTAGGTGAAATATTAACAAGCTCCAAGTAGGAGCTGGAGTCGGAGCCGTAGTTGGAGTCGGAGTCGGAGTCGGAGTCTGCAGTTCCCTGATAGCAGGCCGATGTCTAGAAGTTCAGCTCATAAAAATTCCTAGCGACATAAATGGAATGAGTGAGAAGTGAGAAGTGAGCAGAGGAGCAAGTCTCAAACTGCGACTGAGACTGGCTTAAAGCGGCAACAGACGCTAAAAACAATAGACTTGAGTTGAGTTGAGTTGACTTAAATTGATTTCCAGACGACGACGACAAAATTTAGAGGGAAATGCAGGCTAGAGTTTTCCTCAGGTTTTTCACTAGTCGCTGCACCTTGATTGCCAGTTATTTGCAATTTTGTGCAAATTTCAGCATGGAAATACGAAACTGACTTAGAGTTATAGGCCAAGAAATACCCTGTAATAAAGTAAAACTATAAACAAAAGTTTAAAAAAAATATATAAATAATTTTATAACTTTAAGTTAATAAAATAAACTAAAAATAATAAAATAAATATATGAAGATTTGAATAAATTTATAAGAAATTGAACTAGTATTGTTTATAAAACTTACCCACAGGGTGCTAATCAGTTGAGCAGACTCTGTTCAAACACTGCACTTGAAAATTTTGAGTGTGCACGCGAAATTTCGTTGCAATTTTCCAGAATTTCAACAGGAATGAGTGGAAAGTCAAGAGGAGGTAGGGGAAGAAAAGGGATGGCCTGCCGAGGGAAGTAAGAGAAGTTGGGGAAAGTAAAGGACATTCTTCAAGTTTACTTGCAGTTGTTCAATTTGTTTACAGATTTCGTTCATCATTTTTTCTGCTTTCTCTTGACTTAATTCAAACTGAAATCTTACTGAAATACTCACTTAATTTAAGACGCTTTGGAAACTGTAAATGACTTGATTTAAGTATTTTATTTAACACTATTAGTTGTTAAAAATTTCGTACCTTAATTTAGTTCCACTTTCTTGTTATCAATCAGTCAGTTATGAGTCAAAAACTTTGTTATCATTTGCCTCTTTTAGCCATAAAAGACTTGCTTTATGGTTGTAGTTCACGTTAGACTGACTTGACTGTACTTTACTTTGTTGTATACATACGTATATATTGCTAGACAACAATGAATTGCGACTAAAGGTAGACATTCCGCTCTGGACATGGAACCAGCGACAAGTGCAAACTTTTTAAGTGAATTTTTGATTAGATCTGTGCAAAGTTTTTGTCGCTGGCAACAAAATGGCACAGGATGCATTTGACAAAGGGATGGTAAAGAGGGGAAGGGGTAGGAGGAGGGGTAGGGAAAGAAACAGGGACATGGGCAGGGACAGGAACAGGGACATGGGTAGGGACAGGGGCAGGGAAAGAAACAGGGACATGGGCAGGGACAGGAATAGGGACATGGGTAGGGACAAGGGCAGGGACAGGAGCTGGGTCAGGGGCAGGGACAGGAGCTGGGTCAGGGACAGAAACAGGAGCAGGGACAGGAGTAGTGCCTTCTAGTGGGCGGATGAACTTAAAGTCGCCAGTTAGTTGTGCTCTTTGTAATTTGCGCAAAAGTCTATTTATTTGCGCAAAGGATAATAATAAAATATGCGATGCAGATAGTGAAACACAAAGTTCCACGACTTCATTCCGCACAGACAACAGCCAACTGAGTCTAGGATGCAATTACTACAGGGGGGCTACAGTGGGCTCGGAGCCGGAGTCGGACTCCGAGTTGGAATTGGAGTCAGAGTCGGAGTAGGTCTCGGAACCGGAGTTGAACTCGTACTTGAAATTGGAAACAGAGTCATAGTCGGACTCGGAGTTGAAGTCGGAGTAGGGTTCGGAGCCGGAGTCAGAGTCGTACTCGAAGTTGGCGTCGGAGTTGGAGTTGAAGATGGGCTCGGAGACGTAGTCGGTGACTGTACCTGCATCTAACAAAAAACTTTTCGCAAATAGTTCACAGTTTACCGTTACTTTCTCTATTTCTCAACGCCATTTCTCCCTTCTCCTTCTCTCCCGCTTTTCCTCTCTCTTTCCTTTTCTCAATTGAGCTGAACTTGTGTTTTGTGCAAAAGTTAATAAAATTATTTGCCACCGACTTTGATAAATATGACACAAAAGTGCTACACTGAAAAAAATTGTACTAAACATAAATTTTTGAATTTTTTAGTAACAACTCTCATGTACGGACACTAAGCGTCGAGCAAATTTCGTTCGATTAAAGGGGATGTCCGCCTATGAGAGAGGCAAATTGTTCAACTCATCTCTATTATCATGTCCTTGTAAGAGGGGAGCTCACTTAATGCATGGTTTCACTGTAGTATGTATTTCACTTGGCTTTGAACAAGAAATGAACATTAAAATAATAACTTATCATCTAATAAAAGTAAAAATATGTTTAAATCTTAAAACAAGCCCGGGAATATTCGACATAACCTATCTTCTGATAAACGCTTAGTATTCTAACAGTAATTGTATGATTTTGATACATCTATGTATTGAATGATTAGTGATTCCACCCCCTCTTTTCTTCAGTGTACCCATTGCCATATAAACACACTTGCATTGAACAAAATGGCGTCGGTGTCAGCAAGATGGCGGCCAAGGTAAATGTCTACGAAACTTTTACTGCCCCCCAACCAGACTGCAATTGATCTTTTGGCCAAGACGTATCTTAATAATTAAAAACTAAATAAATTTAAAATGCGATTGAAGCACAAGGAAAGGGGGGGAGAGAGGAAGAGAGGGGTAAGAAATCGCACCCTTATAGCTGTAAAAACAGAGGGAAACTCTTTTATTTGGATTTTTTTCTTCTTTTTTCCAGGCAGCTGCAATCCATGTGTGTAGTTATTATTCATTGTCGTGCTTCAGCAAATATCAAATAAAGTTTTTCTCGACTGCTTCGAGGTTTTGCCATTTCCCATTTCCCATTTCCACTGCTTCGCAGTGAGACGGATTTGCACATATGAGCAGGGCGTGTTTTTTTCCTACTTTGCGAAGGGTTTGCTTTTTTTTTTTTTTTTTTTTTTTTTTTTTTTTTTTTTTTTTTTAATCGAAACATTTGTTGCGTGAAATTGTCATTTGGTTTTGTTATTGTACGGCAATATGTTCGAATTTAAGTTGTGTGCCCTGTATGCACTTTATGGCATACCCTGTAAAAACAGTGTGAGTAGAGGGAAGTCTTAGCATTTAGTACAAAATGACATTTCTGAGAGATTTTAAGTCATTAGTTGCTCATTAATCATAATTAAATGAACAAACTTAATGTGAATACATTTCAAAAAGGGTAATTTTGGCATCTCGTCGATTTGGCCAAAGTTTTTTTGGCTACAATAAATCTCAATTTTGTGCAAATTAGACGAAGAGCAAGCAAACATGGCAAAGTCAGCTTCACTTGCTCTCTTTCTCACTCGCACTCGCACTCTCCCTCTCTCTCTCTCTCCCACTCCCTCTCCCTCCCTCTCCCTCTTTCTTCCAGCCAATACTGTTACCTGATATTTGTTTGGTAGCAGGAATAGGCTGTCATGTCTCCCACATATCAAGTGCAGCTATAACTCAACACAACTCAACTCCTAGCTGATTCCGAGACTAGTTGAGTGGGCGTGGCATGGGGGTTGCTGGAAGGTGCTCCACACTGACATTTGCTCAATTTATCGTTATTTTTTGTGCAGGCAAAAACAAAAACAAGAAATCAATTTTTGCCTATGATAAAACTCGAAACGAAATGGACCACAGGCTAAGCGACGAAGAAAAAGTCTCAGAAAAATTAACTTCAAATAGGCGACTAAGCAAATACACTAACAAAGCAAATAACTAAAACTTAAAGTGTTTAAAAAAAAAAGTTATTTTAATTTAGAAGACTAAAAACTGTTTAAAACTTTTTGAAAATGTCACTTAAATTTTTTGAGTTTACTTAAAAAATGTAAATACCCTTTAATAGTGTATAAGAATTGGCTTTAAGGCTGGCAAATCGAACTGTTCCAATGCAGAGCTGTTGGAGCATTTAAGTGATTTATGTCTTGGAAACTGTTTTTGAAATGTGGCTGAGAAGCCAAGGCGAAAAGAGTGGGAGAGAGGGAGTGAGAGAGAGGCTTATGAGTTTCGAATTGGTATTGACTTTCGACCAAGTCGTCGTCACCGTTAACGTCACCGTCAACGAAGCTGGCCAAAAGTCAAGAGAGCGCCAAACGCAAAACTGTCCAAGTATACAAATTGGCCTGGCATGAGTTATTGATGATGCAGGTCATGAAATGAATGACCGAAGGGATGCCGCTCTCAACCACCCACCCTCTATCCCTTTCCTACCCCTACCCCTACCTAGTACCCGCCCTAAATAACCAACTAACTGAACCGTCTGACTGTGGAAGTACGCTCTGTTACAAATGTCTGGCAATTTGAATGAAATGTACTACCAAAGAACACATTCAACTGGCCTAAATGGTTGGAGTGACCAAGTAACTTGGCTAATTGCACAAAGTTATATTTAAAGCGCACTCAAATCAGTTCAGTTACCAGCATAATTAGGCTAAAACGAGAGAACAGACTAATTAAAGGCTGAAAAGAACTTAGAAATAACAGTTAATAGGATTAAGTGGTTAAAGTGACGACAACCGATTAATCAGAATTTTTACTATACTATATATATATAAACTTAAGATTTCAACTCAGATTTTAAATTTTGGTACTGAAAGTATAAAAAAAATTATTTAAAATGTCTTAAATAAAAATGTACTCAAATCGGTTTTGACCGCTCTTCTACATTTTCCAACTGCTACAGTGAAACCCCGCTTTGAACTCCACCCAAAAGGCATTGACCTAATTATAACTTATTCAGATATGCATTAATTTATATACTTTGGTTATTAAAAGACATTCTACACTAGCACAAATTATGCTAGTGACTAAACTGACAGACTACCCCTAATTTAACGAGATCATAACTCATGTCAGGCATAACGAAAGTCACTTTTATCTACTACTTTATGTAAAGCTTTTATCACAGCGACCAAAGTCGTGTAATTTAATGTTGTGCTAATTTCTGGTGGTGTGACCAGTGACCAGTGGCCACTGGCCAGAAGTCAACATGGCCAAGGGCTAAGCCATTTTACCTATATTTCAGGTGAAAGTCATGACATTTTTGTGGTCTCAGCACCCTATAAATGCCCAGGTGCGACAGGGGCACTGGCGTAGTGGCTCATTTCTTTCTCATTTCCGTCAAGTGTTTGGGCCAAGAAACACGAACTATTTACAAATGACCAGACATTTAAGCAAAATGCTTCCGGGCTGGTCAAGCTAAATGCCTGAGAAATTATGCTGCCTCAACATGAAATGGCAGAAAATGAGGGAGTAAACTGAAACCAGGGCTGGAAACAACGAAGTGTTAATACCCTTACTAAAATAAAGTAAATTTTATTAAAGAAAATTTAATTAAAAACTTTAAATAAACTATTTAAAAAGATACTTCAGCAAAAGACTTCTGTTACTTACCGCCCAAACCAGTCGATATACCCTAACTTTAGTGTAGGCCTACAGGACATGCTTGGAAGAAGACTCTCTCAGCACGCGTTGGTGTCAACGGTGTCAATTGGCCTCGACTCGACCTGGACTCGCTTGTGGCTTCTGGCTTCAGGCCTGTCCCATCCTATGTTGTGGCTGTTAATTAAGTTACAAGGAGCCAAAAGAAACCACAGCGATGATACAATTTCAGAAATTTGCTTTCGTGCAAGGCGACACCAACAATCAGCGGCGACAGTCGCCTCGACATAACCAACAACAAACAAATGTCAACTGCTAAAAGCGGAGCAAGACTTAATAAATTGTCACAGGCGCACCCTGTGATCCCCCCACCTCTACCTCTACCTCCTCCTACTCTTACTCCTACTCCTACTGCTGCTGCCGTGGCGGCGATAAAAGCCAAAATGAATGGTCAATATATGAAACATAAATAATTTTTAGGGGTTGGATTTCCCATTTGCTTTTTGGTTCGTGTTTTGCGTGTTTGACCAACATTTCCGTTGCGTTGTTTGCATTCAATTAACCAAAACTGACCGATTTCCCGCTCTTCGCTCCCTCTCTTTGCTACGCGCATGTATGTGTAAATACGTGTGCTCTGTTGAGACTACTAATTGAGTGGCTCAGCTTGTCACATGAGCATGAACCAAGTGTTTAATGAAATATGATTGAGCAAATATGATATGAGCAAGGAAAACAAAGAGCAGAGCAGTGGTGTTAACAGAGCAGAGATCCCGACAGATAATCTGCAGTGTTAATGTTAGACTAACATTGTTAGTGCGCTCTGCAGAATTTAAGAGAGCGTTAAAAACAAGCTTTCACTGCACGTAACACATTTGATCTCGCTCACACTCATGCAAACAAACGACTCATTTAGACAAACGCTAACTCAGTAAGCGTGAAAGAGAAACTTAACAGCTTTTGCGTAAGGCTCGCATCACATAATTAACAAGCTCATTAATCAACTTCATACGACACTTAAAGTATTTGCATCAAACTGTTAATCCATGGTGTCATTTGCTATTAAAACTGTATTACTTTGTCCATCATCGTTTAATTCCCAACTCGTTATCCAATCAAACAGCAACGTCCACTCACTGACACACAGCGCCATCTACCGTCAAAAGAAATCCCCACTTTGACAGGGTGTGGGTGTGAGCGAGAGCATCCGATGGCAATTCGAATAATAATCTTGATTTTGTGGTCAATTGAATTCTTAACTTCTTAAGCTCAAGAAACACAACAAGCAGACAGCGAAGGAACTCAACGAGATACGAGTATACGAGTATCTTGAGGGCGTGCAGCATGGATGACAGTGCAAAAAGAGGGGCGGACAGTGTGGGAGGCGTGGCGCCAATTGTGGGCTCTCAACAGCTCAGAACGGAAATGACTGACCAGAAAATGTGTTGCCTACTTATTGGCCATTGATTTTTGAAAATGGCTCTCAGTTCGCTTGAATGTGGTCCAAAAGGAAAATAGATGGCCAGCTGCCAGTGGAAAATGGTCAGTTGAGGGGCAGATGAGCGGTCAGGGGAGGGAGCGGTCAGAAGTAGGGATATAGTCGGTTGTATTCCCAATAAGTATTAGCCAATTTTATGCCTTATGCTCTTTATGAGCCATAGCTGCTTTGAGTCTGCTGCTTCGCTGAGCAAGACTAAAATCGCTCGAAACGCCGGAAAAGTCTTTACCCACAACAATTTCCCAAAAGCATTTCCTTGCCACTTGTTGTTGTAGTTGTTGTTGTTCTTGTGTTGCTGTTGTTTTTGCTTTTGTTACGTTTGTTTCGTGTACGAACATCTTTATGGGTAATTAAAACTTTTGCTCATTTTCGTATCGATTTGTTTGGATTTCATTCCATTTTGTTTTGTTTTGGTTTTGGTTTCGACTTCAATTAATTGCACTTCAATAATACCATTATTTCTCCCTGTTTATCTATCCCCTTCAGTTCCCTTTATCCCCTTCCCTTTGTCTCTGCCATTCGTAAACTATTCTCATCGCATAGTTTGCACATTATTGAAATGGATATACATATATATGTATGACTATATAGATATGTCTATCTATCTCTAAAGTTTCTAGTTCTGCATTCCATTTGAGCCAAATTATTTCGGCTGAGAATGTTTGCGCCAAATTCAATTGGCAATTGCAATTGCTTGCGGTTTCTTTAACACACTTCTTGCTTTCCTTTTTGCCCAAAACTTTAGATAATTGATACCAATTGCACGAGTTGTAGTTCTCTCAACTTGGTGGAAAGTCGTGGCATTTAAGCCATTTGCTAAAAAAAAGGAGATAACTTGTTAAAGATAATAAGTTAACAAAGTATTTAAAGTTGCTTCAAAAGCAGGTACCAAACCAATGGTATCCCTTAGCTGTAAGTATCACCCGATTTCGTAAGTAATATATAAATTATATATATAAATTATATTTCTACGAAATACCAAAGTTTTCATCTTCTTCCTAAAGCAAAACTTAACTTTATCTTTAAGCACTTTAAGCAAATTTTCAAGCAGTTTATCGTTATCTGAGCGGATTACTTCCATGGAGCTCGGTGGGAGCTAAGAGGGGTACTTAAGTTTGTGGCTGTAGCTAGAAATTGGGCCTATATGGAAGCCACACGTGATCTCCCCCATTGTGAGGTCGGAAAGCAGCTTTGCAGCATTAGCTTTTAGCCGATGCTAACTGTAAAGCCTTTACACAAATTTTCAAGAATTAGCGCCTCGCTTCAAGCGGAAATACCCCGCAAATGTGGGAAGACGGGGGTGTACTGACGGCTTGTTTGTTCGAGAGCTTAAAACTACGTCTAAACACACACACACACACACACACACACACACTTACACACACATAGACGCACACATCATCAGGCAAGACAAATTGCGCTTTGGTAGACTCCAGTTAATGCGGCTCGGCTCCTTCAATGTTCTGGGACGTTCTCCTTTAGGCCAAAAAGGGGAACAAAGCGAATCAGAAAAATCCATATTTTATTTTGATTATTTTCCGGCAGGTGTAAGTGAGTGTGTGTGTGTGTGTGTATGGGTGTTCAGGCAGGTGTCGATTGCGCTGCGTCTCTCTGTGTGTGTTGTTTTTGTGTGTGTTTTTATTTTTGGAGTCAGGGAAATTAAATTTAGCTCCACAGATTTTCCTTCTTTCTTGAGTCTTTTCTTTCAGCGTCAATCAATTTGTTACGCAGCCAGACAAAAACAAGCCCACAAAAATGTCCCCAGTAATGGGAAAAATTATTGAATTTGTCAACGACTGCTGCAGGCAGTTTTTCTTGGTTTTCCCTCAAGAGACCCTGTAGGGAAAAAAGGTGCAAGGTGTTTACACATCTTGTAACTCTCAGAGACTACAAGACCTTAAGCCGTCTAAGCAGAACAAGTTTATACAAAAGTATTATACTCCTTTTCTCACACTACAGGGTCTTTTGCAGTCAGCCTGCACTTCACCCACCTTTTCTATTAGTTTTTTTCTCCTGCTGCTCCGTTGTAGCCGATATGGATTAAAGCAAGCAGCTTTAAAGCCGAGATTTATGCGTCTTACGTAGGTGTCAAACAAACAAAATTATGGCTGAAAACGATTTTGTACCTTGCAGTCATACATCATCAAGCTGCGCAGCTTGTGGGCTCCAAGGGGGGCAGGGAGTAAGTGGTGGGATGAGAAGGGGAGAACAAGGGGGGGGTCTGCTGCCACCCTACGTCTAAAGTATATCAACCCTCAGTGGTAACAAATTTGTTTGTGACGTTTTTAAATTTCCCAAACACACACACACACACACGCACGCACACCACGCTGTACCTAATGTAAATCGTGTGCATGTGTGTGTGAGTGATTTGGGCAGTATTGCATGGGAATGGCAGGGGGGTGGGGGGAGCAGCACCTTATTTAGTCAAGCTCTCGTGCGCGCACCGAACCAAAGTGATTTGTTGACAAAGAAATTTTTTAATAATTCACCAGGCAAAAATCCCATTCAGCATAAGTGATGATGTAATTTCGCACTAAAAATTGAAAAAAGAGAAAAAAGTAAGCGAAGAGTGGAGAGAAGAGAAGAGAGAAAAAATGTGCTCCAAGCAAGTTAAACGCAGGCAACACGCGTCCTCGACGTACCCTTGACGTAAAATATGTTGCAACAATCTGTTGTGTGTGCGAGTGTGTGTGCGTCTGTGTGTGTGTGTGTGACGATGATGAATGTTGCACGCATGCGTTGCACTGATTTGACTGACACCTTGTCTGACGCACCTTCTGACGAGCCAATAAACTCGCTCGCAAATGATCTACAGCTAGAATGTGTTGCTTGTACTAAGTTTAAATACATGTTTTTAATGGCAACTTAATCGTACATTATATAAACTGTTGTACACCAGAGTGCAAAGCTGCTTCATTTCGTTTTTGTTTGGTTCATTTTCTCATTTGTTCATTTGCCTTTCCGTTCTCTTTACAATGTTCGTTCATTTGACGCCAATCTCTACCTGCTCCTCGTTCGTTCAGTTCCCATTCGTTTGATTCTCGCCAGTTCGCTCATAAAGATCGCTCCACAAGTAAAAGAGTAAGCCTTTGAGCAACAGATGTTAGAACGAGATAGGGCGAGCATTCAGTCAGCTGGTCAGCCAAGCAGGCAGCTCTTACTCTCGCTCTAACAAGTGCTCTAGCCTGTGCTCTTAAACAAAGTAGTGAAAAGCAAAGAGCGCAAGTGAATACTCATAATTGAAACTCACTTTATGTAAAAATGGCCGATATAAAAGCTGTGTTCAGCCGCAATACAATTCCCACAAATTATACATATTTCCGCTGCTTACAACTGTCCAGACACTCTGCTAACTATTTGCTCATTATTATTTCGATAGTCTTAGGACTTTTTGGGCAATATCTTCGGTACCTAATGGAGCGCATGATGTCTGTGGGATTTTCAAGGGAGAGTATAAGAGAGTGGAAGGCAGTGAGAGTGGGAGAGTGGAAGAGAGCGTCTCAGGATTATAAGCAGACAAATTGATAGCTGACCACAAAAATCGTAATGTGCCCAAAGTTGTACCAAAAGTTCCCCCCTCAATCTATAAAATGTGGCACATTTCTGTGGTAATGCGCATGGCTCATTAGTTTTTGCCTAATTTTTGGATGCAGGCGATTTTTGGGTAAAAGCAAACGAGGTTTGTTCCACTAATGGAATTCAATCAATTTTCATTTATTTCGATTACGAAATTCGCACCACCAACACAAACTGGTCACTACAGTCGGCCTAGACTCCCCCACAGGACACTCCCCTACCCTCCTCCTTCCTTCCTCCTCCTACTCCCTTTTTGGGGTTCGACAAATGGGCATTGAAAAATTTCTTAATTATCCTGACGTGCCAGTAAAAGGACTTGTTTTGGGTTGACACGCTCCAACATTACTTTCAGTATTCCTAATGTTTGCTCGGACAAAGCAAGACAAGTGAGCAAACCCATCAAAGACGTTTTGCTACAGGGACTATTACTTACAAGTTATAGCAAATAAAAAAGAAATTTTACTTCAAATCCAATTTAAAGGGAGCGGGAATTACTAACGGGGTTGTCTACCATTTCTACCGATTTATGTATATATCATACTTATTGACTTTCCCACCGTTTCCATATTTTAAATGGAAAACAATATGCCAGAATTGTCTGTCAATACGACAATAGAAAACTCCTGTTAGAAAGAAAATATTCGGAAAACTTGCGGAAAAGCAGAAACCAGTGAGAAACCAGTGGAAACTCACTGGAAACGCAGTGAAAAGGGTTCTTGCCCATAATCTGCTTATCGAATGACTTTTGTGTTGGGTGTGGCAACGCCTTCTTTTCATCTTACCATCATAATTTCTTCTAAAAAGAATGCAAAAACTTCATGGAAAGTCTTTTATTATTTCTTAAAATGAAATAAGAAATTTTCATTCTTTTGCATTTTCTTTTTCCCCCTTTCATTTTGTATTTTCCGCTACAAAAACTAAAAACCAACAAGAAAGTCGTCATTGGTAACAACAAACGAATATCAATTGTACCAAAAACAAAGGGTCGTAAAAATCACCTGTCTCAATCTCCGATTCACAAGGAACGCCAGTTATTATGTAACTGATATTTTAATATATATAAAGAGATATATATTGATATATATACAGAGATAAAGTACATAACATTTTATGCTTGGCCCAAGGAACGAGTTCATTTAAATCGCAAAAAGCTTTAAAAATGAAAGAAATTTGGGAAAACGACGATTTTATACCCTTACTATGTTTAAGAAAGCTTTAAATTGTTTATAAGTACAGGTTTACAGCATCGTACCTCTTGCCACTTGAACTGCGTGACAATCAGTATATAAATGAGGCTCTCAACATTCCATTAAAGACTTCTTTTCAAAAAAAATTTAAAAAATTTAAAGATTAAATTCTGTTTAAATTTTAGCCTAGTACCTCTTTTTATTTATGCTGCTCGATGATCAGTAAGAAAATAAAACAGACATTAAGGAATTATTAAAAGAAATTTTTTTGTAACGAAGCTTTTTACAAAATCCATATACCCTCTAGTTGCCTCAACCATTATGCAATTGTAAAATCAGAAAAAGCCCTTTTGAGGGTAAGGGTAGGGCAGGGCAGGGCAGAAGGACCAGAAAGAGTGGAAGGAAAAGAAGAAGCAGACTAAGGGGAAGACCAAGGAAAGGAGCAAGTTAAAAAACAAGAAGAAGACCAAGGAGAAGACCAAGGAGAAGACCGAGGAAACGACCAAGGAGAAGACCAAGGAGAAGACCAAAGAGAAGACCAAAGAGAAGACCAAGGAGAAGTAGGTGTAACAGTCAGCAAATCTGCAAGTCGAATCTTCTTGGCCATTGGCAATTTGGTAAGAGAAGAACTGAGCTTTTGGGTAAGGCAAAAAAGGTTTTACCTCAATTATAATGAGAAAAGCAAACGAATTGGGAATAATTTTCAATTCACTTCACAATTCTCCACCTACATTCTGCATTCTGCATTCTCCAAATCTACATTCTGCATATTCTGCCAACTGCATTCGGTTGTGGCATTTTGAATGCGATCATCCGATATTATTTCCCTCTGTTAAGCGACCTTTCCCCCTATTCCCCCATCGAGTATTGCTAACTGAATGCATAAGAAGGGCCTTTGGCACTCTTCGGAAGTAAATAATACTCTGAGTCTTCGATAAAGCTGTTAACCTCCTTCTTGAGGTGGGCGTGGCTGTGTTTGCACAACTGCAACACTGTCCAAAGGGGAACTGGTAATAAAAATTGGAATAACTTGCATTTATTGAATAAAGAGTAGAGTATTATTAACTATGGTAAAAAATATATTGAATTATTCAGTTGAAATTAAATTATCATAGGAAGTGTTAAGAAAGAGTTAATACTGAACTGTTGGAATACCCATATTCCACTAACAAAAGTGACATTATTCAACACTAGATTAAGTATTATGTCAGACATGAAGTCTGGTAACATTTATCTATTTTCGAACTCTTTTATTCTTTTCGAACGATTAGATCCGGACCACACGTGGTGGGCATAGTTATAATGGTACCATACACATAATGTGTGAAATTGGTCTCTAGTCGTTTTCAAGTTATGGTGATGCGAAAATAGTTTTTTACTATTTGCGGGGGCGATAGGGGGCGTGGCAAAAATTGGAAATAAACTTTCACTGCGTACACTATAGAAGGACTTTCATTCCAAATTTAGTGGCTGTAGCTTTTGTAGTTTAGAAGATCCAGGTGTTCATACGGACAGACGGACGGACGGATCGGCTGTTGATGCTGATCAAGAATATATATACTTTATGGGGTCGAAAAAGCCTCCTTCGACCTGTTACGCACATTTCGCTTCAGACAAACTTAATAGACCCCTATACTCTTTTTAAGAGTACGGGGTCTAAAAATGTTTAATACAAATTTTAAATATTAATAACTCTTATAATGGTGCTGTCCGCCTATGAGGCAAAAATAGTACAGTCACATCAAGAAGATCAGAGAAAAAATGTCCGTTTAAGCAGACACCCCCGCTTATTAGGAGTGTTGCTTAAGTTAGGTTTCAATGCAGTAAAATTTATTTTTTTTGCCAGTTTTAATGAAAATATAAAAAATTTGCAAATTTACAATTTTAAAGCATTTTCAGCTGCGTATTTATTTTCTGTGCTGATCGTGGCATTGTTAACAGCTCAGAAATGCAAACAATTTGGAGGCAAAACTCGAAATTCTTTAACTTTTCTTGGACAGCTGCAAAAATAAAATTAAATTGGCGGTAAATCAAAAAAATAATAAAAAAAAAACAAATATAAGTGCGACCAAATGTGGAAGCTAAAAAGACGTACGATAGTTACATTCCACACACAAGCGGTACTTTTAAACGACAGTAGATTTATTTCAATATTTGCTGAATTTATTCAAAATAAATTTAGTTCCTACAATTACAGGGTATAGAACATTTTAGCCAAAGAAAGCAAACATTTTGTGTGGGGAAATTTCATATTAATTAATTTCCATTTCCGTTTTGTTATCATGCGTACGCCGATTTTTACCTTTATGCAGAAGAGTCGACAATTAATCAAGTTTAATTACGCCAACGTTACGAGTTAGGCAATCCCACCCATTTGGAGCTGAGGCAGCAACAGCCCCAGAGATTCTAGACAAACATTGGCCGCATTAATCACTTGAATATGCTAACATTTCTCATGTGTTAAGAGGGTCTAAAGGGGCTGAAGGAGCTGAGAGGGGCTAAAGATAAGAGTCTTGGAAAAAAGGAACTCGCACGTAAACAATGCATTTAAATATTTGCACAGCTAAATAATTCAAAGGGAAAATGTTATTTAGTCAGTTTATCGTTTAATTGAAGGAAAAACGCAGTTTAAGCTGATTCACCAGCGAAAACTCTTAGCGTCCACTTAGAGTCCACAACAGCATTTGGTGGCCTTAGCGAGTTCACCAACCATTTAGCTAACTGACAGAAGCTTGTCGCTATGTTGGACTGGTAGGTGGCTGCGTTCGCTGCTTAACAAACGAACTGGAATGCGACTGTTAAAATACCCTCGAAATAATAATTTAACTCAGTTTAAATTAGTTACAACTCCCTAAATGACTTGTCGTTAAATAAGTATTCAAAACATTTAATAGTTAATGTATGCGCATTTCTGTTGTCGAATGTTCTATAAAACTCGTTTTTAATGCTTTTAAAATTGATAATTCCCCCTTATATGTATCGTCTGATACAATGACCTCCAATTTTGTCTCTAATTGGCCGTAAAATTGTATATGCAAACAATTCACAGCTGCAATTTAACAACAATAAAACGATATTTTGGTGTTTCAGAACCAATTAAGCCGATCTTTATGTGTGCAATATATAGATATCATAACATATGGATTCCTTCGTTTAACACAGACACACACACATATGTACATACGAACGTATTTCCCCATACACATACACTTACACACACACACACGCACACACATTCCACATGGCTCCACATGTCTGTCAAAATTGCCAAAAGCAACAATAATAGCAACTACAATAACAACAGATGTTCGGAGCTGCGCGAAAAGGTAAACGAGTTGCGCTCAGGAGCGGATCCGAGGGCAAATCGACAGAGAGAGCGCGAGAGAGAGAGTAAGCCAGAGAGCAATGTAACTGATTGGTTTTGTGTTTGTTTGTGCCTATTGGTATGTTAAGTATGTATGTAGGAGGCATGTAACACTGACTATGACCTCAAACCACCCACTGCTAGCATGTTGATATGTAAATGTGTGTGAATGTGTTGGCAGCAACTTAACAGTAGCAAAATATTAACAGCGTCTTTGCATTATTGAGCAAATATTTTTGCATGGTTGACGTCAGTTGTTCCCAAATGCTGTTGTTGCTGCAGTTGCTGATGTTTGTTGTTTGTTAGTTATTGGTTTGACTGTAGCTCTTCTTCTTCTTATTGTTGTTGTGCCCACAAAAGGTGCGCTTACAATTTTCTCCACTTTCTACAAGAAAAATGTGAGAAATCAAAAAGATGCCACCGATCTTTGAGTGTGTGTGTGAGTACACATACACACAATATTTATGTATGTATATGTTTCTAGTTGTCTGCCATCGTATATGTGTTTGTTTGTGTCTGGCCACAAAGTTCACTGGGAAAGCAACTTGATACTATATTGGATGTTGAAATAAAAATAGACCGCAATTTATTGATAAAATCAATCAATATGAAACGTTGATAACTTGCTCTCTATTTAAAATCAAACAACGGCTACTCATTCACAACAGATGGCTTGCTGGCTGTCTGGAACCCAAAAGCGGCATCCAATTGATGCAAAGTATCAATGTGTTCATAACATGCGTGGTTTCAATTCACGATCGTCGGCGGGGGTGCGGAGCTTGACGGAGAGACCGAGACGTATTTTCATGCTAAAAACGTTCGTTATATTTGTTTACAATTTACAACAACTCTTGAGAACAACATACACAGAGAGCTTGTGAACAAGAGAGCAAAGTTGAGAGAGTGCTTCATTCTAAACATCAACATCTCTCCAACGAGAGTGAGCGTCGATTGAATGAGTGTGTGAGTATTTGTGTTGACTGCTTATTGTGATTAACTGCCAGGCAGTAAGCGTATGTGAGTGTGTTCATATTTGTTGGGGGATGACATCACCGCACGCTGCTGTCGCAAAGTTCGCACAGTATCATTTTTTACTACTCTCTTCATAAAGCGTGCTCTCCCGGTGTCTCTCTTTGGAACGCCAACACCTTTGCAAAACGTAAATGGTCTGTTAGTGTGTGCATATGAGTAGATTACAGTGGTGTGATACGTATTTTCATGTTAAGAATTTAAACATTTAATTTTTATTTTTATAAAACCGTTTTCATTACATTCACTGCATTAAAGGGTCTTTTACAATGAATTATTTGTCTAAGTTTAAATGCGCAACAAGTGACAACCAGTCTAGCAACACTGTGCGCTAGTGCTGTAGGCGCAGAAACTCAAGTGGATTTGTTTGTTGACCAGCATGCCGAAAGAGAGCGAGAGAGAGTGAGAGCGCTTGTGCTTACGCCAACGCTGTCTATTCGTTGCTGTTGCTGTTACTGTTTATGGTTGGGTGCATGTGTCTGTGAGCAGCGTGCTCTCGTGTGCGCGTGTGTGTATGTGTGTTTGTGGCGCTCGCTGCCTTTAGACCTGGGGGTCTCTCCAATTCCAATTCAATCAGTCGTTCGGAATTCGCGAAACAATGCGGTCACAGTACGAAGATAGTGCTGCCGTGTCCACGGACAACAAGTACCACACTACATACAGCTACAATAATAATCATAATAATTACCATAAAGACCATAATGGCAATGGCACCGGAATACCCTATCACGCGCGCGAAAATTCATTACCTTTTAGCTATGGCATTGCCACAAGCTCGACGCCATTGAGGAAAACTCCAACACCAACGCGAGCTGATAGTTTTCTCGATTTTGAATTTGGGCTGAGCAATGGTAGCGGCAACAACAACAACACCAACTACAGCTACAATAACAGCAATAACAGTAATAATAATAATAATAGTAATAACGGTGATATGATAAAGCCGCAGCCACGTTTAACGAGCCCTTTGCTGGTGCGCAAAACACTCGGCAGCCGTGCGAGTACAAACGGCTCCAACGGCACGAATGGAAATACGAATACGAATACAATATCGAATACATATCACTATGGGGCAGCGACTGCGACACCGCTGCGCGCTGACTTTGAGCAGCTGCTGCGCGATCGACGCGAAAAAGTTTACAGCGAGCATCGGCAGCATGAAAAAGAGCATGAAAACTCACGTAGTTCGGCACGTGTACCGCCCACGCCACCGCAAAGGCGCATAAGCAACTGTCAACCGGCGAGCAAATATAATTATGATTTTGAGTTCAACCTAAATCTAAACGATGTGAACGATCGCAGTTCATTGCCAGCTCCAGCACCATACAACACGAGGAACATCGAGGTACAGCAGCTGGGACAACGAGGGATAAGAGATTGGGAGCGGGAGCGGGAGCGGGAACAGGAATGGGATCGGGATCAGCAGCACAGCATGGATGTACCTGATGGTGCCATCAGAGGCAACAGTCGGCGCTTGGAATCCACAATTGTGGAACGCAATTATCACACAATTAACAGTCAGAGCAACAACAGCAAGAACCACAACAGCAACAGCAACAACAACAATGTCTTGGAACGACCTCCAGCAATGGATGTGACACACAAACGACATCAGTTGGAGCAACTGGGTAATGTTTATGGTCAGAACCAGGTGCATCTAGAGACGCACACACAAACACACACACATACACGCAATCGTCGCGATTTGTCGCCCATTTATGCCACCAGCAACAAACCGCGCACTCCGCACCCAGCACCTGTTGCGGTGGCCTCAGTTGCTCCACATAGCGCCAATAATGGCCATGCGGATTACCTGTTGACGCCCAGTCCGACCAGCAGACCGGAGACGCCCGCTTTTCCGGTCACACCACGCACTCCATTTGGCAGCATCCAACGTGGCTCACCCACCGCCACCAACAACGCCATTTATACCACCAACGAGTCCATCTACCAGACCATGGGCGGAGCAGGCCGACAGCAGCTGAGCTCAGCGCCCTCTCCCACCTTTGAGGTGGCTCCGGATTTGGTGAAATTCGCACGGAATTCGGCTAAATTCTGGTACAAGGCGACGCTGTCTCGAGAGGATGCGATTGCGTTGCTCATGAATGCCCCGCCCGGAACATTTGTAGTGCGGGACTCCACGACGTACAAGAATGCCTACGGCTTGGTGTTGCGTGTGGCACAGGCTCCGGCGGGTAGTCAGGAACTGGTACGACACTTCCTCATTGAACCCACGCAACGTGGTGTCCGCTTGAAGGGATGCGCCAATGAACCGGTCTTCACCTCCCTCTCGGCTCTGATCTACGAGCATTCCATCAATCAGCTGGCCTTGCCCTGTCTACTCCGCATACCCGAAGCGGATGTGGTGCCCTCCGTGGGTGCTCCCACGTCCGCACAGCAGCAGTTGCTCACCCATGGAGCGGCCACGAATGTGCTCTGGTTGTTCAGCTGCGACACCGAATCCCTGACTGGTAACGAGGCCATCCGTAAGGCCATACGTGTAATGTACGAACAGCGACCTTTGCCCCTGCCCACCGAGGTGCACTTTAAGGTCACCGGACAGGGCATCACACTGACCGATAACACCCGCAAGAAGTTCTTCCGTAAGCACTACACGGCCGATGTGATCTCACACTGTGCCATCGATCCGGAGAATCGCATGTGGACGAATCCCAATGAGTCCGACAAGAAGACCATCTTTGCCTTTGTGGCACGCAGATCACACAGCTCCAAGGATAACCAGTGCCATGTCTTCTGTGACCTCTCTGTCTCTCAGCCCGCGGCAGCGATTGTCTCGTTTGCCAATCGTACACTGCCTACCGAAAAGCAGCGCAACTACGTCCTCTAAATCACCTGAGGCAAACTGGGACATTGGGTGGTCGAACCCACCTGGTCAGGCAGGTGAGCTCAAGCCGTTTAATGGCCACACAAAATGTGGAGGATAATTGCCTGGGTGCGGCATCCTAGGGCAGTCATTAAAAGTACAGTAGAGCTTGCTTAGGAGGAAACCTTAGGAATCGCTTGATACAAACTTGCAATTTTGAACAGTTTCTCACTTGAAGATATAATCAATTTAGGAATATCTAGGATAATTCTACCTATGTATACATCTACATTGTCTAGGGTTGTCTCTATCTCGTAATATCGAATTATTTTCTGTGTAGGTATACCATTTGCTTAGTTTAACTAAGTAACATGACTCAATATCTTTTCAAAAATTTTGAAAAAATATTTCAATTTCTATTAAATATAATTTCGATAGGATTTATCGGTTTACAAACCTTTCAAGTCCCATATACTTTCACTTCACAGTAGTTCTAACATATCGAGTGCCCACTGTACATTCAAAACTTCCATCATCTTTGGCGTCAGTAAAACTGTTTCAGTTTCTTGGCGTTTCCCTTGGTTCGTTTGCTTTTACTGTTTGTATATTTTACATAACGCTGCCTCCCAAAGTTCCCACCTCTCTCTCTCTCTCTCTCTCTCTCTCTTAGCACAAACTGCATGTTTGTTTGTTTTATGGCCATCATAAGACACATGTATTTGTGTGTGTGTGTGTGTGCCTGGCCATATAAAATAAACTGGCTAACATTCCTGATATTACTTTTTCGCAACGGAAGTTTGTGTCATGAGTCAGTTTTGGAAATTGTTGAACGATTTAGAATAGAAATCGAATTGATTTTTTAATCTAAATCTGTGAGGGCGTCTGTCTAGATTATATTTGTATTCTATATAGTAGCCAGTTTGGCTATGGCCCACACCATAAATATACTATATATAAACACACACACACATACACATGTCTATATAGATCTATTTATCATTTTTTTTATACATTCATTTGATTAATTTTGCCCACGTCATGGTCATGTGTTGAGGTCGTGAGATAAGGCCCACTGTGCCTAACTATGCATTGACATGCCATATGTGAATAATATATAGTATTTAACTAAATATATAGTCTACTTTTCATTAATAATTTGAGGAATTTATCTATGTTTCTGTAAAGTATAAACTTTCTATAAAGTTTGCACAAAATTTGCTTTCAGAACAAATTTGGTTTACAGGGTATTTCTAAGTCAGCGTTGCAATAATTCATTTTGTTATCAGTCGAAATTCCGAACGTTATAATTTATATCGCTTAACTACAAAGTTATATAACACTTTATTTCAATCAATTTGAAAGTAATTTATTTTAACTATAAATTTTTTTTTTTTTTTTTTTTTTTGTTAGTTTTTGATTATTTTTCTTACACTGATTGATATTTTTCTAACACCCATCAGTTAAATTTAGCAACAATTTATTCAAGGCAAAAAGATTGAAATTTTTGGAATTTTCTCCAACTAAGTAAACAACTGAATGCTGATACAATTTATGTATAAATTTAGTGGGAATTCTACATAGCGTAAAAGTTAAAATTAATTTATTCAGAAAACGCTTTTGACTGAACGTAAAATGCGCATTTCAGAATATCCAAGAAAGTTAGAGAGAGAGAGAGAGAGAGAGAACTTTAAACAAATATATTCCAGACGTGTTTTCGTTTGTAAATTCTCGTTATTTCTTGCTAACAGTAAATAACAGTAAATGGAGATTATAGCTTTATTTGATCTGCAATTAAGTAATTAAATCGTTCTAGTTATATAGATTAAATCAACTGATTTTGTATAGCAATTTTAATGTGATTATTTTCTACGTTTTTTTCCAGGCGTATTTTCCCGTTTCAACTGGCCAGTGTTGTACAACGCACACAAGTAACATATGCCACATTAGAAGCACCGAAATTGTTATTAAATAAATTAATAATAAGCGACAAATCTGATGACAAAACGATGTCAGTTAAAGGTTTTGTCTCACACACACACACACACACACTCACACAAGCAAACTTAATTTAGCTAAAGGCACAGTGGAGCAAAAGCATGTTAAAAATCTACCAGTGTTAAGTAATAAATATATTAATATTTTATGTGCTAAAACTTAAATATATATATTTGTGTATAGCTAAAATTGTAATTAATGTGAAGGTTTCTTTTTTTAATTAAGTGTTGATAAATGCAAAAAATAATTTGTGTAGTGTGCCTTAACTTTGTTGTGCAGTGTGGAAAAGTACAGTAAAAAATGTAACTGTCGGACGAAAGCTAATCTATAAAACTATATATATTTTATATACTTATTAATACTATTAATCTACGACTTTGGAAAAGCAGAAAATATTAAGTGTACAATACATATATTAATTATATTAATACATGTACTAGTGTTAAGATTTACTAATACAGTCAAATGATAAATAAAGTGCAATGATGTTGAAAATCAAATGTTTAAATCAATTTGACAAGTCTACAGAAGGCGTTAACGGTAAATTGCAGATAAACCAACGTAGAGTTGCCAGATCGCTTAGAGAAAATTAAAGAAATTTTCTAAACACTTAAAAAATTTTATTATAATACTAAAAGTTTAGATTAATAATGAACTGTCTGAACGACTTGAATGCTCAAGACGTTCAGATAGTTCAAGTCGTTCAGATAGTTCATTATGCGATTTCAAAGCAATACAATTTAGTGCCAGGTGAGCAGAGAGTGCACAATCAGAAGGTATATGGTGGCCACCACAATGGTCGCCAACATGATGGGGAAACCGATCAAGAGGAAGAGTAAAAACTTGATTTCATAGCCATATTGTTTGGCAATACCGGCAGTAACCATGTTCGCCGAGGCGCCGATTAGAGTACCATTTCCACCGAAACAGACCCCAAAGGACAAGGCCCAGACCAAGGGCTGAAGTGATAGATTCAAACTCTTATCATTTGCCAGTTTGATGGTCAGTTTAATTAGTAGTGCCGCTATCGGAATATTGTCCACAAATGCCGATGACAATGCACTCATCCAGAGTATCAGAAAAATGGCCAATGTCAATTGATTCGCCTCATCGACACTCGTGATCATCGATGTGCACAGTTCGGCAATGAACTCGATCATTCCCAGCTCAACTAACGCTTCCATGAGCACAAACAGTGCGACAAAGAAGACCAGGGTTGACCACTCCACATACTCTAAAATCGAGTCCACATCGGATCTATCCACCAAAATGAGCAACAGCATCGCAGCCATCAATGCAGCCAAACCCAATGAAACACCGTCCACTCCGGGAATTGCACACAGGAGGAACATGAGTAGCGACATGCCAAAGACAACACCGCACTTGATCAGCAGTGGAAAGTCACGGATTGTGTGCCTTGCCTTAATTTCCTTCAGGTGTTCCTCGTAATCAGTCTGCGTGGTGGGTGACGATTCCACCCGCTTCAGGCGTGCTCTGAGTGCAGCAATGTGTTTCGTAATATTCACAGCATATGGAGTGCCCTTATTGTTCTCCGCTTGAATCTCCAGTGCCTCAATGGATCGCTTCAGCTGTGCTCCACCCTCGTTCAGATGATTCCTAGTCATAAAGTAGATCATAACGAAGGCAAGGAGCATGGAGAGCAGTACACCCGGAAACATGTGTATCATGAAAATACCGAAATTAACACCCGAATTATGAACATTTGCATTTGTGGCGATTATAACATTTGGGGGATCTCCCACGGGGGTCAGTGTACCGCCAATGTTTGAAAATATGGCCACACTGACCAGCACAATAGAGCTATTAATGGCCAAGAGCTCGCAGATTCGTATCGTTATGGGAACCATTAACATCACGATGGTCACGTTGTTCAGGAAGGCGGAGAGAGCGCCAGTCATCATGTACATGTAGAAGAGCAGATGCCACACCCTGCCCTTGGACACCTGGAAGGCGTAGACGGATAGAAAGTCGAAGACACCCGTTTCGGAGACAATCGCCAGAATGATCATCATGCCAAAGAGTAACATTAAAGTCTCCACATCAATCCAACTGACAATCTTCTCCAGCGAGGGTCGTTCGTTCATTATGCAAAGTACTCCAACGGCAGTCGTGGCTACCAATATGGCTGCAAATGTTGCATCCGTTAGCTCGAAAGCGATCAGCACATATAGAAAGATCAGCAATAGAATCCCGATCCAAGTATTAACCGTTAAATTCATGGGATTTGAATTGATGTTGACGGCAAAGGGAATCGATTTTGGACCTACACTTAAGAATGTCGCATGCAAATTGACATCTGGATCGCCCCATGAACCTTTGCTCATTATCTTAAACCTTTTCTTTTTTGACCCATCAGTCAGACGAAATGTATCTTTTACTGTGATCAATTTGCCACTATCCGAATTACTGGTATAGATGAGCCAATCCTTCGATTTCCACACGGTCTTATTGTCCTTGGTATTGAACGTTTCTATGGCCACCATTACATAGGTATCATTTTCCGATGCCAACTTTGGATGCGCCGTTTTTGTAGCATCGATTTTGCCCCTGATCTCAACTAACAAATAATTCCCGAGTGGTTCATCGATTATTACGATATTTTTCTCCACATTTGGTGTCAGAGACACAATTACTTCGCTCTCCTCGTGTGGAGCAATTATGATTATAAATACAGTAAACATCAGCCATACTAACAACAGAACTCCAACTTTGATTAATTCAAACACGAATTTTAGACGTGCCCGACGAGTGAGTTCCTGTTCGGTTAAGCCCTCGGTGTTGCTGGAGAAGAACTGGCGTCGGGCACTGTCAACACGGAAAGCCATGGGAGCCGTTCTTTCGTCTGAACAATACCTTTACTCTTCTTCTACTTTCCCCTACTTTCCAGTGTTGTATAAGTATTTTTGTAAATTAAACGACTTAAACTAATAGAGTTGCTTGATTGAAATGTATGCTCGAAGAGCGTTTCATTGTTGATAATGATTGGGAAGACAGTCCACGCTAGTGACGAAAGCAGCACTAATTATGCAATACCTCTTTACATCGTAAGACCAAGTACTTTTAAGAAGAACTCCACAAAAGTGACATTCTGAATGTATGTTAATGGAATTTTTCGGATTTTGCTGTAAATTAAAAAATGTTAAATAAAAATAAATAAATACGTAGACTGCTTTAAAATGGCATTTAAATTATTTCGGTATCTTCAGTCGTTTAGCAGTTATCCAATTTCAAAGTTATACTGAACGATATTTATTGTGAGCCACTGTATTTGCGGTCTCAATGTTACTGCTCAGCATCTGTTAATCATATGTTATCTATGCAAGTTGGCAAGTTCTAATTCCAAACAATATATACGATGCCATAATGTAAATATAAATAAACATATGTAACAATTGTTGAGCTCGCCACTTTTGTTTAACAATTAAGTGACTGACTGCTATAGGCGCACATTGTTATTGTTGTTGTATTGTTATATGCAGCTATAAAGCACACAATACATACAAACATACACACATACATGCGTACATAAATATATATTTATATTCTCCGCTGTCTAACAATGACTTTGGCACACACACACACGCAAGTTGTTTTCTATTCTGTAATTTAATCTTATCGTTTGACAACCGCTATATACACATAAATATTATACCCTATACAGATCGGCTGAAAGCTATTTTTTAATTATTATCAAATGTATGCAGTTTGCTTTTAGAGCTCTTTACTCAAATGAACTAAATCGCAACTGAACGACAATTAGGAATAATTAAGTTCATTGGAATAGTTTAGTTAAGTTTGATTGAATTATTAAAAATGTTTCGTTAAGTTTGCACATACGAAATTAAAATGGCTTTATTTATTTAATTGTTTCTCGTCGTCACTAATGGGTTAATGCAATTTATTATACCGCAATAACAAAAACAATAAGAGCAGGAGGCAAAGCGTGTCAAGTGAAATGAAAATGCGACTGGCGACGACCTTGAAATCAATTTGTGGCAAAATGACGTCATCTGTCTGAACCATAACAAAACTGGCACAGCGCGAATGAGACGAGTTGAAACAGCTGTTTTCTATATGCATGTACAAAATATACAGTGCGTGTAAAAATAATAGTACACAAAAGACTGAAAATAGAATGCAACTATGAATTTTCGATGAATTCTGTGCATAACTAAGAAACCGCTTCGCACCCACTGAATACAAAGAAAAAACAAAATATTCTTTAGAAATTTTTTGTTTGGTTCTGTCTCATTTCAACTTTTTTTTTTGGCTTGTGGGTAATTTCCTCAATTTAATGGCCTCAAAGAAAAGGGAAACCGGTTTCTCATGCTGTTCTCTCCGGTGGCTAATAGAAGTGCGAATAATTAAGTAACCAAAATACAAAAAACAACAGAAAATGTTGGCACGTTGCCGCGAAGCTCTCATGTTTATATAGACATTCATAGTTTTGGCCTAGAGATATTTAACTTTCATGAATATGTTCGACATATGATATAGCCAACTAAATTAATTGTTTGAGCAACAAATTCCATCTGTTTTTTAATGTAATTAGCAGAGAAAGTTGATATCTACATCACTCTTTATTAAGCTAAACAGGTTTTGAGAAACAAAAAAAATATTTATATAAAAAAAAAAAAAACAAATTTAGTAATTATAACTGATTTAAATATCTTGAATTCTGCATTCGTTTTTAATACATTTGGTTGTGTTCGTGTTCTCGTGTGTGTATGTGTATGTAGAAGAAGAGTGAACATAAAATCAGCGTAAGTGTAGCTTAGTGTCTGTGTGTGTGGGGGTGTTTTTATATATAGGGTATATCTACATAGCTACATACATTTGTTTTGTTGTTGTTTACATCATATTTAGTTAAACATAATAAATACATATCTAAGCATAATATAATATAATATATATATGTATAAATATATATATGTAACAGATAATACATCCACTTGTTACGGCTATACAAAAATCGAGGCATCTCTTCATCTCTTATCTCTTCCTCTATCTGAAGAACAGACGTTGTCCAGCAGATTTAACAGTAGTACAAGTGATACAAAAATACATAATGAATATAAACCCAATCACAATCACAGTAGCTAAACACAAGTGATGCCATTAATTCTTCAAGTATTACAAAATGGGTTTCATTTTCTTTAAGTTTTAGATACAAATTTCGCTAGATTTTTTCGAGCCATTTAACGGTCCGCAAAAACTTTAATTCGATTTAGCCGAGTATGGACTTGTAGAGCCAACCGATGGTGGCGTGGGCGTGGCACCGCTACGTATTCCATCGCCTTCACAAACATATTTGCCTGCAAAAGGAAATAAATTTAATTATAAACAAAGCTTACAAATTAAGCGTGAACTGAGCGCAGCTGAGTATTCTGCCAGCGTCTCTGCCGACGCAAACACACATCGTGTATTCCAACCACGAACGAATGAAGTGTTCGGCTCTTGCTTGAGGCTGGGCAAAGCAGAGCAGACGCTCAACTGCGCTCAAAGACTAAGGAAGAGAGAATTTAACACTGTAAAGCAGTGCAAAGCAGCGGAGTATTTTGCATGGTATTTGTGTGGGTACCACTGATTTAACAGCCAATGTTGCCACTCTTGGTACATTTGTTTTAAACCTGGTACAAGTTTAACGTTGGTACATTAAACGATATTAAGCTATTAAGTAGTAGATTGTTAAATTTATAATTCAATAAGAAATAAAATAATAATTGCTTTGCTTGACTTTTTAATGAGCTTAACTGTGCGCTATTCCTATTTATTTGTTTGGGTGGATGAATATACAAGAATGTTAAATAATGTCATACAGATTATAATGTACAGATTGCTTTAAATTGGTACATTTTTAAAATGTGAAAGAATTTTGATAACCTTGGCAACTACAACTAACTCATACTAACGCTCTCTTCGGTGCTTCTTATGTCACTTGTAAACTGTTAGTTGGTACACTATTAATCTACATACCTGAGACAAAACGCCGCTTGACAAGGGACAAGCGATAACCACCTCCCTGAAGCTCAAATTCGATGCCCGAGAGCGTGGTGCCCTCGCAGTTGAACTGAGTGGCCAGCAATGCCGGTGTGGAGGGTCCATCGTTGAGCTCGAGACGTGCACGAAGAGTGCCAACGCCTCCATCCTGTGAATTCTGCGATATATCCGTAAAGTTCCAAACCAAACGATTTGATTCACCCAACCTACAAAGATGAAACACAAGTTATATAAGATTTCAAAGGTGCAAAGCAATCACTTACCATGAGGAATGTGGCTTCGATTGGACATTACGCACGGAACCATTTACCGGCACCGAGAGTGTTACATTCAGAAGGGGCGAGGCACTGGCCATGGCATGATTATTGTATTTGTAGTCCACCTTAAGGGCTGTATAACTCGACTCACACTTCCAATAGCTGACCAGTTGGAATGGACACGAGCTGGCACCTGGTTTGGTTCGCACCTGATACTTCAATATGTCCACGTTGAAATACGAGGCACTCGGATTCTTCTCCGCCTGTCGACGCAGCAATGCCGTCAACGCTGGCATATTGAATTCCAACATTGTGCTCATCGCACTCGACTGCTGGCGATCTCTGTGAAAGATTTCAAAATTAGTTTCCAAGTATGAGTGTTAAAACTGTTTTAGGCTTACATCTGAACCAGGGAGCCATTGGGCACGAGGTTCTCCAGATTTTGTACTTGTTTAATGCGAAAGCCCAGCTTGGCTGGATTTGGATTATTGGCTAGCAGACCGGCAATGCCGGCTGGGAATGATAGCATCATATCACCGGACACCTTCACCTGGCAACGCGACTCATCACTGCCCCGAAAGTAGGCGTGTATAATCTCATGGAATGCAACCGCCAGCGGTATTGTGTCCGATATGCCAATGGTCAACGGCGACGGACCCCGGGATGAGCCCATGCTTCCAATGGCGGTGCGAAACTCCAAACTGCCAATGCTGTCCGCCCGATTCATGGCCGGTACCGTTACCGGTGCTGGACTCATCCGTCCTCGACCTACAGTCGAAGCACCTCCCACAGACGCCGCTGATGCTCCAATGGCAATCATGTCCGAGCGTCGCGACGGAGGACGTGGTATAGCAATGCTGCTGCCTCCAGCGGATGTGGGTGTTGGTATCTGACGACCCGGTGGCTTGCTTAGCGTTGCCGATGGCGGCGCTGATGAACTCATCTCGCCCAGTTCCGAAAATATATCGCCCAGATCCGCATATCGATTGTGGCTTGCGTTATTTGCATTATTATTGGACAGCGTTGGACTCTGTAGCGGCGCATATGGATGAACACTCGCTGTGGGTGTCGAAGCATTCGAAATCTCCGGGGATTGCTGACGCGATACCGCTGCACCGCGTGTGCCTCCCTGCAGTTGCTGGCTGTGATGCTGTAAAAGCAAATAAAATACATTTAAATTTAGATAAGCAATTCACAGCTGTTAAGCAAATGTTAGTTTAGCAGTTATTGCAACAGTTGATATTTACAACTGTTAGGGAAATGTTATTTTAACAGTTGATAGTCCTAACTGTTACGCAATGTTATTTAACAGTCAATATTAACTTGCTGGTTAACGCGTTCAACCCAGGTTGCCATATCAAGTCAATTTGATATGTAACTGGTACACTATTAAAATTTTGTACCCAAATTTAACATGTGGTCAATTGCAAACTTGTTAACTCACCGCAAATAGGCCAGTGGGCGATAAAGAAATATTCTCTACTGTTGCCCTTAACTCATCCACACTGGCCGAAATGGGCGCCTGTCCATTGTTGATTGGCTTAATCTCGACATGAATTCGCCTCTTGTCGTTATCCGAGTCCGTGTCCGAGTCGGAATAAAAACTGCCAGCTGCTAAATGTCAAGAATATAAAGTAAGTATTACATAAATACAGGGTTTTAAAGTTCTCTTTGGCTTACATTTATCATGGCTCTCCTCCCAAGCAATTTCCTTAGCTGGCTGCATGCTAAATCCTTCCTCATCTACCTCATAGCCCCCACCGGAGGCATTAGCGGCACCAGATATCGTTGCAGTGCCCGACGACGATGTGTTCACGGCACCGGCACCCGTGATGCTATTGCCATGACCCAAACCATTGCCACTAATGCCAGCTCCCGCACTGCCGCCCATGCTGCTCACACCCGCTGAATCCACACTACCTTGGGCCGAGGTGGCGGATAAGGCAGCCAGGCCACCGCCAGCACTGCTGCCACTCGAATTTTGGGTCTTCATGCTTCTGCCATGATCATCGTAATCCAGGAGTGTATTGTTAGCTCGCTCCGCGCTGAAACAAGTAAACAATTTGAACTCAAATCTTTATTCATAGTCAAGCTACTCACCTGGTTAAACGCTCCTCTTGTTTGTTAAGATCAGCGATCTCGTTGTCTTTCTTCTTCTTTGATTTTTTGGTTTTTGCCTTGTCGCGTCTACTACGCAAAATGCCCGAAACTGTAATAAGTGTATTAACTAATTAGTATACTAACTTTTTGTTTAAAGTCAAAATATGGCAGTAAACATTGAGTGATCAAACTATACAAATTGTGCACTTTAAAACCACACAAATTCTGTGAATAAATATAGTTTAACAGTATTATTAATCTTTTATTACACACAAGGAATTACAGAATTTAATCATTTGATTTAATTCTTTCCTTTTCACTTAATTACACTTTAAAGTTCTTCAAACAAATTCATTTTGAGCACAATTTTGACACAAAAACTTTACGTGCTTAGTGTTAAAGTGCAACAAAAACAGTGTTGGGCAACAACAAACTATTGCAATTGATATAGACCTCAAGGATTCTTAAATGAACTCAAACACCGCCACAGAATAAATAAATTATATCAAAATGATTTAAATGATTAAATGTTAAGCAAAATTTTGTGAGTTAACGGGAGTATACAAATTTCATTGGAACATGCATGATTTGTATGGGAAATATATAGTGTAAATAATACAAATGTTTATGGGGAAATATATATGTATATATAAATATGTGTTAGGGGTTCAGTTTTTTTCCTTTGTTTCTTTTGTTTTTTTTTGCATATTTTGTAATTTACCCTGAGAATTCGATGTGAATATATTTAAAAGTGACGTTGTACGTCTGGACGTTGTTGCTGTTGCGGTTGTTGTTGCTGTTATAGGTGTTGTTGTTGTTGTCGTGGACCCATTGTTGCCCACTGCAGTCTGTTGTTGTTGCTGATGATTAAGATGATCTTGCTCGTTTAATGATTTCGATAGTTGTTGATCACTTGTCGTTGCATTCATTTGCTTTCGACCAGCAACAGTTGCTGTTGGTGTTAAGATCTCATGGGGCTCATTTGGTTGATGTTGCTGTTGTTGTTGCTGATCTAAAGTTTTGATTTCAATTAGTGTTTGATCAGTGGTGCATAAATGATCATGTTTGTATTGAATGAATGATGATGTTTTGTGTGTGTTTGTGTGTTTGTGTGTTTTGCAAAGCATTGAAGACAAGCGGTTTGTGTAGTGCAGTGTAAAAAGGTGTGTGTTTGTTAGTGCTGTTAATATGTATATGAGTAGTGTTATTCACCTTGGACATTGGCTAAGTGTTTGAGTGTACATTTTAAGAAAAACAATTATAAAACACATAAAAATAAACTTAAGGAACAGAGAAGAATCCCTAGCATAAATTACAAGACACAAAGCTTTGTATGAAAATGTTTCCCATCCTAAAGAAAGCAGATGTATAGACAGATAGAGACAGTAACAAATACCAAATGCAAATCATAAATAATAAACGAAATTTGATAAATTATAAAAAGAAATAAAAGCAAAATAATAAGAGAATGAACCTTGATTATCCTGATGCTCAGAGTTAGGGGAATTTTTGTTGGTGAAATTGATTGTGCCAGTTGTAGAAGTAGAAGTACAAGTTGATGTTGTTGTTGTTGTTGCTGATGTGTTGTTCGTGTTCAAATTAACGCTTGTTGCTGTCGTGATGTTCGTGTTGTTGTAATTGTTGTTGTTTGAACTGTTGCTGTTGCCAGGCATACCAAAATTTCCACTGACAGAGCTAACATTTTGCTGCTGCTGTTGTTGCTGTTTGGCCGTTGGCATAAACCAGGAGCGTAGACTCTTCACTGTTGAGGTGGCGGTACTTGTGGGCGCTGCTGGCGCATTGCCAAGCGTTTCCGGCGATGTGGGTCGCGGCGATGACAGGCCACCGCCGCTGCCCAACATTGCATCATCCGCATAGGGAATGCTGCCGCTTGCCCCACTGCCGCTGCCCAGCGAGATGCCAGCTAAAGTATCCCCACCACCGCCACCGCCTGCGCCTCCTCGCTGATCCATGGACACCAGACTACCCGACGCGGCTGCAGAGGCGCCGCCAGCACGTAGTGCCGCCTGTATGCTAGTTGCCGAATTCGAATTGGAGGCCGTCCCAGATGCTTGCTGTGGCTGAAGACGCGTTGCACCTGACAGTGACACAAACTCCAGTTCGAGCATTTCTACAGAGTAGGTTATCAAAGTTAATAGAAATTCATATTTTGAACCATAGAAAACATACCCGGCTTCTCGAGACCCGTATACTTGTTGAGCACAAACTGCTCGAGCAGTTTATCCACCGACATGTCCACAAACTGTCGCTTGAAATCAGAATGAACCTGTCCGACCATATCATGATTGTTCTGCAGCATTTCCAGGTAGGTGGAAAGGAATTCCTTCATCTGACGCAGATGCACCTCCTCGATTTCTTGAAAGCGCTAAAAATACAAATCTATTAATTCTTTTTCGGTTCTAAAGATTCTCTTTGGATTTTACCTTGCATGTTTGTGTCATGCGGCGCTCGAACTCATTTTTAATGGGATTGTGCTTGTCGAGCAACGCTTTGTAGTCCTCCTGTAGTTTCTTCAATTTACTTTCCAGCTTCTCTGCATCCTTATGCGAGCCATTATCCTTGCGCAGCTTCTCTAGCTCAAGCACCTTACTGGCATACAAATCTCGAAGCTTTTGAACAGCAACAGTAGATGTTTGAATGGCTTGGACGCACTCCAGTGTCTGAGATTCCTCGTCCTTGACACACTTGTGCTTCTTGTGCAGCTCATCGGCATATTTGGCCACATCCTTGACCAACTCGGTTAGTTTTTGCACCATTTGCATGTGCAATGTGGACAACTTCTCTGCCGACGTACGAAGTATGGTCCACACAGGAGCAAAGGTGCTGTTCAGTGTCCCTGTGCTGGCCTTGTGGGCCAGCTTGGACATCATTTTGGAGTTCTGCTCCTCAATGTTGGACTTTTCACGCAAAAACTCCGACAGTTCCTTACTGGCCACCAAACCGAACTTCATGTTGTGATACAACACATCGAATCCATTGTTTTTCTCCCCCTGCACAAATGAAATGAAAGGACATTAGGATATTGGCATTAAGATCAAGAATATCATCTTACCCAAAAATAATCATTAAAGTCCACCGTCATTTTGAATGTGTTTGTTGTTATAATAAATGCTTTTTATACTTTTCTTATATTATTTTTAGTTAATTATTATTTAAAAGTTTTTAGGCTTTGCCTTTGGTTTTATTGTTCGTGTTGTGATGTTTGCAGACGTCCTCTTAGCTAGTTAATTGACTTGGATTCCCAATCCCTATGCCGGCTGCCCTAGTGGCACATGGAGCACAGTGTGACAACTGGCAGGCTGACAGGACTCATCATCATCGTGGTTAGTATCCCCTTCAGCACGCTTTGGACGCATTGATTGCCGACTCTACTTCACTGCAACTGCAAGTAAAAAAGGAAACTATAATATTAAAATTTATATTTTTATTTAAATTGTTTATATTAAATCTTTAAATTAATTAGAATTCTTTTGTTGGACATAATCAAATACAATATTTCTTTATTAAAATCAATACATGATTTAATTGAATTGTGCACAATGTTAAATGTATAAACTAAATTAAATTGTCGAACATCTTATAGGATATTTAAGTTTTTTGTTCGCCTTCAGCCTTGGCCAATTCCTGGTCAATGCGCTCGTCCAGAGCACGAGTCAAAATGGTGCAACAATCCTTGATGGCATGATATATGATATTCTTAATCTGTAGTTTATCCTCGTGATTGGTATGCGAGTGTGAGAGGCGTCTAAACTCGTGGGTCAGATGATAGCAATGTGTAATGTTCTCCGGTGAGACGAAATCCTCGGCCACCTTGATGCAATTGTGTAGGTTCTGGACCTGATGTGGAGCACCTGCTGGTATAAATACAGCATCGCCCAAGCACTGAACAATGGGATAGCCCTCAACGCCATATTCCTTGAAGAGACGCGCCCTCAACTTATCATCAAGATACCAATTCTGATCATGTATAGGATCATGATCTGGTTCCAGACGAAAGCCCTTCTCCAGTGTGACACGATTCAATAAATCACGTATTTTATCCGCATCCCTGGCAGGAAATATATGCCACAATGCACCGGGCAGCACGTCTGGAGATTGACAACGTGTACGTGTGATATAATCACAGCCTCCCAAAGCAATAGCACGTTGAGTGGCCGCCAGTTGTGGCTTACTGTCCTCGTCCGTTGGTATGCCCACATAGACCATAATGTTAACGGCATCTGAGATGTCCAAATGTAAGTTTGTGGTGCCCTTATCGGGATGCAGAGCCGAGCCATAAGCGTTATACATCTTGGGACCCAAATCGGGTGGCACAAACATTTTGGGCAGACAACTGGCAATATTAAGATTCCCAGTGCGCAGCGTATACTCTGGCATGGGCAGACCACGCATTAGATCAGCAAAGCGAGTGGGTAATATCTCGGCGAAATCATCGCCTGGTGGCCAATCCTTTAACTTGAGCAGCATCGATTTGCCATTGGCATCGAGCAGACGCTTATGCATACACTGAAATCCTTCCCAGAAATGACGCATGGGTTGATTGGGCACCAGATTACCATTAAGGCAATTGATCAGATCATTGGGCTTGTCGCCAAAGTCACGACAGAATGCCTGTGGATGCCACAGATCCAGATTGAGGGAACGTGCCACCTCGGAAATCATTACAGGTTGTCCACATTTCCAAACCTCCTGGAACAACACCCGATTATCCGGATGCATTGGGTCCGTGAGACGCAACAGTTTACCATCGCATAGCCACTCGTGTGGAACACCTGGCGCCAACTGAGTGGAATGGGCAAGCGTCATGGCGCGTGGTGGCAGGAATCGACGCAATCCGGCGAGACCCTTGCGTAAAAAGTTAATGTGCTTAAAATTGTCAAAGGCGCTTGTAATAGGATCTTTGCCAAGCGTCTCCTTTGTCCAGACTCGACCGGGCACATAGTCGATGCCATGTTGTCTGGCAAATTCCAGTTTTTTGGCATGCAACTGCTCCAGACGCTGTTGCTGTTGCAAGGTCTGCGGCGTGGCCAGTGATGAGGCACTGGTCTGCTGCTTTAACTGCGATTCCTTGATCATATCCTGTATTAACTGTGTCAGCTGTTCATCCTTAGCATCCTTCTTGCTCAGCAAACAACCACACACCTGTGGCACCTGCCACAATCTGCGCACCTCATGCAACAATCGACCCAGCACATTTAAGGCGTCTCCCGCAATGATCTGGGTCAACATTAACTCCGATAGCGAGTGCTGCTGTTGCTTGTCATCAGTGCAGAGTAGCCATTGGTATTCATCATGTCCACGTTGAGTCTCAATCCTACGCTTCACTTGAAGCCCCTCCTTTCGATCCTTGAAGCAATCGATGCACACACCAAATCCGCACTTACTGCATGTCCAGTGGTAATTAAACAATGTCGTATCGCAAACATCGCATATCTCTCGTATACCCTGAACAGCCTTCTTCCAGGCAATCGTTCCATCGGGATTCTCGTGAAGCTTCAGTGCTTCCGCCTCTTGACGCCACAAATAACAGAACTGATCGCCAGCATGTAGTAATATATAGCGACAGACTTGTATGTCCATATACCCAGCTGTGGGTGCTGTCTCTCCGTCTGGCTTCCAAACGCTGTAATCCTCATTCGTTGGCTGTTTGTACGGATTAGGAAATCCGGCAACACTCAACTCTCCAGCGGCATTGTATTGCAGTCGCCGAAACTCATAGAAGCGACAGTAAATATCAGTGTTGCTGCTGTTGCCGCCGCTGTTGTTCAGGTTAGTTGATGGAGCCACTGTTCCATTGCGTCTTCGGCACTCGCGACATTTGGGAATGGGCGTTAGTGTTGCAGAATCCTGTAGTTTAAAACAAGGCAAGTGTTGCAAAAATATGGAACAACTGGTTCGATAAGTTTTATCGAGCTGTTGCTCCTCACTGCTTAATTCCAAATCATTTTTCTCTTTTATCTGCTGCTGTTCTTGTTGTTGTTTTTGTTGGGTATCCATATTACATGCTGCGCTTACAGTTGCATCATCTAATTGAGGATTTGGGCAGGTTTCCAATTTGGCAAGCTTACTGCTGGAACTGTAGTTGTTGGTCTCATTCGATATGTGTATCTCGATTATGGACTTAGGCTCCAAGCGCGATGATAATGATGTGGATAAGGCGCGCTTACGACAAGTGTCAACTGCATTTGATGACGGTGTTGCCAGACTTTGATTTTCGGGCGATGTTGTTGCTTGCGACATTGTACTGTGCATTCGATGAGAGAGAGAGGGAGAGAGAGAGAAAGAAAAAGCATAATATGAACATCTCATAATTAGCCAGCTTTTATTACAATTCTCATTTGTAGCCGGCTTTATTTTGTACTGGGTACTTGGTATTCATTTCCTACATGAATTGTGTAAGTTATTCATGTGTTGATCTTGCGATTTTAATCGACATTAGCAATCGGAGCAAAGCAGCTTCATTTTGGGAGGATTAGGTGAACCGTTACTGTTACCGTTCACTTGCACTTTTCAAAACACAATCATTTAAATACAACATTATCTGTAGTAATAAATCTACAACGTATGATGTTGTCTATATTATCACCTGGCACAGAAGAAAACCGTATACAAGAAAGACCTTTGTATATGTGTTGCAATTAAATTCAACTTAAAATAATAATTAAAAAACACATACAAACAATTACTCAAATATACAAGGTCGGTCAGCACGACTTTTTTAAATTATCATTAAATTAAATAGGCGTTTATAAGCAAATATGTATATGTACACTGCTAAAATTTGTGTGTCTGATAAGCTTAATACAATAATGCAAACACCCCCAATATAAAAACGATCGTATTAGCCATTATCAAACACAAACCATACACACGAATATTTGTACTTATAGATAAAGAATCACTTCCTACAGTCTTATCTTTTTCCAGTGCTATAGTTGCCAGAAATATTTTGTACGTAGTCTGTATGTGATTTGCTCTTGAAGAGCAATTAGCAGCATTATGAAGATTTTTTCGCTTTTGTCTCTTTTGCGCATAGCTGAACAAGTGCAACAAGTGTCAGTGTCATTGCGGTATATCGATAAATCTAGGAACTTCTATCGATTACGAAAGTAAAGAAGTGCAGGGGTCAGGTCAGGCTGGACTTGAGTAACAGTTTGTATTACATAAATAAATGAGCTCATGCACGCACGGCTCTGGTGATGTCTGACAAATAAACCTTGGAAGATGTATCGCGCTTTTACCCCTCTCTCTCTCTCTCTATTTCTCTCTCTCATACATTGAAATGCCCTTGTGGCACGTTCGATAATGTTTTGGGCGTGAACCGCAACGAAGCCGCTGCTGTTCGTCTTATCGATGTTTGGGCCTGGATACACACACTTGCAATCAGGCACACACACGCACACATGCATACGCATAAGCAGTAAAACTGCAGCAAAAAGAATTTAAAAAAAACAAATGAACCCCCCGATAACAAAAGCGGTGCTGACATTCTGCCTGAGCTCGGCCTGGACAAATTGATGAATCAATTCACTTTCTGTACACTCTTTCATTGACCTTTTAATTTAATTGGGTCCAACCGTCAAGTGCTCATTTTACATAGAATTTGTACTTTAATTGTCACCTCTAAAGGCGTTAAATCAATAACAACAAAAGCGAATAAGAATTCGATGTTCCCTTGTTACCCTCCCTCAATTAGTATTACGAAACTTTCAGGTATTATACCAACAGTAGTGTATTTACAGTAGAAGCCGTGTGATAACGCGCAAGTTTACTCCGTTTTTGACAGTAAACAGACTAGCTGCACGACAACACTGGCTTGGGATTACTACATCGGTACTCACCCTACCATAACGTTTTGTTTTGTCAATGAGTTAAAATTTTCGCACAACTAATTTCAGTTCTTTTACAATAATTAGGCACAAGCTTCTGAGCAATTTGCGAATCCACTTTAAGTTTAGGCACTCATTTGACTGTCCATTAGATATGGGGGCACTAAAATTTTTATCAATTTAAATTGTATACTTAATATAACAAACACACTCATACATACATAAGTTGCCCACACACAATCAGTTGAACGCTCTAGCGTTCCAGCATACCAAGTATGCAGATATATATATGTATGTATTTACGGGCGCATATATGTACATGCATACGAACGTAGTTGTGTGGATGGGGCAGAATATAAAACAAGCAATTTTTCACATAACAATTAATTGGCTTTCGACAGTGATTTCAACTTACATTTTATTGTTGTATATTACTAGCACACTTGCACATTCAATTTATAATATTTAACATATATATTTTAGATTTTTTCTACATAGAAATTAAACTTTTCTGCATCAACGCGCACATACACTCACATAGTTTCAGAGGTATCAAGCTATCGTTGGTGTTCTCGATAACAACGCCGTTATTCTAGGGCAGTGCTCATTTTTGTGCATTATCGATTATACTATCGATAGTTTGATGTCTTAGTAATCGAACAATGTACATTTATATCGAGGCAGAACACATCATTAAGAGACAGACAGCTGTGGCTGTCTTAATTTCGGAAAATGTCGTCAACATTAATTAAATGTTTAAGCTTGGCTAAATCTGTGGGAACAGTAACATTCAGAAATGTGCTTACTACGTCACACAACCAATTGGCGGCATGGAGGTAAGTCAAATATCATAAAGTACTATCAAAATGTAATTCACCGACTCGTGTTTTGTTTATGTAATTCACAGCCCGATGTCTGTGGGCAGTTTTCTGAAATGCGGCATGCACACCACAAGCCCAGTGAGACAGGAGAAGCTTATGGAATTTTTTGATGATCCCAAGGTGTGGAGCGAGAACGAGGTAAAGGTTGGACGAGCCTGGAAAACCGATGAACTGCGAATCAAATCAAACAAGGAACTGCACCAGTTGTGGTACATATTGTTGAAGGAACGAAACATGCTGTTTACCATGGAGCACGAGTGCAACGATAAAATGGAAATATTCCCAAACCCAGAACGTATAGACAAGGTTAAAATTTCCATGGAGAATCTGGAAACAGTTGTGCGGGAACGCAACAAGGCTTATCACTTACTCGAAACCGGCGAGACAGGTGAACGTCCCCAGAGGCAGGAGGAAAATTCATTAGGCATGCGCTTCACATACAAATCATGCGAACATGTGCTGCCGCCGTTTATGAACACAAAGTGGATCAAATCCCGGCACTTGGGATACGGTGGACGAGCTGTCAATAAATTCCTTTTGAAATATCGCGAGAAGTTGTACAATTCCAAGCGCAAGGCCAAGAAGTGAGTAGTCACCTTAATTATAAATATGGTGATGAATTGAGTTGTATTAATCATTAATATATTATTTACTTTAGTCGTTCACGCAATGAAGTTATGATGTTGCTGAGGAGGAATCCCAACATGGACTTGCAGTTGTTGAAGCGCAAGTTCCCCGACGTTGATGTCGATAAACTGATCAGTACAGATAAGACCCGTGGACATTTTGTACCCAAAGTGGACGTATGAAGAAACCCTTATGTTGTTCACCCCTTAAAATAAACGTAACTTACACAATACTTCAATCGTCAAACTTTATTTTGGTGCCCGTGAACGCAGCTATTTTTGGTTTAAGTTTCTGTTTAGCAATCCACGATGGATGCATGCCAGCTGTGTCGCTACTTTCGACACTGGGCACAGGTAAAGTAGCAGAAATCGTTTCTGCAGCGCTGCCATCATCGGCAAACTTAGTTCGCTTTCCTTGGAAATCTGATTTTATTGGCGCTTCCCTCATCCTCGTCCTGCCGTTCTCCTGTCGCTTGTCCAAGGGTTTGCTCCACTTTTGTTCTGGCTGATATTCATTATTGTCCGATTCATTTTCATCGTCCGACATAACAACAGCCGTCGAGAGATATGGTTGACCAGATTCTGTAATGAAGAAGGGATCCTCCACGTGCGTTGGCCTCTCCTTCTCCTCTTCCTTGGGCTTTTTCTGCAGCTGCTTGGCAACTGGTTCAGATTTGATTGGCTTTTCCTGAACATTCAGCTTGACCTCTACTTTCCTAGGCGCTTTAGCTTTCTGTGGTTTAAGCTCTTTGGGCTTTTTGTCGGTTCTCTTGGGCTGAGCATTGTTAGCCATCGTTTCCTCCTCAATCTTTACGGTCTTAGAACTTGTTTCTACTTCTTCCACTTGGAAGTAGCCTGCAGCTGTCGAAATTGTGTTTGTCTCCGCTTCTGGTGCTTTGTCCTCTGCCACTTCCTTTTCAGGTTTATTTTTCTCAAGCCATTCCAAGCGATTGCGAGACTGAGCTTTCAGTTCCTTAAGCTCTTTACGTTTACGTTTCTTTTCCTCAGTTCGCTGCAGTTTTTGGCGTCGTTTGCTTGTCTCCAGTATCTCTTCACGCCAATTGGCATTAGGGTCATCGCTCAATTTAAGTGTTTCTTTAAATTTGGTTACCAAGGCCTGCATAACTTTATTTAGTCCTAGCATGGCTATGACAACTTCGTCCGGTGTGGCCCGGCCATTGGTTAATACCGCCTTGTGCTTCTTTTCGTCCTTCAGCAGCAGGGATCGCATTATTTCAACATGTTTAAGAGACTTCAACTGTGCAATGTATTCCACATTTTTACGCTGACGTGCTTTATTTGCCTCATTATCCGGCTGCTTCTCTAACGCATCTTTCACTTTGCGCAATTTCTGTACCACCTTCGCAATTATCTGGGTGCGAGCTTGTTGTATGACTTTTTTGTTGGTGATAACCTGTTAAGTTTTATTTTCTTTTATAATAAGTATGTAAAATAACACTTTTAACTTACCAAATTGTTAAATTCCAATTTATTTAACATTGTTGTGATTTTCCAAGAAGCATGCTTGTTGAATACGTTGATTTGTTTTTGTTTTTGCTTCAACTATCGATTTCACCATTTAAAAACTTGTCGATTTCGATTATTGTATTTCTGCTCTGCTTAAGTGTTGAAAAGTATACTTTGGTAACCGAGATTAACCAATACTTACAAATACGGCAATGTAAAAAATTCTTTCTACAAGAAAACATAATAAACTCGTTAATTAATATAACACAAATTTTATAACATTATTAAGTGCGAAAAACAGAATAAGGTTAGATCGCGCATAAGTTAAAAGTTTTACTCGTTAAGTTTAGATTGACGTAAGAAGGAAGAAAAAAACAAGGAGGAGCCAATTGAAGCGACAGTAACAAAGAAGGTCCGGCAGCATACATACTTACACGCATACATGCATACATGTACATAGATAAGCCTGCACTCCAAATTACAATTCTGGCAAATGGCAAACTTTAATTAAATACAAATTATGAGAGTGTGATGTACTCTTTCAATTGCAATAGTGTGAACAACTGAATTGCTGCGTTAAGGGCCATGCAATACTTGAGTCATTGTCATCTCTTTTTCTCGATGTATGCGTGTGTGCAAATAATGTATAGGAGTGCTAGTGTGTGTGAGCGGCAAAGAAAAATATAAAAGGCAGAGCCTAGCCAAATTGATTCTGACTCACATTAATTTATACCTAATTACGAACTTAATTTATTTTAATCATTTTTAATTAATAACAATTTATGTACATTCCCTTCATTTGCAGTCGCCGTATCAAACAGTTGCAGCTCTCATTTTGAGTAGGGCGAGGAACACGCACACTAATACAAACACAAACGCACACCTACACACATACTCCCGTTCAGAATACATAGACTGATTGCAGTTGTAAACATCGAAAAGCACTACGGCAAACCGACCGAAGAAGACAAATGACGGAATACAAGTTAGTTGTTGTTGGTGCTGGAGGTGTTGGCAAATCAGCACTGACCATACAACTTATCCAAAATCATTTTGTGGATGAATACGATCCCACAATCGAAGACTCATATCGAAAACAAGTTGTTATTGGTAAGTTTGAAAATCATACATAAAAATTTGATAACGATTAATTTTAACCATATTTCTCTTTTAGATGGTGAAACCTGCTTGTTGGACATTCTAGATACCGCCGGCCAAGAAGAGTATTCCGCCATGCGTGATCAATATATGCGCACTGGTGAGGGTTTTCTACTTGTGTTTGCGGTAAACAGTGCTAAATCATTTGAAGATATTGGCACATATCGTGAGCAAATTAAACGTGTTAAGGATGCCGAAGAGGTGCCAATGGTGCTTGTGGGAAACAAATGTGATCTGCCCTCATGGAACGTGCAGAATGAGCAAGCAAGAGAGGTAAACCCTTCAGAATATTTATAACTTAATTAAAATCAATTTTTATCATTTACCCTTCCTTCTATTGTATCTGCAGGTGGCCAAACAATATGGCATTCCATATATTGAAACATCAGCCAAGACGCGCATGGGTGTCGATGATGCATTTTACACATTGGTTCGCGAGATACGCAAGGATAAGGACAACAAGGGCCGAAAAGGACGCAAAACGAATAAGCCAAACCGTAGATTTAAATGTAAAATGCTCTAAGTGGATTTGCAATGGTTTTTTTCATTACCGCCTGTCCTGTATGTGTGCGTGTGTGTGTGTGTGTGTGTGCTCGCGTGCGTGTGTGTGTGCTCGCGTGCGTGTGTGTATGTGCAGGAAAGCTTTGAAGCGCGCGTCATCAAATACAGGCATTCAAATGTAATAGTTTATATTTTTTTGGTATTTTACATTACGGCTTTTAATCGAACGCACACAAACAACACATTCACTAACAAACAAAAAAACCAGAAGACCCACACACACACACACACACACATTTGCGCGCGGTAGGTGCAATTGTTGGAAGGAACAAAATTGTATTTAATTTAAGCAACTAAAGTTTTTATCGTATGTCAAATAATTTTGTTAAGCATGTGTGTCGATTGAAACGCTCTGTGGCGCCCCATTTAAGATTATTAATTATACAATTACAGTACTTGTATTAATATCGACAAAAATACTATTGTAACTGCCTTGTTTAAGTTGTCGTTCATGTCGTGACAGCGCATTTGATAGGCAAAACCATTTGTTTTCAGTGAGCACGATAACAAACTGATTATTATTGATAAATATGAGAATTTGTATTTAACTAATTGGTTTTCCATTTTAAGAGCTACATTATTCATATAAATCAAATGTCAGCCCCTTTATATTTCCTCTTATTCTCACAAACACACACACACACGCACAAAAAGAATTCCATTAGAAATTTTCACACAAACAAAAAAACGATTGAATATTTAACGAGAAGCTCACTGTATTTATATATTTTTTGTGGTGCTAAATTGAAAAAGAATTAAGATCAACAAATGTCAGCACAAAATATTGTATGAGTTATTTTAAACGAATCGACAATTTTATTATTTCTACTTATATGTCTAACTGACCGAGATTAATCAGTTAACTAGCTTATGCGAAAGTCTTACTGCAAATTTGAAGGCAATTAAATTGTTTATATTTTCATGTATAATCAATTAAACAATAATTCATATTAAAACAAGAAATTTATGCACTTAACTCACATACATACTACATAAACAGGTATCACTTCTAAATTAATGATGATGCATTTCGCATAAGTTAGAAATACATAAATGTATGTTAGAAATGTTGTTGCTTAAAAAAGCAGCCAATTCTACATACATACATACATAGTTTGCTTTAAGCTTTTTATACATGCATAATATTTAATTTTTTGTATTCATTTTTGCCATACAAAAAGAAAAATAAATTAATTGTGTGTACCATTTAAAAACAGAAAACACTCGTTGCAGGTGTTACTAATAAGTGACAGTAATTGTATTTCATCGATGTTTATTTGTATTAATTCAGTGGTTTAACCCAAGTATGAATATAATGCACTAAGTAAATATTTTTCTGAATTAATTAAGATTAATGTTGGGATAATTTATAAAATAAATGATTGCATCGACTGCGGTAACACAAAATTAAAAAATTGAATGGGTTTTTTCTTTAGTATTTGATTTGAGAATATTTCAGCGCTTAGGTGAAAAACAACGGGCAACATCTTTTAAAAATGTAATATTACAATCAGGTCTCTTAAGGTAAGTGAGTAATTGTCTTGAAATTAATTTGTTTAAATACAATTTTCAATCGATGTTATTTTAGTAATGATTTCTTTCAAAGGAATATGTGTTAAATATTTGTTATTTATGTTTTTTTAAACAAACGAACGCCATAAAAATATAAGCATTATGCAATAAAATGTAATCATTAATAAACATATCTGACCGATTCACTTCGATTAAACCACTCTAATAAAAGGAAATTTTTCTTTGGAATACCCCTACTGTTTTGTGACTAACAAATGAACGAACTTCTGGAACGGCTGAACTAAATGAACGATGTGAGGTAGTCAGTTCACTTGGTTCGTTTGCTGAGTGTGACGTTAAACCGTTTCTGTAGACAGTCGGCATTACATGTTAATATTGATTATTGAAGTTTTAAATAATTGTACTTTACTTAATTGCATAAAAGTATTAATATAAATTTCAAAATATTAATTGCACCGTGAGTATTATCAAAGTAATTCTACTGCTACAATTTTTCAGCGATGCAAAATGTTCTAAAAACTGCGGGCGACGCCGCCGGTCGCCATCTTTTTTTTTGCATGACGCTTCGCTGAAGAAGAACAATTCTAGTCGGTTTTGTTGTGCGAAAAAAAGTTTAAGATGGTGTTTAATATTGCAGGAGACAGAAACATGAACATGGATGCCAATTCAATTGAAAACCGTGAGAAGGACCGTGACCGCAGAGGTCGCGGAGCTCGCGGTTCACGGTTCTCTGATGCCGAAGGTAACAATGGCAATTCTGTCGGTGGAGGAGGCGTCGGCGGCGGACCGAATACCGGACGAGACAGAAGTCGAGAAAGACGCAATTGCCGTGTTTACATTTCCAACATTCCCTACGATTACCGCTGGCAAGATTTGAAAGATCTATTCCGTCGAATTGTCGGATCCATTGAATACGTGCAATTGTTCCACGACGAAAGCGGCAAAGCGCGTGGATGCGGCATTGTCGAGTTTAAGGATCCGGAAAATGTGCAAAAGGCAATGGAGAAAATGAATCGGTATGAATTAAACGGTCGTGAGCTGGTCGTTAAGGAAGATCATGGCGAACAGCGTGATCAATACGGCCGTATTGTCCGCGACGGAGCCGGTGGTGGCGGCGGAGGAGGAAACGGAGGTGTTGGTAATAATAACGGAGGCGGCGGTGGTCGCGATCATATGGACGATCGGGATCGTGGTTTCTCCCGACGTGATGATGACAGAATGTAAGTATTTTTCCTTCTCCTCTTTCTATCCGTCTTCCTCAATATACTAAGATCTTCAGCAAAGCGAAAAGGAGAATTAATATTGTTCTATTCTAAATGTCCAGTTTCAGGTGATTAGCACTTGCGTTTAATTGTCATGTAATTGCTTTACTTGCTTGAAGACGATTCAGATTTATAACAAGTTTTTTTAGGTTAGTCCCCACGTTTTGGAACAAGTTTGGGCTTCATCAATGCATCAGAAATTGTTTAAAATAATTAGACTTGCTTAGCATATTAACCCATATAATAACGTTTGCTAGCGCTTTTCAGCTGTTTAAATTGTGTACACAAATTAGGATATCTACTTCGTGCTGACCACTTTACTTTGAGGATTAGAATTCGCATTGTAGATGATACACAGACGCTCTTATTTAATGGTTTTTTTTTTTTTTTACTGTTACTGTTAGTGTTGTTGGTTTTATAACATCGTTGAAGTTGGCTCAGCAAGTGCAAGTTCCAGAACAGTTTTACAAAGTCAACATTAAAATAACAACGTTTTTAGCACAGATGTTTCTTCTATAGACCAGTCCATTGTTTTGTGTAAATATTTCTGAACTAGTCAGTTTATATATCTCGATTACAACCAATCGAGGAGGGGCTTTGTAAATTGATTCTTGTAATATTCATTGAGTTTCGACAATGTTTAGATAAAAATCAAAATGGATAAGACTTAATTGCTATTCGTAGTCGTAATACTTGGGTTAACATTCTATTTTTGGTTGATGGATTTGTGTTTGTTAACATTTCCGATGTTAAAGCTGTTCAAGTTATATGGGCTGATCTACAATCAATGATATATAAGTTAATTTGAACTAAAGAACGATAAAAAGGACTGTCAACCTTGAAGGATAAAAAAATAACTGATAATGCCTCTTAAGCTTTGAACTATAAGTGTTTAATTTAGTGTAGACTATGTATTTTTTAACTTTAAGCCGACTTATCTGTGTTGTGGATATTATTCTAATGACATAAATGATGATGATGATTCGTGCCATCCTTTGGGATATCGGAGTATTTGCTTTATCTCTTGCTTTTGTTATTTTTTTTCTCTCTGGATCTTTTGGCTTCTTTTTCTAGATCTGGGCGTAATAATTTTAACATGATGTCGAATGATTTTAATTCGTCGAATTACAATTTGTATGGGCTTTCTGCTTCGTTTTTGGAGAGTCTTGGCATAAGTGGACCTTTGCATAATAAGGTTTTTGTTGCTAATGTGAGTATATGTATTTAAAAAAAATTCCAACTATTTTACGTAAAAAAAAATGTATTGAACAAAAAAAGAAATGAAACTACAAAACCCCAAATTAGTATATCCAAACCAAATTACAACACTACCATATGTATATATCCGATGAAAGGTATATATGTATATGTGTGTGTAATCTACTATATCCCGTATTCTTCACCCAGTTTGTATTTGTAACTCTTAAGTCGTAAGTCGTAAATCGTGTTTTATTCTGGCTACATCAATTTTGATTTCAACAACATCATGGGCTCTGTTTCGTATTTATAACCCGACTATACAGCTAATACCCTTATAACCCGATACCTTTTTTTATTTCTGGGCACTACTCGAGTTGACTATGAAATTTTACAGCATTTAATGATATATCGCTTCCTCTAATTGGTAAATTTTTTTTTTTTTATATAAATTGATGCTTGTTTTAATGAAGAAATCCTGATATATGATCAAAGTATCATATGTAAGAATGGGAATCTTTTCGAAATTGTAATTTATCGTTTCAATGCTCTGATACTATATTTTATTTCTTCTCTATATGTTTATTTCATGTCCGATTTGTTCCAAATAAGCTTAATGACATTTTGATACCGACTTTTCGTTTATATATATGCTTAATATGAAAAAGATGCAACTTAAAATGGTTCTCCAGTTGCCATAAAGTTTAAAAAATATTTGTATTTTGAATTTTGAAGTAAACCAATTTTTGACAGTGTATTGTATATAGATATACACTCTCTTTCAGTCTTTAGAAAGGGATTATAAGAACTCATGTTGTTTTATAGCAAGTATGTACCTATAAGTTAATGGTTAATAGATGCCATAATAAGATGGCATCCATCTATCAAATGTTTTTAAAGATACTCTTTTGCGTTGCCTTGAAATTGAATGAAACTTGAGTCTGTTTGTTGGTAACTGTTTTATATTCTGTGGTACTGCCGTCGCATCGAGGGAATGTGGAATCTTCTGGGTTATAAATATGAAACAGTCAATAAATTTGCAGCCTGAGTAGCTTTTGTTTTAGCCAACTGGGCGTGCCCGGATCCCGAGTTTCTTCAGACTTCGTTTGTTCCTAGTGAAGGTGCCGACTGGAGTCAGAGTCGAGAATCTGTGGACAACACTTGAATATATTGTTATTTATATATATATATATATATTTTTTTTTTTTGGCGATATTTTTATAAGTCAAGTCCAAAGTTCAAATCTGAAATGCATTATACTAAAATCTGATCAATTGTTATCTCGACAGCTGGACTATAAGGTGGACAACAAGAAGCTCAAGCAGGTCTTCAAGCTGGCCGGCAAGGTGCAGTCCGTGGAGCTGTCTCTGGACAAGGAGGGCAACAGCCGTGGCTTTGCTGTAGTCGAATACGATCATCCTGTGGAAGCAGTCCAGGCTATTTCCATGTTGGATCGTCAGATGCTCTATGATCGTAGAATGACCGTGCGTTTGGATCGTATTCCCGATAAGGGTGAGGGTCTCAAGCTGCCCGGAAGGCTTAGGCGGCGTTGGCATTGGTCTGGGACCCAACGGTGAACCACTCAAGGATGTTGCACACAATTTACCTAATGGTGGTAATCAGAATGCTTCGCAGCTTCTTACCAATGTCCAGAACGCCCAGCAATTATCGGCTGTCGCTGGTGGTTCTGTCGGTGGTGGTTCCAACGCAAATCTGCTGGGAAGCCTTAGTGGCGTCATGTTCGGCAACAATTCCGCCGTGCAGCCCTCTCCGGTGGCTCCCAAGCCCAGCATGGGCAATAACTCGGGTAGCGGTGGTGGCGGACTCAACTTAAATAATTTGAATCCAAGCAATTTGGCTGCTGTTGTCGGAAATTTAGGTGCTGCACTGTCTAATCCTCTGTTGACCTCATCGCTCAGCACGCTCGGTCTCAATCTGGGCAACTCCGGTGGCAACGATGATGGGCTCGTCTCTGCCAGCAACGTAGGCTTGTCCAACAACTACAGCAGCGGCGGTGGCGGTTACGGTAATCCCGGTAACAACTACAACAGTGGCGGTGGAAGCGCTGGTAGCGGCGGTAACGTCTCTGGTGGCAACGTGGGCTATAATGCTTACAACAGTACTGGTGGCGGTGTCTCGAATTCAGGTAACAATCAGATGGATGGCAATGATTACGGCAATGCCAACAATCAGTTGGACATGTTTGGAGGCGGTGGTAATGTGGGTGTTGGCGGCGGCAACGTCGGCGTAGGTGGAGGCGCTGGCAACGCTGGCGGTGGTGGTCCCCGTAAATCCGACACAATTATCATCAAGAATGTCCCCTTGAGCTGCACCTGGCAGACACTGCGTGACAAATTCCGGGATGTTGGAGAAGTCAAGTTTGCTGAGATACGTGGCAACGATTTGGGCGTTGTGCGATTCTTCAAGGAGCGCGACGCTGAACTGGCCATTGGTAAGATCCGATAAATCCCAATTGTTATGTGGACCTCACTCACATTTGAATCTTTCTCCCAAACAGCTCTCATGGATGGATCCCGTCTCGATGGACGCACCATTAAAGTAACCTACTTTTAAACCATAGCTCTTAGAATTAATCCGAGCAGCTCGTAATGTGCTGCCTATGAACCAACATAAATAACATGTAGATGATATGACCACATTTCCCACAGAGGAGCAGCGGTGAGGCGATGCTGCCTGTTCCAGCGGTTTTAGTTGTAGTAACAAACATATAATTGTTTAATTTTTATACACATATATTTACACTACTCATAAAAACAAACAAATCAAATCACGTATCATAAAACAATTGACTTTCCAAAATCCAGAAGACGCAATTCATGTAATTTTTAAGTGATTTGAATTAAAATTTAAAAATGCAAATAAAAATATTGTTTTGCAATGCAGATTCAGACTGATCTTGGGTGCTAAATTATAGCTTGAGTTAGTTTTTACAAAAGAAATGCTATTGAGTTGATTTGCATTTGATTGACAAAGAAGTTTCAAGAGCCGATGTTGAATGTGAACCATGCTTAACGTCAAGTTTTTTCTGCATTTCTAGTTGTTGGGTGTAAATCAAATACTGTTGCATACTTTTACGCGGGGAAAAAATCGAAGTTCAATTATTATACGCTAGATGGCCTATTCACAGAGTTAAATAAATTCCTGGAAACTTATCTTCCATTTACCCACACCCCTGTTAAACACTCAATTGACATCGTTAGTATATTTATTAACTTTTGCTTAATGGCTAATCGCATTACTGATGGTTACTTGTGGCTTAAATACAAAAAGAGTCAGAGCAAGATAAATGTGCATGGATTTTGATCTGGGATTTTAGATGGAAATGCTCTCATTTATTTTGTGACTTCCGGTACAGCCGCTGGAGTCGTTTTGAATCGCTCCAGGCGTGCTCGTGCCTTCTCGGCCCAATCGCCCTGACCCTTGGAATCGGTAGCACTGGCAGCGGTGTCAGCAGTAGTTGCAGCAGCAGAAGTTGCAGTTGTTCCTCCAAATCGTTCTTTGCGCTTCTGTAGCTTCTCATCGGCCAGAGTTTTGGTGGTCTTTTCCGGCACCACACACCCAAAGCGTTCGGCACGCCGTTTCAATGCCTCCTTTTGCTGTTCTTCGGTTTCCTTGTTGCCATTGTTGGCTTTAATGGATGCACTCGAGGACTTGTTGACCACTGGTGTAGCGGTAGCTGCCGCAGCTGCCGGAGAACCAGCATTTACCGTAATGCCAAACTTTTTGGCTCGTAGTTCCAATCGCTCTTGGATGGTCAACTCAACTAGCTTCTTATTGGCTCCCTTGGTGTCCGCTGTAGTTGCTCCAGCAACAATGGGTTTTCGTTGTGTCTTTGTCGTGGTGGTTTCTTCTGTGTCCGAAGCTGGTTTGCTGCTGCTCTCCGCTTTGGGTGCTGCATTCTCCTTCGATGGCGTTGCTGCTGTTGTCGCCAGGGTGGACAATTGCTGCTGAGAATTGTTACGTTTAAGAACAATTTTCTTGGGTGCTGGAGTTTCAGCGGATGTCTCAGGTTTTGATGGAGACGTCGTTGCTGTTAACAACTCGGGCAATGTTGCAGTTGACGCCGTCGGCGTGCTAACGGGACTTTTAAGCAGCAAGTCTTCGTGATCATCCCCCAGCAGTTTGTGCTCGTCCTCATCGGTAAGTGAAACATCATCATCTATGCCATCCGCAATGGCGTCCGCTATAGCGCTATCCTCCAGCGAAATATCACCCTCCAGCAAAGCCGTCTGCAAGCGGTCCTGTAACTCATTTTTGTTGCCGTTCAATGGCAAGCCACGCATTTTCAGCTCGCGCTTCAAATCGGCGACCTGCATTTAATATTTAAGCCATAAGTATGTTTTTGCGCTTATTGATAAAACGCTGTTTACTCACCTTCATTTTGGTAACATCGCTTTCTGGCATTTTTATTGATGTTCTTAGAGATAAATTTGCGGCACACAATAATTTTCTATATGTTACTGATATGGCAACGCTGCGTTGAGTTCATTTCGTCAATCAGAGATGATTTTACATTAAGTGGATTCCTGAAACGAATTCAGTTTAGTTTTCGATTGTTATCAAGGAAGTCTGATTCGTTAAAAAGTATTGTTAATAGCGGATGCAAGATTAGCAGCCAACTAAATCAGGGCATAATTCCTATGCATAAATTTTAAAAATATACATTTAACAGTGTTATTATTTATAAAAGCATTTTCATTTATCTTACTAATTATGTTAAATTATTTTTTCTGCAACATATGCATTACACTTAGCGGTATTGTATGAACCAGTAATATACACATCTTATAACTGGAAATGTATAAGAAAATCGTGTTACATGTTACTAAATAAATTAATTATCTGATAAGTTCGGAACGGTTAGGTTATAAAATGAGTGCTGTAAAACGCAAAAAGCGCGCCTTAGCTTAAATTTTTAAAGCAGCGCCGGCTGCTACTAGAAATACAAATATAAATTGAGTAGTATTTGCTATTCCAGTTCATTCAGTCAAATAACGAACGCATAATATGTGTTTTTGTCACTCCATTCCTGCTACCCTTCTGCCTCCAGCAGGCACCCCTACGTCTCGGCTGCAACACTAGCGGTTCTGGTACCAAAGATAAGATATAACATATGAGTGCTGTAGAGAAATACAGAAATAGCAAACAAGCAGACACACAACACCATCCGTGAAATCCCCACAAACCATACAGAGTGTAACAAACGCCGACCGGAAACGGGAAATGCATGCAATATTATCTTTTAGCCCGAGGGTTAAGAATCTCCTTTCTTTTATTTTACTACAACATAACAAATACACTGTTGTGTGTGGCGAAAGCGAAAACGAAAGCAGAAGCGTAGCTGCAGATGTGGAGCACTAGGCGCCAGATATTCTTTTCTCTCTCGACCTTGAGCTGCTCTCAAGCAAATTGCATTGTGTTTCAAGTGTCACACCGAATTGCACCTGCCATGTACACCATCTCCCTGTCTCTTTCCCTATGCATTTAATGCTGAACACACACACATGTACACATGCTGCTCATATGGCGCATAAGTAGATTCCCTTAATTGGCACTGCAGTTCATTCATTCATTTAGTACATACATATATATGTACATATATGTGCATGTATCTATTTATTTATAATTTTTCCGGACTACGCATTAACCTTTTGTCCATCAACATTTAAAAGTATTTTTGCCGCTCTTTAAGGCAGCATAGAGTGCATTTAACAGTAATTATAATTAATGCCTAATATGCTCACAAAACATCTAATGTAATCAAAAAAAAAAAAAAAGCAATCAAACATAGTTGGACTCTCCCGACCGTAGAATACCCTGTGAAAAAAGAGGGTTAATTGCCTATCGGATCTGCTAATATGTAATAAATATAAATCGACTAGATAATCATTTATTTTGTTCTTATTGGAATAATAAAAAAAATTTAAAAACTAAACTTAATGTAAGTACAAGTGACACCTTTTAAGTTTTACTGACGTATCATCTGATTTATACACCTGCTAATAATTATTGATGTAACTTTTATGTTTATTGACCTATTTTCTTGACATTCTCAGGGTCGGTTATTATTACTACTTCCCAAATACATGTCAAATTATAAGAGTAAACTAGCTTCAACTTCTTCAAAACAAACATGCTGTGGCTTATAGGGTATTAAAACATACCCATTACGTTGGTCAGTTGTAAGACCCTTATATGGTAAGGGGGTGGAGCTTTAATTACAGTTACAACTACTTAACGGACACGCATACGATGACAAGCACGGTCATGTCGTTGATTAATTGGCTACGACATCTGTGTTCACGCTGCGGTTACCGGATTGCGCAAGTGCGCTTAACTCGTTATTCTGTTCGGTCTTGTATCCAGCGTTTCTTCTAATTATTATATTTTCTCAACTCTACACTTTATTTATAATTTAAAATCAATTTTCTGTATCAAGTCTAATTATAAATGCGACAAAACAAATAATATAGTGAGTAACTAAATAAAATGTATTAATAAAATAATATTTATAGATATTAATACTTATATACTTGTAATTATATGTTATAACGCCTTAACTATATGATAAGGTTTTACAACTGGTCTTATCAGACAAAGCGTCATTCAAAGAGCAAACAGGCGTCACATATTAGAGAAAGAGTGAGAGTCATAGCGGGAGAGAGAAAGAGTTGAAAAGTGAAGATACTAAAATAATATTTTTTTTTTTAAAACAACTAACAATATATAAATACAAATTATAAAATTTAGAAAATTTCCAATAAACTGAATACTTTCTTAATCTGATTGAATCCAAATGATTTAATACACATTTTGCATAATTTTCCAATTGGATTTCCCGCAAATTTCTTAGAGTGCAACAAGAGAGCGCTCTCTTTCGCGCTATACTCTCTGCTCTCAGCTCGGTCGAGCGCTTGAACAACTGTTCGCTGGATACTTGTTCTCAGTTCCGTGACGGCTGCCAGAGCGATCGGTTGTTCGAGCTCTAGCTATCTCTGTCTACCTCTGTTAGCTATCGTGTTATCGTGCGTTTCGTGTATCTTCGTGTTTTGCAATTCGTTCGTTGATCAAAAGACGTCATCGCCAGAGACGGACGTGTCTCTCGATTGATTTGTTGCAATATTAAGTTTAAAGTGAGAATTCGAATAACAGTGCAAATTTGAGTGCAAGAACGTGTATCTATAAGTACGTGTTTGTTACATTCCATCAAAACGTAACATAAAATTTACCCAAAAATGCCAATCAAAAACCAATATTAGCAAAATAAATATATATATATATAAACAACTTGGTGACCTTGTACACATGTAGCTAAAAGCTCTGTGTGTGCGTATGTGTGTGTGCGTGTGTTTGTGTGTATCTTTGTGTAAACATCATTTAGTATAATCAGCAGAAAGCATCAACCTGTTCACTGCTAAGCGTTCTAAGCTATTGCTGTATTTAGTTTTAAAACAATATCTTATTATATTTTTTGTGTGTGTATTTGTATTTGTTTTTTTTTTTTTGCTGGTATCGTTAAAATCGTTTGCGTGATCACCTCTTTATCACCTGAGTCACATTCGTATGGTGTTCACGCCCGTCCAATGTCTCTGGAATGCCAAGCAACTTTTTGATTACGATTTTACACAGCACTCTCCTGCCTCTCTCTCTCTCTTACTCTCCTCAGGCCTCTCTTGCTCCCTCGCTCTCTTTTATCTCCCACACTTGGCTCTCTGGCTGCGCGCACCTTTTAGGCCCGTTACCATTTTTAGTTAACAACAATTATAAGGCTGCATGACCATTTAAAGGCCAACTGTCTTGGCCTAGCCGGGTCGGGCCTACAGCACAGATGTGGGCAGTATTATCAATAGGTGGAGTGGAGGAAAGGGTAGGGGGAAGGGGAGATGTGTTTGCTATCACAGGAAACCTTCGAGTACGTGCGAATACATAGAGACCCAATGAATCCCCCCGCACTCTAGATAACCCATAAAATAATGAAATTACAAATCAATTTAGTACGACCTATTGCCATAATATATGACCTCAATTAATTAAACTAATTGACAGCGCGTGCTTCGCAAAACCCGTTACCCGTAACCCGATCCAACCCGAAACCAAATCGCAACAATATATATACTGTATATACATATACTGTACATATGTAGCTAGACAGTCTAACGGTTAATGAGCTTTATAGTTGCACTTATCGCGCTTTCAAGCTGATTTCTTTATATGGCATCTATATACATACATTGTATAGGTGTGTATATGTGTGCATGTATGTGTGTCTGTGTATCTTATCTAATCAGTTTAATAAATACGAAAACACATGCGAGAAATCATAAAACAAAATACACACATACATACATATAGACATAGACACATACATATGTACATATCTAACATTTGCTGAGCAAAAATATGTATAAGAATACTTCCATTTGGTTGCTATACGAGTTATATGCGCACTTTTAAGACCAAGTGTTTTCTCCCCCACACCATATAGGAAAAGTATTCTTAAGACAGTAGTCTAGCTTCACTTAAATAATAGGATGGAATAAAGTAACTAACTAATTTATTAACTAATTAACAGACTAGAGGTTTAAGTTACTTTTCTTAGCTACAAATAAATTGAATATTCCATCTTTCTATGTGTTTAACAGAGTTGTGCTTCTTAACAGAAGTACCCAAGTTAAACGCGATCTTTTATTTACAATAATTTTCCAAAATCGATTAACAATTCTACTTGTAGTTAGATAAGCTTATCAGCTGATTTGGTCATGGTTCTGCAGTCAAACGGTTCTCAAAACAAGCTGCTGTACCAAGTTATAGCGGCGTAGATAAGATCTTTAGCGATTAGGTGCGAAAATTCCAGATACCATTGTTCCCAGACAATGATAAAAAAAATAATGGGAGCCTAACAAAATTGGCAGCAGTTTTAAGCAAACTCAACTGTTTTGCTCATCATAAAACTATAGAAACTTGTGAATAAAATCTTCCTAGTTGCAGTTTTTCTAAAGCTCTTGAAAGCGGTATATACTATACAGTAAATATTACATAGCTTTAAGATGCCATGAGTCACGTTTACAGTATGAAAAATTCAATTTGAAACCGACAAGTAAAAAATAAATAAATAAATAAAAAATAAAACAGCTGAGCTTATTTATTAGCTATTTACAAAGTATTAAGCAAGCAAAGTATACAAAGAAACGTGTATTGCGGTAGTCAGAATTGGATTAATTGTGGTGTTATATAGTAACGGTATTATATAGAGTTGTATATAGTTTATAGTGATGTGCAATGCGATTAAAGGCACAAAGAAGTCGGCAGCTGTCTCTTAAGAATGCATTATGAATTATAGTTAAATACAATTTAAAGTATTAAAGTATCTTTAAAGCTTGATCAGCCAGAAGAATGAGCGTAAAAGAGAGCAAAAAAGAGGGGGAGAGAGAAAGAGAGAGCGAGAGTGGGAAGCATTGGCAATGCAGAGAGTGTGAAAGAGTGTGGCAAGTGTTCCAAGAATATTACGACAATAATCGTATCAACGAAGGCGAAACTTGATATGTAAAGTTTACAAGAGGCCAATGCAGCCCTTCTTCTACCCTCTCCCCTCTCCCCACACCATCCCCCTTCCCTACGCCCCTGCCCACTTCAGCAGCGATAACAAAGACACTCATACAATTATATAGTATAATTTATGTTTAAATAATTTATTATGTGTATTAATTACAATACGCGCTACAATTTGTGTCAGCTGTTGATAGAGAGTTTCCGTTAATCATATAGAATGCAGTATATTGACTACCCTGTAGATTGATGATCTCCCAAAACGGCTATGATCATGCGCTGACCAAATTCCAAACAAACTTTTAACGCCAGCCAAGCGGGCAGCCAACCATTGAGTACTTACTAGTAGCAACAAAACAATAACAAATACAACAACAACAACAATAAGAAGCAAAAACAAAAATAAACAAACAACAATTTTGCTGTTGTTTTGCTTTTAATTTGTTTCTTTTTTTTCTTTTTTTTTATTTTGTGGTTTCTTGTTCGACGCTTTTTAAATTATTATAAACAAAGCGAATTGTGGGTGCTGTTTTAGTGACTAGAGTGCAAATAATTTACTTAATATAAACTACAGTGCACACTCATGTGTACCTGGAGGTGCTGTTCACCCAAAGTCTGTTACCATTTCTATTTATACACACATATTTAAAGAGTTGATTAAGCAATTTTGCCAAAAAACAAAGAGTTCCGCTTGGTCTGAAATCGGAAAACACATGAATGGAAATTCCCCCAACTGAAAATTTCAGTTATTTCCATGAAGCAAATTTAAATTGATGAACTTAATAACATTAGGCTGCTTACAGTGCACTGTAAATTTAACATTAATCTGCTAATGAGAGGCAATCAATAACAGCCAGAGAATTTGGCAACATTTATGTTAATGTCTGTTTACATTGGAAGTACTCAGCAGAAATTTAAATCAGACCATTTTCAGCTGAATGCAAAATATCAATTTGAAATAAATTAACTCAATTTATTTTATCTAAATTAGCAACACTCGACTGAAAAAGCTGCCAAACAAACATTTGCTTGCTGAATAGCAGAACAAATTCATGTGTTATATGTATTATATGGAAATAAAGAAACGAAACTACAAAGAGAGCACTTAACCCCCGGCGGGGTTCGTGCACAGCAATTAGGTTTAATTGTATGTGTGTGTGTGATAGGGGTGGGGGAATTGGCAGTGACAGCGAACTCAGAGATCAGCGTCAAGATCAAGGCGCCAAGAAATGATATCAAAGAGTTAAACTATATTAAATGCTGAGCCTCTGCTAAGGGGAAAAACAATTTATTTTAAGCAAAAAATTACTTAATTAATATTTTTAAGCAAACCACTTATTAATCTAATTAAACTTGTGGTATGCCTAGAGCTATATGTAACTGATGAAACCGAATCCAAACGGTAAAGAATGAATAACATTTCAGTATATATAAACATAACCGGTTTTCAAACTGTGATGTAAACATGGATGCAGCCTGTTAACCGTTTACTGTGGGAGTCACTGAGTGTGTGAGTCACTAGAATTAGAGCGTCATCGGAGGACTGAAAACATATGAATGTTTGTGTGTACTTAAATGTACTAGGCACACTTTCTTACGCATATACGCACACATACATTATGTACAGTGAGTGTGCTTATAATTGTAATTGACTGACAATCATTTTGAATGAGTCACAAACCTTAAGATTTCTGTATTTCCAAGAAATCTTATGAGTTTTCTGCGAATTCCAGAATGAGAAACACTCATTCAGACTCTGACTCTAACTGTAACTGAAAAATGCAAATTAAGCAGAGACCCGATGTGACAAGATTATGTTAACAGCTTGGACATAAGATGCTGTAGGGAAATCTAGTTCAAGTTTTAGGTCAACAACTCGTTTGCTTTGGTCGCTGACACAAAAACCAGTTTTAATTAAAAAGCAACATTTATTAGATGAAATTTTGTTCGGCTGGTGAAAGTGCATTTAAGCTTATATAAGGCTGAAAGCAGAGTAATATCAACAACAAAATTTAGTCAAAATAATAGTAATTGAAGTTTTTTTTGAATCAAATTATAAATATCGTATTCATTATGTACGTTATTTTCTCTGCCCCGCTATAATAAAAGCTCGTTCAATGTCCCATTTCATTTAGTCATGAAAGGGCAGAAGCTTTTTTAATTTTTTATTACGTTTTCAATTGGTTTGGCGATTAGATTAAAAAGTTTTGAAGTTCAAGTGCTAACAGTGTGCAGTTGATAACAGTCGCTGTGGACTTTTAACAGTGTTGCGCTATGTTAACTTGTCAAGCATCGCTTGCGAAAGTGAAGAAAATGCGCCCACATACACACACGCACACACAAGCGCACACATACAGGCAGGAGATTTCCGGTTTCTGTGGGATGTGGGAGTGGCAAGATAAACAACGCATGTCACTCCAACATATGCCACCAAATGGTGCAACACAAATATCACAACACGAGCACACAAGCATGCACTGATACACTGATATTTACGCCTCATTTTTGCTTTCTTTACATTTGCAGTTGAACTTGCTTTTGCTTTCGCACAATGTCGAAGAGTCTGCGTCCCCTGAAGATAACCATCGTCGGCGATGGCATGGTGGGCAAGACCTGCCTGCTGATAACATACACACAAAACGAATTTCCCGAGGAGTATATACCGACTGTGTTCGATAACCATGCCTGCAATATAACTGTCGACGATAATGAGTACAATCTGACGCTCTGGGACACGGCTGGTCAGGAGGACTACGAAAGATTGCGGCCATTGAGCTACCCAAATGTAAGCATCCTTAGAGTTATCTTAACCAGTTTTCTTTAAAATTTCTTATCTAATCCGATCGGGTTTTTTCTTTTTTTGGCCTACAGACGAACTGCTTCCTTTTGTGCTATTCCATAAGCAGTCGCACCTCGTTCGAGAATATCAAGAGCAAATGGTGGCCAGAGATTCGTCACTTTGGTGCCACTGTGCCGGTGGTGTTGGTCGGTACCAAACTGGATTTGCGTGTACCAAATTCAGAGAAATTTGTAACCACACAGGAGGGACGACGACTGCGCAAAGAGATCCATGCCCACAATTTGGTGGAGTGTTCGGCTAAGAAGAAGATCAATTTGCAGCAGGTGTTCGAGGAGGCAGTGAGAGCGGTGGAAAGGAAACCAAGATCAAAGCCTTCTACGTGCAAAATACTGTAAAAATTAAGTCCTATGCTTAATGTTTAATATTGTTATTATACGTAAATGTATTATGTAACTATATATGTATATGTATATATGTATACATTTGTAAATGTCTGATTTGGGCGTTAAATTCGCTTGTTTCACAGTGTGTAGAAAATGTAACATTAAGTTGTAATTTTAAGAATTAGTTGTGTGAAATCAATTTTCAATGCCACCAAAGTGCATTTTTCTATTATAAAATCTAAACACAATATGTAATTGTTTGAATTTAAATGCGAAAATAGTCTACTTATATGTATAAATATTTACGCCAAAACACACACAAAAATATATGCAAATGCTGCAGAAGCGGCTTCGCTTTTTTGCAGCAATTGTCATCAAAATTCTGACTGTTTATTTCCTGGCGGATGGGGGACTTGGAATGAAGCAAATACCAGAATCAAATATTGAAATTTAATTTAAAAACAAAAATTAGGGTGACCGAAATAATATTGGGTTTTTATTCAGAGTTGCTTTGAGTCGGCTTTTGTTCATTTGAACTAGTTCAATGAACTACTGAATTCTCATTAGAGAATATGGTATTTTTTTTAAAAAGATTTTTTAGCTATAGACTTGCAGCCACACTGACAATAGCCAAACACTGGGGAACAGCATCAAGAAAATTTATAAACAATGAGCAACGAAAAGGCTGAAAAGGCCAAAGTAAGTGCACAAATTAAACATGTGCCTAAAGATGCTCAGGTTATCATGTCCATACTCAAGGAGCTTAACATTCAGGAGTATGAGCCACGCGTCGTTAATCAAATGCTCGAATTTACATTTCGTAAGCAACTCGGATGCACCTTTCACAACAGCCATTTATTTACTTCATAATTTTTCCGCAGGCTATGTGACTTGTATACTGGATGATGCTAAAGTATATGCAAATCATGCACGCAAGAAAACCATCGATCTGGACGATGTCCGCCTGGCCACAGAGATGACGCTAGATAAGAGTTTTACGGGGCCACCTTCACGTCATGTGCTAGCCAAAATGGCGGAGCTCCGAAATGCAATGCCCTTGCCGCCAATTAAGCCACATTGCGGTCTACGATTGCCACCAGATCGTTACTGTCTGACAGGTGTTAATTATAAACTGCGCGCCACCAATCAACCCAAAAAGATGACCAAGTCGGCGCTCGAGGGTCGCACAGTGAAAACAGTCGTTAAACCCGTATCCAATGCCAATGGACCAAAGCGAGCACACTCCATGGTGTCCAAGCAACAGGTGGTCACGATACCAAAGCCTGTGATCAAGTTTACAACCACAACGAAAACGGTCTCTGCAATGGACGTGAAGAACGAGCCAAATGTCACCGACATGAAAATGGAGGTGGATAGCGATGCAGCGGCTGTAGGAAGCATTGGTGGTAGTAGTGTGGCTGTCAAGCGGGAGCGCGAAGAGGAGGAGTTTGAATTTACAGCCAATTAGAATTAGATATATACAAAATAACCACAAATAAAAGTAAACAAATAATTCAGCTTATTAAATGGTTTATATATTATGAAATGTATTGAACAATAATCTTAGATTCTTAATCCTGAGATTATCGCATGAGAATGTGAGTCTTCATTTTAGAGCCAGTATAATGGCACAGCCAAGATCCATAATTTGCAAATACTCGGAGCCGCCATCCTGTAGCCGATAAGAGCACTCCTGCAGTAAACAAAAAATTTAATTTCTAACTGTTCAATATCTTGATGGGAATACTTACGCCAAGTTTGTCGCAAATGATGGCCTTTTGTGGATCTGTGAGGGAACCGCAGCGAACTACAAATTCCACAAACTGTTCCATCATTTGACCAATGCTGTACGCCGAGTAGCCAAGCTCGCGCACAAACTGTTCCAGGCGCTCATATTTGCCCGAGCGGCAAACTTCCAGATAATCCTCAAGGTAGTGCTCCGGTATGATGCCGGACATCTCTAGCAGGTCGTCTGCGTTGATAGTATGCTCAGCACCTTTAAGGCGATAACATGACTGCAGTGTGGTTATGGCCCGTCTCATATCACCACCCGATATCTTTACAATACATTTGTATGCCGCTGGATCAATTTGGACTCCTTCCAGCTGGCAGATATGTTCCAGACGTGCAATGATCTGTGCTTCACCCAGTGCCTTGAAGCGAAACTTGGAGCAACGCGAGGTAATAGGCACAATAATACGCGACACATAGTTGCAGATGAGACAGAATCTGGTGGTACGACACTCCTTCTCCATTGTACGGCGCAGGGCAGCTTGTGCCGCGTGTGTCATCGAATCGGCCTCATCCAAGACTATAATCTTGAACGGTGGACATGGACGTCCATCAGGACGCGTATTGCTTGCGGTGAGCTGGGCAAAGTTCTTGATTTTGGTTCGCACCACATTAATACCGCGCTCATCGGAAGCATTAAGCTCTAGAATACGATCGCGGTACATGTCGCCAAAGATTTGACGCGCCGCTGCCAGAATTGTGCTTGTCTTGCCGGTACCAGGCGGTCCATAGAGCAGCATATTGGGCAGATCAGCGCCCTCGACACATTTGCGCAACACGGCCACCACCTCCGACTGCTCAACGACATCGTCTACGCTTCGCGGCCGACTAAAATATAGAAAATGCAGCAGTATTTGTTTAAGTTTTAGTTTTAAGAAATGCGTTTGATATTTTTTTTGTACTTACTATTTTTCTACCCAAGGTGCTGGTGGCTTGCGTCGTTCAACGTGTTCATTGCCTGCTGGCTTTTCTGTGCTGTTGCTACTAGCACTTGATTTTCCAGTTTTTAAAAACGCTTGCATATTGTATAAATATAAAAAAACACTACTCTATTTAAAAGTCGCAACAAAAATTTGGCGCAATTCGAGCTTCGAACAGCTGTGCTAAACTGTTAATGTAAGTTAACAGAGACAAAACAGTGTTGATCAACCGGTTACAGAATGAACCAGTGAACCGGACTGTAAGTGTTGAGAATCGTTAGATGATGATGTGGAATTTACAAATTGAATTGTTGCCTAAAATTATTGTAGCGTTTAAGTACACAAATAAAAATGGACATAACGCAGCACTTTAAGGCTAGTGTGATGACGGTACGTTTGCAGCGTAAGACTGAGCTGGCCGCAGCAGCGAAAGGCAAGGCACAGGATAAGCAACAACAACAGCAGCGGTCTTCAGCCGCAAAGGGAACCGCTGCAAGCAACAACAACAACACCAACAGCAGCAACGACTTCGCCAAACGGGCAAAGGATGTGTGCAACGACATAACCACACTCCGTAATGTGTTGATCGAGAATCGCACAGCATATATGCGAATTGGCCAGCATCTGAAGAGCGCCACCCATATGACCGACGCCCAACGAGACTTTATAGACCGTGGCACTGAGAAATTCGTGACTCTGTGCACACAGCACCTGGCAAATATGCGACGCGACTATAAGACCGCCAAGCGGAAGCCACAGGAGCGTCAGCATATCGAGGGAGTAATAGATTTACTTATTGGTTATCTGCACAGCGTTGAACAGATCTACTTGGACCAAAAGAAATATCGTGTGCAACACGAACTGGAGACATACAGACTGCTCAAACTGGCGGCCGATAAAAAGAAGATACCGGTGCGTCCAGCGGGTCCCAACAGCGGTAAGTTAATCAAGTCACAAACCAGCAACGACAGCGACAACAGCAACGAAGAGTCGGTAACGCCTCTGGAAGAGAACGATTGGAACAACGACGACAGTTGGGCCGACTGGGATGACGAGCAGGAGAGCAGCCCCAAGCCAAGCTCAGAACAGAAGCTACGAAAACGCCATCGACGTGGTGAGGCCAACAACACAGATTCCTCCGCAAAGGTGGCCCTAGACGAGGACATTCAGAAGGCAGTGCTGCAGCAGGAGAACGATGAGGAGCCGCTAAGTGCCGAGGATGTGCAATTGTTTGAGGCGGAAAACGTGCACATTTACAATCTCCTCCAAGGCGTTTCCGAGGAAGTCGAACAAATCGAAAAGAACGTCGTGGACATTGCCCAACTACAGGATATATTCACGGAGAAGGTAAGCGGAGCAACTAAACCTTTTGAAGACTATATCTAAACCGCTTTAAATCATTTCAGGTTGCAATGCAACAGCAGAACATTGATCGCATTGTGAGCGCAGTCGTTGGCACCACGGAGAACGTGAAGGATGCCAACGAACAGATCCGTCAGGCAACCCAACGGAATGCCGGATTACGAGTGTGGTCCCTGTTCTTCTTGTTGGTCATGTCATTCTCATTGTTATTTCTCGACTGGTACTACGATTAAATCGTTAATATCATTGTTTAAATGTAAACACAATTACTGTTTGTTATTGTACTAAAACATAATTTGTTTATTTTACATAATTTTCGTACATAATACTTAGTTATAATAATAATAATGAAAAGTTTCGTGTAATCAAAATAAAACCAATGGGAAAACTTCATAGTTAATTTCAGTTTCAAAATTGTATCTTATGCTTCTGCCAATTGAATTCCATGAGCCAAGCTAAGTCAAAAAGAAGAGTTGTCTATTGTTCCAAAGAGAGTGAATTATAAAAAAGAAGTATAGAAATTATAAAATGTTGGAATATGTAATTACTACTCACATTTAGTAAAGACAAAAACACTTAGATTGTCGTATTCTAAAGACTGACTTATGATCTACATTTGCCGTCTGCTTTGTTCTAATTCCTTATAATATATTATTATCGTAAAGGGAGAAAATGTAATTTTTTTTGACCTGTAGAATCCATTGTAAAGTGCTACAGGTCCTACAGCATTTGGGAATACACCTTAGTTAATAATTAACTTATAAATTATTTACATTTGATCATTGCTTTCTGGTATTCAACTAATCAATTACCTTAAATCTTAACTTTATTAAATATTACAGCAAAAATTTTAAGTATTTGTGTGTACTTTTGAGTTTCTCTAAGTGTATGTGTGTGTGTGTGTGTATGTGTTGGTGTGTTTGTATGGTCAGGTGTGTGTGTGTGGCTTAAATTTTAATATGTGCATTCAATGCAGTCTGCAACAGTTTTCATGTGCTGGATTTTCTCTCTCATTGTGTGGGTGTATCTATGTCTGTGTGGAGTGAGTGAGTGTATCTGTATGTGTGTGTTTGTGTGTGAAAATGTTTGTTTGTTGGCGTTAATGGAAGTCAATGCTACGTATAGCAGCCAAAATAGGAAGGTATTATCCCTGGATGTTTGTAAATAATATAATAAAGTGGCTCCAAATGTTATGGCTTATCAATAATCATTTCCAGCGGTTGTGCCAAACTGCTGCTCTCGACCGTCTCCACGGAACCGGGGCACTCCTCACCACCACTGTTGATATTGCAGTTGCTCAGCGGTGTCAGTGGCTGCAATTCCTCGTTCGTTTGGGGCGTGGCTGGATTCTCCGATTTAATGATCAACGGTGTAGCTGGCTTATCGTTCAGGAATACGCCCAGCGGTAAGTGTGTGTTCATATGAGCTGCATGAAACAAAAATAATTTAATTAATTTCTTTTGCAATTCACTATAAAAAATTCTAAGATCAAAAGCTGGTGCAAGTGTTTTATGCATGCAATAAACATGCAGAGAGGCTTTAAAATCATTCCATTAACTTATAAGTATCTTAAAGTTAATTATTGCTAACTTTTAACTATCAATTGCTACACAATTTTACCGCGAAAACTCGTAAAATGTAGAAACGTTCGTGGACAATGTTCACACTTGTAAAACAATTCGCTGTTGTGACTGCGTCGATGTTTGCGCAAATCTTTGATATACGCAAAAGATTCATTGCATTCTTCACACTGGTATCCTCGCTCTGTAATTAAGATAAGTTTGTGTGTAGCTTTGTAGCTTCAAACTGTTATAACGTAGACATTTAACATGGAGACAACAGCGAGTTAACAGAGTGTTGCTAACAGTGCTGTAAATGGTGAAATACCGCAAACAGTTTGGGAAAGGCAAAAACACAGTGGTAGTTGTGTGTGAACGAACGAACACTAACGTTAAATATTTCAACACTTTTATTAAGTAATGCTTAAAAATACCTTAATAAGTTTTTGGAATTCTATTCTATGTTAATTTTGATTATTTTCTTATTAGATTTATACTTAAGATAATACTTATTTACTACAGACTAAACCTAATTTTATTGTGCAATTTAAGCGGATATTGATTAGTTTTAAGCAAGTTCCTCTAAAGCTGTGCGTTGCGCGAGTTGCTCAAATTTAAGCAAATATTTTAAATAGGGGGAATTGTATTGGATCAGACTAAATCTTTGATATGTTTTACCTTATGAGCAAACAATCACGGTTGAAAAAACTGTTAGCACAACAACAGAGATGAGGATTTCAATTATTAGTTAATTAATTTACAAACTACACACCCTTTTTCTTTATGTATGCTTGTATATAACTAGTTTTGGTATAAAGTATAAATTATAAAGCTTAGCTAGCGATTTGAACCGGCACCCGTTTAAGCACCGCATCCAGATGCGTGCGAACACCCAAAAACTTACCACCATGAAATTTAATGTGAGTCTTCAAAGCGCTCTCCGTACCAAATTGTTTGCCACACTCATCGCAGGTGTGCGGCTTGATCAGTTCATGGACGGTAAATTTGTGCATAGCCAGCTGCTTAAATTCAGGAAAACGAACCCAACACTCGTTGCACTCATACGGTCGTCCCTTAGGCTCATGTGATTTCATATGATTGTCCATATCCGTACGCTTTCTATAGCCACGCTTGCAAATGGCACACACCCAAGGCATTGTTGTCTGCGAATCATGAGCCAATTGCTGATGTTTCCGCAATGAAATCATGTTTGTGAATTTCTTTTCGCACATCACACACTGATGACTGCCACGTAGCTTGTTGGTCGAAGGTGGTGAGACGCTATCGGTACCACTACCAGCAGTACTACCACCACCAACACTACCAGCACTGCCACCACTGCTCGTCTCCATGGTCGACGACGATGGCGATGACGAGGGCGACGGTGATGCTACTGATGTCATGAAAAGTGTTGTTGTTGCTGCTACCGCTGCAGCTGCTGCTGCTGCTGCCGCCGAATTCGCTGCTGCTGTTGTCGTTATTGTCGTGGTCGGTGATGGCGAACTGCCGCCGAGTGTGCAGCGTTTACGGAACTGACGCAACGTCGCTGTTGTCGAATCCGGTTCCGATTGTTCCGGCGATGGTAAAGTTATATGCGGTGTTGACAGCATCGGCAGCGGTTGTGGCGTTGGCGACGGCAGCGAAGCAATTGTTGAGGGCGGTGTTGGTACCGTTGGGGGAATCGGTACATTTCTAAGCTCCTGGTAATGCTGACGCTTGCGATGATGATGTCCAGTTGACTGTGAACCTATAGAGACAAAGAGGAAGAGACAGAAGGAAACAAAATGTTAGTAAGTTGTATGATAAGTTTTGACCCTGTACTTACAGTCCTCACAGTCCGGGCAACCAAGAATGCGTGTCTTGCGTGTCTGGAATGGGCTTGTTTGCTGTTCAACATCTGCTACGCATGCGTAGAGTGGCGTGAATGCAAATTGGAAAAAAATTGAAAATGTGATCAGAAAATGTGTTCAGTTTTTGCAGATTAGTAAACGCAAACGAGCGTTTAATAACAATTATTTGATGCAACAAAAACAATGAACAATGAACAATCACAAATTTCAAAAGCCACAAGAAAATGAACTAACAAGTTCAAAAGAACAACACAAAGAACGAACCAAAAAAATTATTTGGTTGAACAAAAACAAGCACAAACACTAATACAATTTAATAATATTGTATGGTTAATTGAACAAACAAATTATTAGTTCAAAGAACCAACAAGTTCAAAGGAACAACAAGAAACGGGAACTTAATAAATTAGTTGAACAGAAAGTAACCAGTAATAAGAACTAACAAGTTTAAAGGATTAAATGACTTGAGTTTGGAATCATTTGAACTAAATATGTTGAACTAAACTGTTAAATGAACTAGTTAGTTTAACGAGACAACAAATAATATAAATAAATCCGGATTAGGTTAGGTTAAGCCGGATGTTCTCTCGGGACGGAGCATAGGCCAGTTATGGCCCTTAAATAAATCTGGCTTATTTCTATTTATATAGCTTTGGTGATCAGATTTAAGATCAGAACGGTTATTTTGATAAGCCGGGATTATTTCAATATGAATAACTGATCAGCAAGTGATCACAACGATTAACTTGGACAAGAAACAATATAAATATATCAGTTTTATTTCTATATAAATAGCTTTGGTGATCAGCTCTCAGATCAGAATGATTAATTTGATAAAAAAAAAGGATTATTTCCATATAAAAAACTGATCAGCAAGTGATCATAACGATTAACTTGGACAAGAAACAACATAAATAAATCAGGATTACTTCCATTTAAAAAGCTGATCAGCAAATGAATATAAAAATCAAATTTGGACAGCAAACAAGGACATTAAAAAAGGATAATTTCCATTACACGACTTGATCAGCAACTGATCGAAATGATTAATTTTTGTAAGCAGCAAAAACACAAAGAATTTTGAAAAGCCCTTGGAAAGCGACAACACATAAATGTACTAAATAATACCAAAAAATGCGGTATATGGAAATACATTTGGTATATTGAGCAACTTACGTGGTGACAGTTGCGTCTGCTGCTGTTGTTGCTGCTGCTGATGATGCTCCAGTTTCTGCTTCAGCAGTAACTTGTGCTGCTGTTGCTGCTGAAGCTGCTCCACATCCTTGGATGCCAACTGCAGTTGTACCTCCTCCAGTCGCACACCGTCCGTAGTAGCTGCTGTTGGGTCCGCTCCACTAGCGGGCGCATGAAATCGCTGCAGATGCAGATCGAGTGCACGCTGAGCGGGGAACATTTGGGAGCATTGTCCACATTGGAACTGTTGCACTACATGAGCGGTAAGAATGTGCTGATTACGTTTGTTGCGACTGGCAAACGTTTGGGGACAGTGCGGACAGGTGAAGGGCGACTCCGCCGGATGCAGTTCGATGATATGATGACTGTATTCCAAGCTGTTGGAGAAACGTGGTCCGTTCTGGCAGAAGCGGCATCTCAGGATGGGCGTACGGCTTCTTCTGGTAGGTGAGGCCGCTGCTGTTGGTAAACCTAATACTGTATGTTTTTGTACTTGTTGTTGTTGTTGTTGCTGCTGTGGTTGTGACTGCTGCTGTTGTGGTTGCTGCTGTTGTTGAGAACGGTGTTGCTTTAAATGTTGTGGTTGCTGCGGATGTGGTTGCTGCAGCTGTTGCTGTGGTTGCGAGTGCTGCAGCTGCTGTTGCTGTTGCGGTTGAGTTTGTGGCTGTGGTTGTTGTTGCTGTTGTTGCTGTTGTTGTTGCTGTTGGACTTGTGGTTGAGGTTGAAATGCATGCATCTCATTATTGATTTGTGGTGCATATGAAATGTGCAACGGCGCCTGTTGTGGGTTACTGGCAGATGCCACAGGTTGTTGCATCTCCGGCTGTTGTATGAGTATCATAATAGGTTGTTGCTGCTGCTGATGGTGTTGGTGCTGCTGGTGTTGCTGCTGCTGTTGCTCCAACATATAGTTCTCATTATTGTCTAACAACGCGTAGGTTTCACCCGCCAGATTAGCTCCAGTTTGCTGCTGCAATTGCGTCTGGTAGAGATCACTGGCATTGATGTAGTAGGTCGTAGTTGTTGTCGGTGCTGCTCCGTTTTCCAGGCCTTCCAAGCTGGCAACTGGCATTGTTTTGATGGACTCCAGTCCACCCACAGTCGACCATTGCAAGTGTGTGGTGTGCTGTGGTGTTGTCTGTGCCTGCCACAGCGCCTCTTGCTGTTGCACCTGGATGAGCTGCACCGTGTTGGCGGTGTTGCTGGGAATGGGTGTTGTTGCTGCCGCGGGCGGTGATGGATAGAGTGCATCATAGTTGACAGTCTCTTGTTGCAGCTGCAATTGTAACGATTGCTGTTGTGCTGCCTGTGCATGTTGCAACAGTTGTTGTTGTTGCTGCTGCTGCTGCTGTTGCTGTTGTTGCTGCTGCTGTTGCTGCTGCTGTTGCTGCTGTTGTTGCTGGTGTTGCAGTTGTAGCTGCTGCTGCTGTTGTTGCTGCTGCTGATGTTGTTGTTGTTGAGTATTGTTGACATTGTTCACATTGCTGATGGGTGGCTGCAAGTCATTGAGCAACTGCGTCAACTCCAAGTGCAGACTTTGCTGTGCTGCAATCGATTCTGGCGAGGCTTCAATATTCTCAAAACATGGCATGTCATTCTGAAAGCCAATCAGTTCATTGCTAAAATTGCTGCTATCAAACACCTGTTGCTGTTGTTGCACCTGTTGGTGTTGCTGCTGTTGGTGTTGGTGTAGCTGTTGTTGTTGTTGCTGCTGCTGTTGTTCTTGATGTTGCTGCTGCTGCTGCTGCACTACATCCGGCTCATAGAGCACCGGTGATGCAGACGCATTTGTTGGTGTTGGCGACGCCGTTTCCGGTTCGGTGAGCGGTGCATAATCCGCTGGCGTTAGAAATTCATCCATTTGTGTGCAGACGGGCGTATAGAGATGTTGATCCTGCATCTCATTTAGTATGCCATGCAGTGTCGTCTCCACATCATTCATTTCCACCTGCATCTGTTGCTTGGCCTGTGCCAGCTCCAATTCCCGTGGTCCCGTACCCGGACCCGTTTGAAGTTTCAATGTCTTCTCGCAATGCTTCTCGAATTCGGCCAAAAAGTCCATGGAAGTGGCACATGTGCTGGTCAATTGTAAATCTTCTTGATGCTCCACTGGCATGTGCACCAATTGCTGCAATGATGCCATGTCATCATCAACAACACCTTCTGCTCCTGCTCCTGCTGCTGCTGCTCCTCCTCCACCGGGATCTGCTTCAATTTGTTTGGTTTCGAGTGCCACAGTAGAATTGAAGCTATCTTCTGTAGCACTCTGGTAAAAATTCTCACCATTTGCATTATTATTAACATCGTCATCCTTGTGCTCCGATGCCTGAGCAGCGCCGCCGCCTCCGCTATTATATGACTCGGAATAACAAAGACGACGCTGCAGTTCATCGTCGAGCACATCGAGTGGTATGCTGACAATTAACTCAGGATTCTGCTGACCATCATTATGGGTTACTTCCACTTCGCATTCAGGTGACGGCACTCCGGGTGTCATCAACCGATTGTGCTCCGTGGATGATGTTAATTCCTCAAATTGTACGGCCAATTCACTATTGTTATCGAGCGTTGCTCCAATTCCATTTGAGATCGTGGCAGTTGTTTCTTTTGTCTCCTCTTTACTCTTCTCATTTATTTGTACTTGTGACACAGTCGATGTTTCCTTTTGCTCCTCGAGAACCTGTTCCTGTGGCCTTGATTCCTTAGCTTGACCGGTTTCTAGCCTAACACTACTCAAGTCCTCCTCCAACTTGGTCAATTCCTCTTCCACTTTTGTGACTACTGCCTGTAACTGCTCAGTCATTGCAGTACCTGTTGCCAAATGCTGATCGGTACTGCTGGACGGTGACTCCTTGCCAACTTGTTTACTTGCTTCACTGCTGCTGTTGTTGTCCAAGTCCGACTTGTTTTTGGGTAGCTCTACATGAGGAATTTCCATCGTTTCTTTCTTTTCCACCGACTTTTTAATGGCACGTCTCGTTCGCTTTGCCGGCACATAACCAAGCGTCTTACGCACCCGACGGCCTCGTCGCAGCACCACTGTGGATTTACTTGGACTCACGATAACGCTACTACTTTTGGGTGGATACCGTCTTATGGTATTTGAAACACTTGTGGAATTGCCGTCGGCATTTGAGAGGGACGGTGATGAAGAGGAACTTCCGTCGCTAGCAAAGCCACGACATGGATTCACAGATAGATCGCTAAGATGTTCAGGTGATGTCTGTCCCGATGACGATGAGTTTGATGAGGATGTCGTCTCTGTAGAGGCGGCAATAACTAAATGCGGAATTTGATGCTGCCTTGTTGTTTCCATTACAACAATATCTTGTGTGAGAATCTTCTCCGGTGTCATTCGGCAGTCTGTTGAACAGCTGGATACGGACTCGGAATGCTGTTTGCGAGCAGCCTTTGTTTTCCATGGCACCCGAACCTTTTTGTGTGGCGATTTTGTTAGGGTTTTCTCACCTTTTTCCTTTTTCGGCAACGTCTTTGTTGTTTCAGTCTCATTGTTATTTTTTACCAGCAGGGTTGCCGCATCAGGGTTTCGCGTATCGAGACGTCGCAATTTGGCTGCTGTTGCACCTGGGTGCACCTGTTTTGGTTCCAATTCCAATTCTAATTCCAATTCCGGATGACGAGATTCCAAACGACGTTTGCGCTCCAATTGCGATTCCGGCAAATGCATATAATCCTCCTTGACATCCGGTTCATTTGGCTGCTCTTGTTTCACCCCTTGTTCTTTATGTTGTTGTTGTTGTTGCTCCTGTTGCTGCTGTTGCACCTCCAATCGCTTATCATCGCTAATCAGCCGCCGTCTAGCCTGTCGCTCGGCAATACCCTGGGCGTACTCGTGCAGTCGCTGCTGTACGCGTACACAACGCCGACGGAATTTGGCAACCATTATGAATTGCGCTTTGCACTGTCGGCAAATCTCCTGGGGCAATCCATCATTACATGATATCTGAAATCATCATAAAAAAAAAGACAACAACAAATTTATATTTATTGATTTTAAGAAAAAAAAGTTTCCCTTATAAACTATACGGAAATAATGAAATAATTGTCTTAGTCTTTATAGCCATTTTACGATATTGGCTTAAAAGAGGACTCATCCAACTGGCAAATGTGTCCATGTTGTTGTTACAATGTCAGATGGTGATTTGGAGCAAATAATTGCTCTTCATTTTCCAAATGAGCGATTTCATTCAAGTTGTAAGGGGACGAACACACACACACACACAAACTGCAGTAACATCCATCAACCACAGACTGAGACGCTACTATATAATCCAAAAGTTAAACATTATAATTATGCAATAAAGTTGCACAAATTGTTACTTAAATTCCTAACATTTTTCCAATGAAAACTTGGCTAATTTTAACGGTTTTTCTTTTGATTAGCTGAAGAAATCGTTTCTTTAGTGAACAGAATTAAGTTTCATTGACAAATCGTTTTAAAAAGTATTAAATATTTAATTTAGAAAACTTCTTCAGTAATTTTTTTGACCAGGAAATTGTCTGCTTTTTGAACTGATTGTGTTTTTAACACATTTTTATTAACAAAACACGTTTATTAGACCCCGTTCCCTAAAAAAGAGTAGAGGGGTCTATTATCTTTGTCAAAAGCGAAACGTGTGTAACACGCAGTAGAAGGTGTTTCCGACACCATAAAGTATATATATTCTTGATCACCTTCGATCAGACGAGTCGATATAACAATGTCCGTATGTCCGTCCATCTGTATGAACACCTAGATCTCCGAGACTATAAGAGCTAAAGTCACCAAATTTGGAATGAAAGTCCCTCTGCTTCGCAAGCAGATCAAGTTTATTTCAAATCTTTGCCACGCCCCCTACCGCCGCAGCAAATGGTAAACAACTATTTTCACATCACCATAACTTGAAAACGACTAGAGCTAGAGAGACCAAATTTACACATTATGTGTATAGTACCAATATAACTATCCGGATCGGACAACTATAGGCTATAGCTCCCATTGGACAAATCAGTCGAAAATTGGTATTTGTCTAAAGACATGAAGTTCTAGTTGAGGGATCGCAAACAAACTTACACATTAAGTGTATGCTACCATTATAACTATCCTTACCAAGTTTGGTTGGAATCGAACAACTATAGCCTATAGCTCCCATAGGACAAATCGATCAAAGATTGGAGATTTGTATGAAAAAATGCGCACTTTTATGAGTACGGGGTCTTTTACAGTCGGCTCGCTCGAGTGTACTTTTATTTAATTCTCTTCTAAGTTCAATAATTTATTCAAATCGCTTGTTTCGTAGCATGTTTCGTTTGGACTGCACGATGAACAGCATGTCAGTGTGTCAGTGAGGACATAGAGTTTTATATATCTATTTATAAAATCGTTGTTCTTTTTTGTGGTATATTTTTAGTTCCTTTTTAGATGTTCCTCAATTGTGTAAACTTCAAGTTTTAATTAAATTGACAATTCCCCATTTGGGATAACAATCTTTTATGGCTTGAATTCCAGTTTTCATCCCATATTCCTTAGGGGAGATACATATCTAAATTTTTATTAGCTTCTAAAATGCCACTTTGGTGTTAATGAAAAGTGTGTTAGTTCAAGATTGTGTCATTGATAAATAATCACGTGCCAGTGGAGAAGTTAACAACGGTAGACGACAATCAAGGGTTGCGGTGAAAGGAAAAAATCAACAATTTCAAAGGAAAATATTTATGAAAGTTCAACTTGAATGAAATAAAAACATAAAAAAAAGAAACGAATACGATAATACAAAAAGAGGACCGAAATAAGTGTTATAAATAAAGAAAAAAATAAAATATATGAAAAAAATAAACAAGAACAATTCGACGAATCATCGTTATGCATATGGGATTTATATTAAAGTGCCCTTATAATATGCATGATGTGAACTACAGATGGAAATACACCACACAATTCCACAAATTGAAATAAAAATGTGGTGCACAACAACAACAACAAGAGCTACAACAACAACAACAATAATAACAACAAATGGTATTGTTAGTTATGCGTAGGTGTGAGCTCTGTGAAAAAATAAGACGACGGCGGAAATTGTCGGATTTTTTGAATATATATATATACGAGAGCCTGCATAGTAAATGATTTCCGAAAAGGGAGTGACACAAATAGAAGATATACTGATTTACTGATATAGATAAAATTGAGAGGAAGGAAATGACAAAGATTTTATCAAGTGCAAACAAAAAAGTACAAAAGCAAGAAAAAATCGAGAATAATAAAGAACATGAGTACTAAATTACCCAAAAGCTGATCAGGGAGGACATAAAAATAGATATATCGGTGCAACTTGTATGCGAAGATAAGTATAAAGAGACCGATGAGAGAGTTTTCGTAGTAATAATTATTTGTATACAAGCAAATTTACAGATAAATAGAATTTTATTTGCATGCATCATCACCTTGTGGTGTAAGTGTTAGTGTATGCGTACTTAAACAAGATCTTGCTTCGCATTAAAAGCACTTTAGTTAACGACAATTACCGAGAATGAGAATTCTAAACATTGTAATTAGCCGTTGTAATCAGCTGGCATTCGACAACAACTATAAAATCCCAGAAAGAACAACAATTCTTAGCGAAATGCCGTCGGCGAATTACACTTTCAGAGAGACCATTGCAACCACAGATACATATTTAGTATTGTTATTCGGGTTTAAGCAGACAGATATATATTTTTTTTCTTTTTATGTGTTATAATTTATTGTGCCCTTTGTAGAGAGTACAATCGATTTGTTAAAATGTATGTTTTTCCAGGTAAAACTGGTCGGTCACACAATTAAACAAAAGGATCTCTGGAATGGTACGAGCTAGGATCCTGAAATTTGCCATATCGACTCCTTTTATGTTGAGGTAGAAACCGTTTGACGCAATTTTGTGACATCACTCCTCTTTTGTTCAAAAACCTCATTATAGAAATTTGTCAAGCTATTTTTGTGACCATTTCTTAACGCATACTCGTAAAATTTAACACATATCATGGGAATATTGATGGGAAAACGATCCTGTTAGTTTTAAAAAGATTGATTTATGCGTGAGACCGAACACAAAGGTCATAGCAGGCAGGCATCAGTGTGTGCGCATAGCATTCAGCTTTCGCTTGCGGTTTCTGTTCAAAACCCATACCAAAAAAAGAGCATACGAGTGGGTGTAAAGTGAAAAGTTGTCACAAGAGTGAATATCAACAATAAAAATTTATTTGTTAACTATAAAACAGTCATCGATATTGATAGAAATATTCGACGAGTTCAAAAAGTTAAGTCACAAGTTGGAAAACCAGTAAAAATTAAGCCTTAACCTAGTATTAATCCAATATAAAATTTTGTAAAATAAACAAATGTCATGATAAAATGACATTTTAAAAACGATCAACAAATTTGCATACTCATCCATTATACCACTACTACTACTATATATAAAAGTTGATGCAAAAATTTAACAAAACGTGTGAGAAAGAGAGCGAAAATATACAAATTGGGCAAACTGAAATTTGGTTAAAAAAAAGAAATAAAATAATAAAAATCGAATATTTCTTCATTTCCGAATTCAAAAACATATATGATTTTGACACCTTAACACTATAAAAAGCATTATTCTTCCAGTTGCAAAATTGTACAAATATCAGGTAGTCAAAACCAATAAGAGTTAAACAAAATAAATTAACCTTTGCTCCTAATTCGCATTGTTATCTCTCCGAAGGCAAAATTGAAGATAATTTTCTTGAAAAACTGCGCAATGGAAACGAAAATTGCTAAGAAAATTGCATCGTACGATGGAAAGCAATTTTACAGTAGATCTTCAACATACGGAAGACCATTCATCCGTGGACGTCCGTGGACGTAACTGCCGCCGGAATTGGACAAAAATTAATAACTCTGAAAATGTTGCGAAAGCACAAATTGGTCATAAATAAAAAAAAAAAAAAACTCAGCAACAAGATGGGATGAACAGTAAAAAAGGAGAAGGAGACGCGAGACAAATATAGAGATAGTGAGGGAGGGAGGAAAGGGACAAGAGATTTGTACGTGTAAAACCGGATAATAAATCGCTTGTATGTAAAACATAAATTTACATTTTTGATGATAATTCCCATTGCAATGGAAATTCAAATGGAGCTCAAAATGTGGAACTCAACGAAATATCAACAAAAGACAAGGATATAAGGGGAAAAGCAAGTCAATGTTTAACTAATTAACAGCTCAGCGGGGGTTGAAAATTTCAATTCAATTCATTTTATAGCACAACTTTGTGACTCTAATGTAGCCATAACAGCCACAGACGGGCGGACAGATGGACACACACACACACACACACACACCGGGTGGATAGCAGGCGACACCGAATTGTAATCAAACTGCACATGCCCCCAAAAAGAAAGAAGAAGAAGTAACAGCAGAGAAAGGAGATGGAAAGAGACAGCGCCACTTAATAAATCATTGCTAATGGAGGTGATGGGACGAGAGGATGAAAGAGCGGAAATGGCAAATTAGATAGGTAATCCTCTTCATCCCGCTTGTCCTACCACAAACCATTTACCGCTTACAGCTTTTTGCTCTCTGCTCTTCGCTCTCCGCTCACCGCACACCACACAAAAACCCACTGTGAGAAAAGCAATTCCGCAAGGGCAACAGCAATGGCAACGCCAACGGTGAGTGGTTAGCTCTTTGCCAGCCAACCAAAGAGACATTGAGTGCGGAACTTCCGATACACACGTAGGTCGTGTGTTCGTGCCCAGGGTTCGGCTGCAATTCGGATTCGCAACGCCATTTTGCGGATGATAAACAAAACATAAACCAAATAGATGAATTAACAAACAACCGGAGCAAAGCAAAGCAACGCAACACACAACGCAACGCAGAGCAAAGCAAAGCAAATAAACGAACAAATGAACAAACGATAAAAGAAGCAACAATCCACTTGTGGAACTTGTTAGCTTTGACAATTTAACTTAATTGCCGGGGAAGGACGAATGGGCGGACAGAAGGCGGACGGGCCGAAAGGCGAACGATGAGAGATGAAGCTGCAAAAAGGAGTGTTGGGTACAAAAGGTAAACAACAAAAATTATGATGCTATTTCATTTACACAATCACATTGTCTCGTTCACACCTCCATGCAGCTGTTTTTGTGTACGTGTGAATGTTTGATTGTGTTTGTATGTGTGTGTGTGTCAGCTAATAGGCGGAGCAATAAAAGCCACAGCGCGAAACGTCCGAACAGACGGAAGAAGGGATAAGTGGGGTTATCAAAACGGTGCCAAAAGGAGCATTTACAGTTAGCATGACACAAAACAGAACAGAAACAGCAGACAGTCTGGGACTTTGCTTGCGCCTGGATGCGCTACGAATAACGGCAAATATCAAATGCGAAGCACAAAACAATTATCGAAGCGAACTAGCTCAAAGGAGCTTTAAGTAAAAGCTCAATTGATCTACAGATTAAGTGAACTTAATGTGGTACAAGTTTTGTGAGGTCAAATATAAATAGCACTAATTGAAATGAGCAATAAACTAAATGAAAAACTAACAATTACAAATTAAATTAAAATAAACAAATATTTCTAAGCAAACTAGTTCAAAAAATAAACAGCTCTAATAAAAAATACTAAGTTAATTGGGTAACAAACTAAATAAATTCCAGCGATTACTAATTTAATAGAAATAAAAAATAAGTAGCCTAAAAATGAAACAAAACAAATAAAAATAACTAATTTAAATAAGTAACAAATTACATAAAGCTACAAACGATAAAAAGTTCAAATTACTAGCTCAAAATTGAAATCAAATAAAAAATACAAACTCAAATGAGTAATAAAGTAAATAAATTCCATCTATTACTTATTTATTAAAAACAAACAAATAATTCAAATCCAATGACGAGCAATGTAAAAAACTGCATTCCTTGAATACACAGTAAACAAAACAAATAGTTATATAAACAAAATCTGCATAGTAAACAAACGAACGATGTGAATTTAGTTATGTACATACACTTAAAGTTAAAGTTCCCCCCACAAAGTACTATCAATAACTTTAGCGTCGAACACACGTGCAAATTAATTGAACAACAATAGCAACGAAAACGGGAAAAACTACCGACAACTTGCAAACGTAATTAGATTTCTATATACCTATATATATATAAAAATATATGTGTAAATATAAAAAAAAAGTAAATGAGTGATTTCGTTAACTGGAAAAATGTAGTGAGTAGTCAAGATGAAATTGCGTTATCAGTGTTCTAACAATGAGTCAGCGCACTTATCTAAATTGAAAATAAAAAAAATAAAGACAAGAAATAAATTTCGCAGGAATTGAAAATTAGAAATTGAAAGCAGTTCACCGCATTAGTCTATTGTGATATATCTCATTATGTGCTTCTAATTGAATTCTTTGCAGTAATTATTAACGCATTTGTAGTGCAATTGAGGAAAATTGAAATAACCCGCTGCGTAGCGAACATTAAAACAAACCTTTCTACTTAATTTGATTGGAATATGCGCAGGAGGGCGTCAAATTGAATGAACATGCGGATAAAAGGAGGGGAAATTATACTGATGTTGGGTATGGTCACACGGAGTTTGTGTTTATGTGTGCGTATCAGTAGGGGATTAGCGTAGACAACAACAGTACTACATAAAAGTTAACACCAAGGGAGAAACTTATTGCTACTGCTACTGTTGACTGCTACTGCTACTGTTGCTGCTACTGCTACTGCTTCTGGTTTGCTCCTCTTCTCGTTCCCACCGAGATCAAGTCTGTCAGCTGTCTAAAAGCGCTTTTGGTTGGCTGATTGTTACAGAAGCTTAGCCAGGATGCGAAATTGGGTTGAATTTGGTATGAATTGGGTTGGATGGTTGGATGGTTGGGTGGCTGTTAAATGTCAAAAGCGGTGAAAAATGAAGCTTCATGGCTTTGATGTTGTCCTGGGGCCAATGTTGCTGATTTTACTTCTTTTTGCTCATCCACGTTCCCCCTTCTTCTAAAAGCCAAACAAACAGTGTAAAAGAGAGACAGAGTGTGAGTGTATAGAGAGAGAGAGAAGGAGAATTTGGCTGTGGGCAACCCTAGGCAACAATGGCATTAATTTTTCATTGGCGTGTGCCAGGACATACGCTGTCTCCGGCAGTTTCAGCTCAGCAGAAGCAGCAGCATCAACACCAGTACGAGGACCATATCCGACAGCTGGGATAAATCCATAAAACAATTTGTGAAATTAAACAATCAAAAGGCGTTAAGTACTGGTGACTTTTGTCTGCGTTCCTTTTGGTCCTGCGATCCTTGACAATTGTTGTTATTGTTATGGTTGGCTTTGTTTGTATACTTGATTAACGACGCATAACACAGCTGCGAAACCATAGAATGTCATCCCCTGTATTATGTCACATGCTATACTGTAATGAATGCTGATATATGCAATTATAAATCACATACTCATTCACTAAAGGAAATTATATCGATACGGTTACATGCTGAGGATGTGTGACATTCAAGATGTTTTTTGGGTTTTTTTTTTTTTTTTTTGAAAAGATTTGTGCGACAATATTTAAATGATGTTTCCTCACATACGCACAGACAGACGGACAGACGGACACACGCGCTAATTTATTACAATCTCGACCAAACGCCGATTTTCGATTGCAGCGTTTATGTGTGTATTTGTCAGACTGCCAAAAAAAAAGTTAATAAACAAATAAACATTATGAACGATCGCTTTTGTTGCGTACGAAAAAAAAAGATTTAAATTTCTGACGTAGATTCGTAATTTTAGTATTTTTAGCAGAAGGTGTATAGCAAATTAAAATTCCACATGCACGGCAGCTGTTAAAATTTAGTTTCTTTTCACATAACATGATATGTTAAACAAAAGCTGTGCACAGCGAATGTTAAAGTGCAAACATGACTAACATAACATGTTATTTGCATAACCGATCACGCGTGCCACGACTACGCAGCTGTAGTTAACAGCACTGTTAAAGCTCATCGGGTTATTATGTTAAATGTGAACTTTGTGTTGTGCTTCTAATTGCAAGGTATCTAAATAGTTGAGCAATTATTACTGCCACGCTTTTCATTTCGCTTGTTCGCTTGTTCGCTTGTTGGTCATCTGCCATTTTAAATCAAAAATTTGTTCAAGTTTATTTTTGGCTACTTCTGCATAAATACAAAACGGCGCCCGTAGTCTCTAGCGTATTTCGAAATATTGCATAGAAAGACATCGGGGGATTTTATACGAAATTTAGCAGCTACGGAGAGACCCAGAGCCAAGAGATAAATAAGATAAATAAGCGATTATTGAAAGACCCATGATTTATTATTAATTTAGTTTCGAAACTATTATTGTAGATCAGACAAAGCACAAAAAAAATACAAAAAGTAAAAGTTAAATCGCAGCGAACAATTAGCGATGATGTGTGAATATTTAAATTCAAAATGCAAATCATGAAAAACATGTGGTGTCTCAGGTCAGTCAAACGAGTCAAAGAATTACTCATAATTTTTATTTTAGAGACGGTATGTACGACCGAATGCCCCACATTCCATAGACTTTGGTAAGCACACGTTCATACGTAGTGAATTTATTTAAGTAAACAAAAAGTAATAATAGAAAAAAAAAAAAAAAAAAAAAAAAAATAAACTTAAAAATGTGTGGGTAATAAAAATTATTTGTGGATCGTAGGTGCACGGTGGGTTAAAAAGAAACCAGGTAATAAATAAGTTGATTGAAATTGCCCACGCAATCGTATCGAACGAATGATCTTCAACTTGTATTGTTTATAAAAAAACAAAAAGAAAAAAAGAATACTTAACAATCTAGATGGACTTAACTTAATGCTAACCAAGTATATACAGGGTCTATACATATATATATATAAATCTGTGTATATATAGTTAAACTTAGGCATGTGAACAAACATAGACACAATGTATTGTAAGAGCCATTAGGGTGAAAGTCTGCACACACTGCACACACAGGTACTACCACTATAAAAGTGGTCGTAAAGAAACCAACAAACAAATACACCTCACACAACACACAACACACAAACGCAAAACAAACTGAGACGGCTAACAGAATAGCACTAAAGATGACTTATTAGCCAAGTAACTTATGCATTTCTACTGCATTAAATGCAAAAAACAAGCGAAAGAAAGAAAAAAAACAAAAAAACTGAAAAACATACTTCATAAATCATGAAAGTCATCGCTATTGACCTTACAACATGATGAAACACACCCGGTAATACTATTCCAAGAAAATAAACAACGACAAAGTCGCGACGCCAAAACTTGAATAACTGAAATAAGTAAAGTCCATAAATAATCCCTTCATTTTTTTTTTTTATTGTTGTTACTTTATGCGTTGGGAACGTGTTCAAGTTGTAACTCTCTACTGCAACATTTTTTCTCTTTTCTTCTATTCGTCTTACAACCAATGTTAATTCACAAGTCTTTCCGTTAGCGGAAGAAGTAGACGGAAACAGTAGACACACAAAGAGAGTCTGGCCTTAAGTTGGGGGTTATAAAGACTAGATCGAGTTGATTTTGAAAAGAAACGCTTTCTGGCCAGACTTTGTCGTAATATTAGCCAGCTTTTTAGTGGGTTCATTAAACCGTAGAGATAAACCACTTGAGCTATTAAAAGTTTGTGTGCCAAAAGAAAATTTTACGAAAACATTTTCAGACTTTTGATTTCAAAAGTGCGATGAGAGATCTGTTGAGATTGATAAATACACTATATAGTGAGAGCTTAGCTAATTTAGTTTCTTTTTCTTCAAAAGGGTTTAAAGTTAATTAGTTGTTTTTGGGGTAGGGTATTTCTTAGTTCATTATCTTAGAGATCTGTTGGGATTGAGAAACACTATATATAGTAAGAGCTTAGCTCAATAAGTTTCTTTTATTTCGAAAGACTTTAAAGTTAATCAGCTGTTTTTGAGGTAGGGTATTTCTTAGTCCAATGTCTTAGAGATCTGTTGGGATTGAGAAACACTATATATAGTAAGAGCTTAGCTAATTAAGTTTCTTTTTCTTCAAAAGGGTTTAAAGTTAATCATAGGGTATTTCTTAGTCCATCTTTTGTTTACCAGATTCTTAATTATTTCCCATCATCGCTCATTATTTGTCTTTCACTTTGCTGATCTTTTCAATTTCACTCATCTCAAAAGATAAATAAACATTTGAGGAATAGAGAAAATAAAACTGCTCAACTGGCAGATACTCTCTATTGTAAACTTTCTTAAAACTAATAAACTTAAAAAGCTTAAAATTGCAGTTAGTTGATAAACGTAACGAGACCGACCGCAGTTAGTTAAACTCACTGTTTATAGAACCATTAAATGTGCTAAATAGTTAATGTTCATATAATTTATGACATGACTAGTCACACACACACAATTATACACAAATAGAGCTAGAGTGGTAGCACAACAAAAGAACTTAATATCCAAAACTTCCAAAACTTCTTTACCAAAAGTGTCAATCCAAATAATGATAAATTAGTTATTGATTTCCTTGAGGGAAAATAACATTAGTTATTCAAGTCGATCCGATAGCAAATCGGGTCATAATACTCCCTAGACTACTGTAGTTTGTCAAATGACAACTTACTGTCTGTTTGAATGGTAAAAGATACATTAGTAACTAGAAATGGTGAAAGATACATTAGTAACTACAGATATTAACTAGTTACCCTTATCGTGTAGTTCTAATTAATGTATGACAAATTAATAAGAATTGAACAAGTTTTAACACGTGACATCAATTTTGAGCCTTGGAGTGACACTTATTTGTACCTATTTATAAAACTATAAATTAAATATAGTTTATACAAGGTATTTCGAAATTAAAACCAAGTTATATACCTATCAAGATAATTCAGATTTTGAAAAGTCCAATCTATACTTTCGTAAGCACATGAAAACGAAGGAAAATGCGGGACACGAGAAACAGAAAAAAAAGAGTTAAAATTAGTAAAGTGATTTTTTCATCATGCATTCCGGGGTTAACGAACGAACATGGAGGTTATAATAGACCGACTTGAAGCGAATCGAAACTAACTATATACGTACTCGATTAAAAAAATATCAAGAATTAGTCGCAAGATAAAAAAAAAAACAAACACACGCGAGATTTTAGAATTGAAATTAATTTTGCAATATTGGCACTTGAACAAACTAGTTTTGGATTAACAATACTAGTTCAGCAACAATATAAAAAAACAGGTAAGAAAGGCTACAATCGAGGAGTGCCGACTCTAAACGACCCCGTACTCATTCTAGTGCGTGTTCTTTCATACAAATCACCCAGTTTTTGAACGACTTGACCTATGGAAGCTATAGGCTATAGTTGTCCGATCGGAATCAAATTTGGTAAGGGTTTATAGAGGAAAGATATGCGCAAAATGTGTAAATTTGGGTGAGAGCGGTCACATTTCATACAAATTTCCCATTTTCAACCGATTTGTCTTATGGGAGCTATAGATTATAGTTGTCCGATCGGCATCACATTTTATATAGATAGTTATAATGGTACCGTACACATAATATGTAAATTTGGTCCCAACAGCTCTAGACGTTTCCAAGTTATGGTGATGCGAAAATAGTTCTTTAAAATTTGCGAGGGCGGTAGGGGGCGTGTCACAAATTTTAAATAAACCTAATCTGCCTGAAACATAGACGGACCATTATTGCAAATTTGGTGGCTTTAGCTCTTATAGGCTCTGAGATCTAGCTGTTCATAGGGACGGACATTGTTATATTTGTCTCGACAGTTGATGCTGATCAAGAAAATATATACTTTATGAGGACGGCCACGCCTCCTTCTGGCTGTAACGAACATTTGCCCTAATAGACCACTCTACTCTTTTTGAGTACGGGGTCTAAAAAATGAAAGAAAAATAAAAAACGAATAGTTTCAGTAGATAGTCATATACGTGTACGTTCACTAAATATTAAACAAGTGAACTTTGTGCTGTAATTAAATCGTATATAAATTATACAAAACCAAAACAAAAACAAAACAACAAAAACTGTTACGAATTAACAAGATTTATAAATTATATATCAATTGAAGGCTGCAGTTGATATTTATCGTTTAATGGAGGACAACAGCATTTGTTGTTAACAAAAGTGTGCTTTGAATTGGCAACACTCAAGATGCCAATAAATATGACACAATTGTGTCCCAATTAATCAGTTCAAGTACTCCTCGATTTGATGATGCCAATCACTGAAATCGCTTGTTATGACGAGCGTTTGTTATCAAGCCGTTCAAACGTTCTAACGTTCCATCGTTCCATAGTTCTATCGTTTCATCGCTGATTATGATCAAGGGAGTAGTTGCAGCTGTCTCAAAAGGGTTGCTTTGCTGCTAATCATTGTGCGCGCACAATGGTTCGTGCTAGTGACGAAAGTTGACCCCAAAATTAAAGAGGAAGAAGAAAAAGATGGAGGGAGGGAGGGAGGGGAACAAAACACGCATTGCCTGCCGTTGACTAGCTGTAATTTGATTTCGAGATCGCATCAAAAGGTTTTATTTTACATAGCTAGTTTATTGTTGTATTTAATTGGTGTAATTTTGATATCAGAAATCAGAAGTTTCGCTTTCATCATTAGTGGGTACTCCCGTTAAGGGTTTCTTTTTAATGACACTCCTCTGCCTAAATTGTGGGTGAACTGCTAATGTCACATTACTGCCCTCGGCCCTCCCCCCCCGCCCTTAAATAGTTAGAGTTTCCCGCCCACATCGAATGTCTGTCATACGATAAACAATAAGATATAAATACAGACACGCGTGAGTGTTGCTTAATCTGATTTAATGAACAATATACTTAAGAGAGCATTAAACTCGATCTCAATGGAAAGCGGAACATAAACAGACAGAGAGTGAAAAAGTAAAGGATCGAGGAAGGCAGGGAGGAGGGGAAACAGGCAGGGAAAGTCGAGTTTACATCATCTGAATATTATATTATAGTTTATATATACGGATACGCTCCTTGAGTCTGCGCATTGCGACTTAAGTAGAGCTCAACGGATGATGATGGTACATTTTACCATTAATTGTTTAAACTGGTCTCAAGTGTATGTGTGTGCATCTCTCTCCCTCTCTCTGTGCTCTGTGTGTGTGTGAGTCCCTGTCTGTGTGTTTGTGTGTTCCTCTCTGTGTGTTTGTGTATTCCTCTCTGTGTTTGTGTGTTCCTCTCTGTGTTTGTGTGTCCCTCTTTGTGTGTGTGTCCCTCTCTTTGTTTGTGCAGTAAAAGTTGCTCTTATTTATCTGTTGTCTTCTTTTTTATTTTCCTTTCTGCTTAACATTTAATTGAAAGTGTATGCAGCTTTGAACTTGTAGCTCACTGACATCATGTATCTTTATAAACACTAAAGTAGCCTTGACATATTTAATGGTGTCTGTAGTTTAGTTGCAGTCACAAACGATTTAATTAAGATATATCACGTTTGACAGCCCAAAGTGCAAACCAACAATACCCGCAGATTGACAACAGATTTTAAATTCCACATTTTTGTCTTCGACTTCGACTTTGATTCCGAATTCGAGACTTTGTTTCGTTCGAAATGAACGCCAATTATATCCACCGATCGTGCAATATTTTCAAAACTTTTGAAAAGGAAACGGACTTGACAAATTGCACGAATATTTTCAAGTAAGATTCGCTAAAAACTTGTTCACGTTTATTTAATTAACTTATTAGCTTATTAAGAATTAGTTTTGCTAAAAGTTAAATTAAGTTGAGAAAACTGGGCATACAGCAGTCGATCACATAGGCTACAAAAACAAAGCAAACAAAAGCTAACAAAACACTGTAAACCAAAGTAACAAAACATTCTTTTCCAACCCTGTAAACCAAAGCTAAGAAAACATTCTTTTCCAACACTGTAAACCAAAGCTAAGAAAACATTCTTTTCCAACACTGTAAATATTAGTTCAAAATCGATATATCTATTAAAATTAAATCAAATAAAAGTGTCAAGTTTTTTTTCAAGAAATTTAATTATGTTTATTTCTTAAATGCAATGAAAATTATTTAAATTTTTCCGATGCAACATTCAATTTAGAGGACAAATAATGAATCTTGATGGCATTGTTCATGAAAATCAATTAAGTTTAACAGAAATTTATGCAAGTCTCGATGTCTGGTAAAAACCTTTGGACTTTCGTGGCATTACAAGTCAAACATGTCTTGAAAAGCCAATGACATTCAACACAAAATAACACAACACAACACTAAAATAGATATACATTTGAAATTATTATGGGGGTCAGCACTTGTGGTATTCTGAGTATTGAAACATTTATTATTCACTTTGTACATTGAACCATTTTAATTTAATAATTGTATGTACAATTTTAGCTGTTTTTGTTGTTATTGTTGTTAAATCGCTGTACAAAGCTAATTGCATGATAAATTGGTCTGCGTTGGAACGTCCACTTAAATAATCTCACAAGAAAAAAACTGAATTGCTGTTCTAAATATGTATCTTAAAGATACATTTTCTTTATACATTTTCATGCGAACTAAATGCAATTCAATTCAATTTCTTGCATAAATCTGACTGAGATTTCAGTGGGTATACGAGTTATATAAGGCCATGTCGATATGCCAAATATCTTTTATGGTAAGTGCGATGAGCCAATAAAAATATTAAATACAAATAAACGTCATAAAGTTTTACTTTCATTGAAGGAATCTTGGCAATAGCAACCGCAAAAACAAAAACAAAAACAAAAAAACACTTTACTCGATGTTATGAGAGGGTTTATCGAAGCGGAAATCGATATACGTGAAAAAGTACATATACATGTATGTGTATGTGTACATGTATATGTATGTGAAATATAAAGCAAATGATGAACATAAAACGGATTGACAACGAAGCAAAACAAAAAGCGATGAATGCGGTTGCCAAAATGAAAAGTAAAAGTCAAATAGAGCGCAACAAATACAAAAAGTGGCTAGACAAGGCGAAACGAGAGACAGCGCAACAAGAGAAACAACAACAACAACACAAGAGGAAGAAGAAGAAGAAGAGAAGAAACAACAACAACAACAACTGCCACTTGGCAACTACATCAACAACAAAACTATAATAATATCAACACAACAATAAAGATAAGTAAAATGCTACCAATACAAACAGCATACACCCATACTCCCAAACACACACACACGCACACACACACACAGACACGTGTATGCATGCACGTAAGCTTCGAAAACCGGCTATTTAGAAAATATAGCCATTTTATTTGGCTATAATATGCCGAACAGCGTATACCCTCTAGCAGTGCCAAAAAGAGCAGCAAAAAAAGAAAGTAAAATTGCGTCACTTTCCATTTTCGATTTTGGACAAGCTATATAAACTATATACAACACGATAGTTTTGATTTTATGCAAAGCAACTTAAATAAATGTTTAAACAAACTACATAAACAATAGAGTTTAACACACACAAACAAACAGCAGCTAAACAAACACACAAAAACTTGTTTTCACACACACACACACACACACACACACACACGAAATGAAGCTGTAGACACTCCGTGGGATACTGCCACGCCCACCCTAATGCGTTACACCCATTTCAGTGACAGTGATATTGTTAGACACTTTGCGAGCAAACAGTTTCGAGGGAGTGTTTAACGCTATTTTATTGGATTTACACTGCAAAAGAGATTCCAAAAAAACAGTTGGAAAACACCAAAAAGACTTTGGAAAATTGCATTCTATATAGAACGAATGTGCATTTCTACATGTACACAACATTCCTACACATATAGGGAAACCTCGAGATCGTGATAGGAATGCATAAAGCTTACTTCACTTTTTTATTTAAATTAGTCTTGGTTTATAAATAAGTTATACACATATATACATTCATTCAGGTATATACAGGTATATGAAAAGTTGTAGCCAAAACTTAAAAGATACTGATTTGCGACAAGGTCAAAATTTCTTTAAATATATTAAATTTGTTGTTGATTACCAATCGAAACTTTGGCAATACCAAAAGTTGACCCACTTGTATGGTATCCATTTATGCCAAAAAGGAAAGAAAGAAATAATAAAAAAAAAAAAAAAACGTGTTCAATTCGTAACATAAAAATTATATGTAGAAAACCTTTTGAAGAAAACGAAAACCGGCATTAAAATGATACGTCATAATTTCTTTGAGCTTTACTTTCTCCCGTAACACAACTGGCTTTAGGTTTGGCTATGAGGTAACTCTTACATTTCAAATGGATTACAACTATTCGATAGTAAAAAACAATATAATAGGTAACGCTACAAAAAACGAGCGACATCGAGCCAACTGTAAAAGACCTTGTAATCCATCTGAGGGCTCTTGAAATATTTTGAATAACAACAAAGTTTATTTAAAGATACTGTTGGTTCGATACTGACCAAATTAATTTCAAGGTATACTATAGCAGACTATGTAAACAATTTGTAAATTTACTATAATAGAATTATCTGAACAACAAAATATTTTAAACCAAACAGAATTTCGACAGAATTTTGATTCTTTTTCCGACGGCTTCTAAGGTATATAGATTATATACCTGATATGATTTTGATAAACCTAATAGACCACTTCAGACTTTTTGAGTACGAGGTCTAAGAAATCATATAAGACTTTTGGCGTTTTTCAAGCTAACCGCGTTGAGCGGCTAACAGCTGAAAACTGACGAACGGCCGCAAAACGTCAGCAAGTAGAGATAGATAGATAGACAGATACATATGTATATCTACAAAAGTTTGAAACAACAACAACAAATTGACGAATGGCACGTGAGAAACCGACTGACTACTCTACTCAACAAGAAGAAGAAGAGAAGCGAACACCAGCAACGAGTAACAGTAACTCTACGAATTTCATGACGGTGCCAAAAATAGTATTTTGCAAGCTTTAAATTAAAAAAAAAAACACAACAACAACAATATTAAGAAAAACCCACCCAACTGCATGTTACCTCTTATTTTATAGCACCTTGTGTAGTTTAGGCTAAAATTTCACATTAAATCTTTCAAAATAATGCTTAATTATTTATTTAAGTAGCGCTAAAAGTAAGTAATGTTTTACGATACTTTCATGTTGAAATAAACAATTACAACATTTATACGAATAGTATTATTTCCATATATTCGACAAATGAAGAAAAAACCAAGAAAACAAACAAAAAATGACCCTCTTTTAAAAGGCTGCACACGGGCAAATTGACGTAATGAAGGAAACGGCGTTGCCAGAGTTGCATACGATTTTGTAGAAAGTGGTAAGACTGCTTCATTTCCATCCACTGTCCCAAAAACACGTATTGGAAGGCACAAAATTATTTCCTGTGCAGATATATCTGTTCATTCGATATAAATTTTTTTTTTTTTCTTTTAATCATTTGGTTTTTTTCCACCTTTTTATTATTATTTTTTCTTGTCTTGTTGGCATTGCGAACTTTTATTTTTTGCACTAAAATGTTAAGTTGGCTGCGCCTTTCGATTTCGAACAATTTTAAAGCTGCATTCAAAGTCAAATGCATGAAATGTTGTTTACATTCGCACTTTTGACACCGTTTCTCGCGAAATCAGTTTGCGGACTCAACAGACTCAACGGACTCTGCATAAATAGACAACCATAATTAAGCGATAGAAAACGAGATTTGTGGAGCATACAAACAACTAGTTTTTCAATGGGTTCGAAACGAGAAAACAAAGGAATCAAGTAAGTCCCTGAGCAATTTTTTGTTCAACTAAATTGCAAAGTTCGTTGGTTTACTTTAAAGTTGAAAAACTCAAATTGGCATTCGCAAATTCGCAAATTTGTAAATTCGCATTATAATGGAGCTCTTTTAAATGACAGCAATATGTTTTACTGCCCGCCTGTTTACTGCTAATGACACCGTGGAAAATGGGTTGCAAATTTGTTCAATGCCAGTCTACAGATGATTTTCCAAAAAAAAAACATTTACAAAATTTTGCAATATTTCATAATAATCTCATAAAGTAAGTCGTTAAATGTGTGTCCAAATTTTAAATACAAAATTTGCTAGCAGATGCAATTTAGTTCTTTTTCGATTAGTAGACAAGTGTAGAATTGTATCGAATTTACTGCAACGCTAATAATAAAATAATCGGTCATCGAAATGCACCTTTAATGCAATTTAAATAGAGGCCAAAGAGAGAGAGAGGGACACAAACACACACACCAAAGGTAACAGAGACACAAACACACACACATGCAAAAGCACACAGAGAGACTTTCACACACACACATACTCACACACTAGTGCTGCGTCGTGTCGTTCTGAATAAATTCAATTGATCGGGTCAGTGAAATGCACAATGAACTTAATTCCTTGAGTTGGTCAACAAAAACTTAATTTAAAAACAATTTAATTTACACAAGACATTTTATTTAAACTTGAATAATATGTTTAAGAATTCAATAAAGAAATCTTTTGAAAATAATTAAATTTAATTTTTAAACTAGAATTTATATTTTAGCTAATATAAACCATTTAGTAATTTCCAAAAATTATAAATATTAAAAATTAATATTTTAAATTTCCATAATAAATTTCCATAAACAAAAACTTTATAAAAACACCTCTATTCATATTCATTATCATTTATTAATTATTAACCATTATTAGATTTGAATAAATCTCCTATGTTCTGAGAATTAAAAAAGTAAAAAAAAAAATCACACAATAGAATTTCCTATTAATTACCATTTTCATCGTTCATTGTTCAAGAAAATCTGAATAAAATTACTGAATCGGTTCACGGTTAAATGAACGATTGAACTTAGCTCAGCTGATTGAACTAAAAATCCCAACATCATAACACGCACACCCACACACACGCACAGGCACAAACAAAACAGACACACACACGCACAGTCACACACACACACACCCGCAGACACACGCACATATTTATGTGCACTTGGCATAATTTTTTTGTAGCAAATCGAAGTGCATTAAGCGTCGCATCGGCACGTTTTCACATCTGTCGGGTGATAAATCGAAAATTCGTTAACTTCTGCCGTTTCACTGGCCTCGGTTTGCTACCCACACCACTCCTAACCACTCTACTTCACTCTACACCATACTGGGCTAACACTTTTCACGTGGACAACAGAAGTCGGGATAATGTTTTAAGTGCGTGTTGACCTCTAGGTCTAATTGCCATAAATGCATACACGTCTGTAATTTGTGCTCTGTTTTCTTCAGTTTATGCCCTCTAATTGCATAGCATGGTAGGTAGGTAATAGCTCTTCTCCTCAACCTTCTGTTACTGCACCTTTCTTTTCTTTTTTTGTAGTTTTTTTGTAGTTTTTTTGTAGTTTTTTTTTTACCCACTTATTAGTTTTCCTTTTTTTTTTGTTCCTTTTCCCCCCCTCTGGTAGAAGAAAAAAAAAATGAATTTTGTTAGCCTTTTGTGTTCCTAGTATTGTTGCCGGTTGTTATTTTTAATTAGACACGGCAAATTTTCGTTAAAGTTAAATGTAGAATATATGTAAATGTTGAATTTGTTTGTCGGTCTGTCGATTGCTTAAATAAGTGTGTCTGCCTGTCTGTGTGTGTGTCGGTGTGTCGGTGTGTGTGTGCGTGTGGAAGGAGTGGCTGTTCTGGTTCTGTTCCTCCTCTTGTCAGGCAGCTGTCGATTGATTAGCACCGCTAACCACACAACTCCGCCCTGGTTACGCCTGGATATCAAAGCAGTCATACCGTATTACCAAACTATTTCGGAAATCAAGTAACAAAACGTTACGCCCCGTACAACAAAACGGGGCGCCCGTGAAAAATCGTACAATTTGAAAAGAAATAAACACATTTGTGACAAAATTTATGTGTCCTTTTTCCGTTGTTTCGTTATGTAATTCTGTGTAATTACATTTGAGTTTTCCGGATAACACTTCACTTGTTTCAAGTACATACAGACCGACCAGAAAACAGCTAGATTTCTTGCTAAAATGACAACACTAGCTATTTTCAGTAGGAGTATTATGTTCATAACTTAGCGTTGGTTGAAGTGGCCTTTTAAATTTACCATTCATTTATCATCATTTATCATTTGTTTCGTTTTTTCCTTTACTATTTGTAATCTTTCAAGAGTTTATTACACTAATCTTTGATCTTACCACCAGCAATTAGGCCCATTTTATATGTATCTACACATGTATCTCGAAAAGCTTTTTTCCAATGCTAGACTTCTGTATCATCCGATTTATTTTTAGTCTATATTGTCTGTGTATTTGGTAAATTTTAACGATACATTGGAAAAGTTTTATTTTGCAATTTGTGTTTATACATGTGCTACGCAAATCACATGCGGAAAAACTAAAACAGAAAATGTATATATTTTATAGAAGTAGAAAAAGAAGAAGAAGAGGAAGATTGTATCTTTTGCTTTTCTGGATTTCGATATGGTATGTGAACTGAATCCCCACAAATGCTTAAAGATACTGATAAGCATTAAGTTTCGCATGTGTACTTGAAGCGAGTTAATATGAATCTTGCATTTAACACATGACTAAACTTAAACGTCGATTCATATTAGCCTCTCTATTATCACAGTGCGTGTGGCCCTCGAGGTAAATATATACTAAGTAATGAAGATATTGCGACATGACAGGCAGTATTTTGTTTTCCTTAACCCTACAATTAATCATTTAATAAATATAGATACAGATAAGTGAGATATCGTTAGAAATTATAAGGTGAGTTCTAACTGAACAATTAGTTCAATTTACTAATGATAATGATTAAACACAAAGTTATTTGTCATGCTCTCTTTTTGTTTTAAATTTTTTGATGCTTTTATAATCATTCACAGTTTTAAAAAAAGAAAACAACGGAATTTTTACCGTTTGACCATATTACTCATCTGTTTACCAAAAAAAAACACAAAACAACGAATAAAAAGGTTGGTTAACAGGTTTGGTTAAATTCTCCGTCTTAATTTCCCAGTAACACGCAACACACGTGCGCCAAATGTTAGTTTTCAATATATGTGTACACACATACATAATTATTTATTCATCGTACAATTTTGAAGTCAATTTCATTTGTGGTATTATCTTTTAACCGGATATAGGGTATGTTGTGGTCTGAAATTATATTTCTTTTTTTTTTCAGCCATCCTTTCGATGTCAGATTAAAAGACGTGTGAATTTTGCGGTTTGTGTTTCCTAAGAATATTTTCCCACATATGCTTGGTATGCTACAAAAAAAAAAAAAAAACAAAGATAACAGTATCTAACTATTCTCAATGGCCTCTAATTTTACGCTGGACTGCAAATCGCACTTGCTGAATGAAATTGTTGTACGTACACATACATATGTATATGTATGTGATTTCCTTATCATATTAAATCAGCAACAAAAACAAAGGCTAAGAGAAACAAGAAGAGTTGAAGAGCGAGAGAGCAAGAGATGACATTTGAAACAACTGCTTGATCAGGTTTGTTAACAGAGCGTGTTATGTAACGACTGTTGAATTGCATATCTACTAACATTTTATGTTACTTTGAGTGTGTGTGTGTGTGTGCGTGCTTTAGTGTGCATAATCAAATCTCAGCAATTAACAGTAGTAAACCGAAATGTATGTTAACGACCTCTGTTATTTCAACTGCACTGTTTGAGCCACAAAAATCATTGATAAACTGTGTGGCAACAGATTGGATTTCCCCTGCTGACACATTTGCCTATCAACTACGATATTTATATTAATTAGTTAAGTGTTATGGCAACGACAAACAACGATCAAACCATGAATTTGTTTGTATTTTATATGTATTTTAACACAAAAATATAAAACAATAAAACCGTTAACCGGAATGTCCGCTGCACATGCACACGTAATTATTGTACGCTGTTTAACCCATTCAACTGTCACAACAATAGGGAAATATAAAGTGTATTGTTTACTAATTTGATGGCAATAAATATTACGTATGTATTGCACGTAGAACAAATAAAGCAGAGTAAACTTAAAAAAAAAAAAAACAATGAAAGTTTTTTTGGAACCCTTTTTCAGAGTGCAGTAACACACGCAGTCCAATAACAAAATAACGTTGAATAAGAAATAAAACTAAAAGAAAAACATATAAACATACAGAAAGATCATTTATCATTCTTGACTTCTTGAAAAATTAGGTTTTAGCCGGCTTTTTCATATGTTATATATTTTTAATTTAATGTTTCTTGAAATTTCTTGAATTTCTTGAATTTCCCATGCATCCAGCAAAACCACTTGCCCTTTCACTTTAAAAGTCTTCGGGGCAATATGATGATGTCTACCTTGAATGACGCCAACATTAGTATCTTTTCGGTTGAAACGATGTTAAATGCTAATGAATTAGTCGGCAATAATCAAGAGTTGAACTCATTTTGTTTTTTTTTTTCCTTCACTCTACGCTTTACGCTCTTCGCTCAAACGTTATGCGGCGACTTACATATAATAAATAATGAAAATAATTACAAACCAAACTATATAGTATAATACCGAACCTAACGCACGACATAAGGTCAAGTGAATATTTCATGCAATACCTTGAGAAACGGCCAACGACAATAGCAACAACAACAAGAGTACTTACACCGCAGTACACACCTCCAAACGGCTCTCAATTTGGGTTGAAAAACCAAATGATTTCAACAAATGAGCAGAGAGGGCGGGCGGGAAAGGTTGGTAGATTGGGTGTTAAACCCCTCTTAAGGAAACCGGTTGTATCCGCCCTCCTCGGAACATACGACCTGTCGTCGGGTCCACCTTTAACACCAGACGACTTATTTGTAATAGTTGTGTATGTACAATATACTAGCATTTGTTTATGAACCAAAGCCGTTTCAAGAACTAAACCAAAAACAACAACAACTATAACAACAATAACAACAACAAAAGCAGCTGCAACACCAGCAATTCAAATCCATATTAATTGAGCAAAAAATAATATTGACTCGCTGTATATAGTACCAAACATATACATATACACACACATTGTATTGTATTGGCCAAGTGTGCACAGTGGCACAACTTGAGAGTTAAGCTCAACTTTTACTGCGTGTTTATGGCCCATAGTATATTGGACGTGCCCTCTTTTACAGGGGTGAAGGGGGAAGGGGGAGGGGGTTCTCCGGGGTGTTATAACCTAACACGCGATGAGGTCCTAAAGTTAAGAACAACAAATAGGTTAAGAATACCAGGTAAAAGGCAAAAACCAATTTGCAAAGTTTGCCGAAAATTAAAAAAAAAAAGTTAATTTATCCAAAGGTAAAAACTATGAGCATTAATGTGCAGTTTTTTTTTCTCTGTTTTAAATCATGGCCGTTTTCAACAGGAATCTCTTAAGTGATTGGCAAGTCAATGTCAGAGCATCTTTTGTTCCCAGGTAGAAGCATAGAAACAGATCTTAACTTTTGGCCATTTTATATACTTTTAGATACACACACTTACATACAAGTGTGTACATACATACATATAAGGCAAGCGGACAGAATATTAACAAGAAAAGAAACAGTTTAATGCTCCGCCAATGATCCGAGAAAGGAAACGAAAGAAATACAAAATACGGAAAAAAAAAAAGAAAATAAGGCACGGCAAAGTCACAGCATAGAAAGACAAGACAAGTGAATACGTCAATTTGCTAGCTACTTCGTGCTCAGTCAGTCACAATGTGCGGAAAATAAATCACATTAAAAATTTAACAGAGTAGAGTACGAAAGCAGCAGCACCAGAAACAACAACAACAACAACTGTAGTAGTAAGAGCAACGACAACAGATGTATCAAAAATGCAGCACAAGCAAAAAAAAGAGACACACACACGCAGGCACGCACACACAAATTTGTAATTACATATACTTATACAGAGGCAGTTACTTAAAGCGCAGCTTTCAAATTGGTCTGTGAGTGGAAGGTATTGGGACTGTAAGCAATCTCAGCAATTTTATTGTTGCTTTTGTTATTACGTTCTACTTGCTCTGAACGAAAGTGAGTCTGCCTCTTCACTTGAATGCTAAGCTAAGAGAACTTTTTGACCGTTCTTATGCTGAATTTTGTATTGTTTTTTTTTTCTCTGTTGTACTTACATTGAGCATCCAGATGATCATCTCCTCGTGTACTGTTTCCATGTTACTGTGTGCACTGCTTAGCGCATAGTCCACGGGATTATCACATTTGCGCTTTTGTTGCTGAAGATTACTATTTAGTTGTTTTTCTTGTTTCTGTTCTTGATCTCCTTCTTCCACCTCTTCATTTTGCTGTTGCTTCTGTTGTGCGACGGCAGTTGTGTTTGTTGTTCTTGCTGGTGTAGTTTTTGTTGTTGTTGCCGCTGCTGCTGCTGCTGATTTTGTAGTTAGCTGTGTGCTTGTGGTTATTGTTTTGCGTCGGCGTAATGTCAAAGGCGTATGGCTGTGATTGGTTGCCGCCTCATTGCTAGCGTCATCAAAGAGACTTAGTAACTCAATATCGCCTTTGCAACAGCATCGACACACTCGTGGCATTTCGAGACGGTCCACTTCACTTTCACACTCCATATCCTTGACTGCATGTAACGGATCATCTTTTAAGTGACAATTGCTGCTGTTGCCGCTTTTGCTGGCGCGTCGCTGTTGCATGTTAGCACTCATTGCCTTATTTTAATGTTGATTTATGTTTTAATTTTTTTATTTTTTTCGGTTATGCTTCTTTCTCACTTATGTGTTAACTTTTCCGGCACTCGTTTCACTTACACTGGTCGCACCCATGCAACATTTACATTGGCGGCAGTGTGTTATGTTATGCTCTGCTTTCTCTCTCTTAACCACTTCTCTCTCTCTCTCTCTCTCGCTCTCACGATCAATGCGGCGACAAAGTTGCCTTTCTTTGAGCCCGATTTCTTGGTTTTGTTGTTGTTGTTGGTATTATTTTTTGTTTTTGTGTACAGCTGCTGGCGTAACACGCTTTCGTTTTGACCACCACAGAGAATACCTAAAACAAATTCGATGGGCAAATATAAAAGAGACATTCATAAGCAAACCATACGGGAATTTCATACAAAAACGTATGTACATATACAATATACACATACATATATTTGTTTTTGTTTTTTTTTTTTCATTGCCCATGTGTGTGTGTGTGTGTGTTTCTTTAAGTTGTCTGCAGCTTATATAAGCGAATAAAAATGTGTTTGTGTCAACCGGGACAAGTTTTTGCTTTAGTAGGCCAACGTCCGAAAGATTTAGGCCCAAAGTTGATCGTGATTTTTTTTTCTTTACTTTTTTATTTATTTTATTTTTTTGTTTTCTTTAAATTTTGGTGGCCACAGCAATTGTAAACGAACGACTTGCAGTCTCTTCGAGGCCACCAAAAAGGTCACATGCCGAAATCAACAATTAGCGGTATCATTTAATACGTGCAACGCCCAAACAACATTCGCTTGGCCTTTCTCAAATTTAAATAAACAGACAAAGAGACTAAAAGACGCACGAGCGTATGAACAGTAGTAGCGCATACATATAAAATTTAGGTTTTTTATGAAAGCCGTCGGACAAACATGCACACACGGGCAAGAATTAAAATTGATTAAATGAATAGCAACAATAATAAAAAATATAAAAATCAAGACACGCACACAAACAACTATGTATATATATATATATATAATCAGTAGGCTATATGATGAAGGCAACAGATTTTCATTTCTTTAGGCACAATCACGAGAACATGTGTATTTTATTTATTTCGCGATTTTATCAAATTAATGGGACACCAAACGCTCTGCACGCGACGGGTCTTCGATTCATACTGAATAATCCAACTAGATCCAAACTCAAATGCTGCTGCACGTTCACTCAAAATCAGCACTCTCGCTCTCTCTCTTTACGCTCTCGTTTCCAAAATCGGTACGGTAGGGTGAGAGACAAGAAAGAGAGCGCGCGCGTCAAGTGCAAATACACGCAAGTATGTGTATGTTACTTTAGGGAGAGAATTGAGAGTTATAAATTTCACTAAAATGTTTATTTCAAATTGCGATGCATGCAAAATAATTGCAAATCATGCGAAAAGGGGGTAAACGACAAGTTAAACATACAAGAAATGCAATAAAATGCAACTCGTGCAGCCACAAAAACCCACTTAAAGCAGTTGTTTAGTTTTCTGCATACCTTTACGTTTTTGCTACTCTCAAGAATGCGTGCTCTGTTTTTGTTGTGCTCCGCTTTGATGTTCAATTTCTTAGGTGCTCATTTCTGGACTTGCGTTTTGTTGTCTATTCGTTCCAGAAAAAACGGGAAAATCAAGACTTTCGTTGAGAAGGGCACGTACTACTCTACGCTTGACACTTCGTATTTTTTTTGCTTTAAAGTTGTTTTTGTTCAAAATTCACTACGTTGTTGAATTGCCCGTTTAGTTTGACCAACTTACTTACATTTTGTTGGTGGGTATCGACGCCACCGCCTTGGCGGCGGCGTTTAAACGTTTTACACTACGAATACAAAAGCTTAGTTTTGTTTTTTTCTCTCACGTTACAATAAATCTCCTCACTTATTCCAGCGCACATTCAATTAAAAGTTTTTTTATATGCCAATTTTTAGACCTGCTAATTTTAGCTCAACAAGAAAAAAAAGTATTAGGATATCAACGTCAGTGTGGCTGAGTGATGGAATTTTGCGAATACCTCTACAATAATTTTTGCTAATAACAATGAGCAGCCAACTTTAAGCGAGTCAAAAATTGCGTACGGCCTACTTAACGCTTTTGCCAGCTGATTTGATATCGATATATAAGCTGAAGAACTATCGATAAATATCAGCTGTGTGTACGTTTACTGAAATAAAAAAGCGCAATTATAAAATTAACAATGTCCACACAAAATGCCAAAATAATAAATCAAAAGGAATATTTAAAGAAATATCTATCCGGCGATAAGGAAAAGAAGAAGAAAAAGAAAGATAAAAAGCACAAAAAGGCCGCACAGGCAAAGGTAAAGATAATCGACGACGATGCACACGATTCAAACAACGAGGAATTAGACGAGGATTTATTATTTGGCGGCGAAGATGCGCCCCAAATAGTTGGTGAATACATCGAAGAAAACCCGAGTGCAGTGCGCAGCAAATGGCGCAACATTGCCGTGAAAGAGCCCAAATCCGAATCCGATACGGAAACCAACGGCAACAATGAATCCGATTTATGGGGACGCAAAGCAGCGGAAATCAAAATAAAACAGGAAAAATCTCCAAATCGAAGGAGCCCTGAGACGCATCCGCCTCCCATTAAAATAAAACAGGAGAAGCGGAGCACATCACGTGACCACAGTCCAGCAGCTATCAGAATTAAGCAGGAAAAGCGAAGCAGCTCTCGTGACCAAAGCCCCGCGAGAATTCGACGTAAAAGTAATGAGAAATCACCTCAAAGGAACAGACGCACCTCCGATCAAAGCCCGCCCAGAAGGCACCGAGTGGATAACTCGACGGCAGCAAGAAAGAAACCTGATTCCGATCAAAGCCCACCGAGAAGACGTCTCAATTCCGATCAGTCTCCTCCAAGAAAAAGACGAAACTCAGATCAAAGCCCGCCACGAAGACGGGGGACGGGATGCGGATCAATCTCCTCCAAGGATAAAACGTGAAGCGGACCAATCCCCGCCTAGAAGACGTCGCGACTCCGATCAAAGTCCTCCAAGGAGAAAACGTGATCCAGATCAATCTCCGACCAGAAGAAAACGTGACGCTGATCAATCACCGCCACGCAGGCGTCGTGATTCCGATCAGAGTCCGCCCAGGAAAAATAGAGTAGCTGATCAATCTCCGCCCAGAAGGAAACGTGACGCGGATCAATCTCCTCCACGAAGACGTCGTTACTCCGATCAATCTCCGCCCAGGAGAAAACATAATGCAGATCAATCTCCTCCTAGGAGAAAGCGTGAAGCAGATCAATCGCCACCGCGCAGACGGCGAAGCCCAGATCAAAGCCCGCCCAGAAAACGCCGCTCCAGAAGCAGGGATCGTAGACAACGGAGCCGTGATCAGTCACCAGTGCGAGGCATTAAGAAGGAGGAGCGTCGATCACCATCGCCAGCGCAGGAGCGTAAGAGCCGCTGGTCGAAGGCCGACCACAAGAAGTCGGCATCGCTATCGCCACCGCCAACTCATAAGCCGAAGACAACGCACACGCTGGACGGGAAGAGAGCGGGACTGCAGGATGCACAATCACTAAAAGACGAAACCGATAAGCGAAGGCGAGATGAGCATCGGTTATTTGATCAAATGTCCAGCGAGGTTTCTGGCCGGGATGCGGAGGTTAAGGTGCGCAGCACTGGCCGGCGTGGCAGACGCGCCCGTGACGCTGCTGCCGAGGATCCCGAGGAGCAAAAGCGCAAAGAGGAGCATGAACTGAAGAAGAAGCAGTTGTACGACCGCTGGGGTAAGGGGCTCAAGCAGCTGGAGGATCAGCAGCAAAGACATGCCGAGATGACGCACGAGGCTGCCAAACCAGTGGCCCGTTATGCCAACGATGAAGATTTGGACCGACACTTGCGGGAGCAGGAGCATGCCGACGATCCCATGCTGCAATATATGCAGGAGAAAAGAAAGAAGCGCGAGGAGCAGTCCAATAAACCTGTAATGCCTGTCTATGCGGGCAGTTATCCGGAGAATCGCTTTGGGATACGGCCCGGGTATCGATGGGATGGCGTTGACCGCTCTAATGGTTACGAGCAGCGCTGGTTCAACAAGCAAAACGAACGCCGAGCGGTGCAGGATGAGGCCTACAAATACAGCGTGGAGGACATGTAAAATAAAATCCTTTGCATTTAAAAAAATAAATAAAATTAAATAAAACATTCTAACAAAAACAGCTCAAAGTATCGATACTTCATTGTTCAAATAAATGTTGCGTTTTCCAGCACTTGGACGCATTTTCTATGCGCGCGCGCCTAAAATACAACCCTGTGTGTAGAATAGCAGCGTAAAAGCGAATGGTGAATAGTTTTCAACAACACCTGCATGCTACTTTGTGATTGTCCAAAACGCTTACAAGAAAAAGACAAAAGAATTTCCATATTTCTTGTAAAATTCCAACAAATCAACAGGAAATAACTTTTGAACAAATTGCAGCTGAGTAAGTTCTAATAAGTATACTGCTTAGATAATAAAGACAAACGCGGAAATGCACGTAATGTGTTAGAATAATTTGTATATATTATAAGTTTGCTTATTTTTCTTTTTGTGACGTTCGACAGAATAAAGCGTAACAATTTGGTGTCAAAACAAGAGTGTGTGCGTGTATTAGTGCCCCGCCCCCGCTAATTAGCATAAGCACAAACAATAAAATGGATAAAAAGAATATCGAAAACGTGTTGTTGTTAGCATTTATTATACAAACGACTGGTTGCATTGTTTCAATTTATTGTTTTGTTGTCGTTTTTGTTGTAGCTGTTGCTGTCTCTCTAACTAGGTGTTAGTGTTGTAGTTGTAGTTTTTGTGTTGCTTTAGCTGCATCTATTGCAACCTTCACCATGGCAACACTCGGTCAGTCAGCCGTTGCAAACCTGTTTCTTGTTATTGCTGCTGTTGCTGCTGCAGCTGTAATGTTTTTTTGCTGTTGTTGTTATGTTGTTACACATTTTTATGGTCGTGCAAATTGGCGCGAAAATGTTTGCTACAGCAAAATGTATGCCAGCACTTGATGTGTGTGTGTGTGTGTGTGTGCTTGTATGCAAGTTGCATGCTGCAAACCCACTTATCAAAGCTCTCTTACTCTCTCTCTCTCTTTTTATTTTCTTTGTCTTGTACTCTCTTTGCCTTGCGCTCTAGCTTCTTGCTGTGTGACACACTTCCGTGCTAGAAATTCATTCATGGCACTGAGACCGCCCGTTTAAAATGTATGTTGTTGAGAACTTCACCTACATATTTGCGTTATCTTGATCTTTGCTTTGCTGCAGTAATAAGACAAAGCTTTCGGCATACATTGAGAGATTATTTATTTTGTTCTTGCGAAGGGAAGCCATTTTGCCAGCTCCGATCGTTTGCACGTGGCCTCCCAAAGCTCATAGCGCTGCAGGTCGAATCATCCCCAAATATATGAGCACGCTTGTATGTGTGCGTGTGCGTTATTGTGATTTATGCTTTCGTTTTACGTTTCGTTGCCTTTGGGCTCCCCTCAATGTGAAGCTGAAGCTGATGCTTAACCCAAACCTCAACCCTTGTCCTTCATTCGGTACTTACTCATGCTTCAATGTCTTTCCCGTTTTGCCTTGAGAGTTGGCGTTTTCAGGGTGCTTCCAGGGACCCAGTGACATTGTAATGAAAATCAGAGAATTTACACACATCTCACGCTGTGTTAGTGTATGTCTGCACCATCTGCACCCCTAACATGATTCAACCTTTTGAGGGGTTTGTTTCGCCTCAAAAAATGTTCAACACGAAGTTCTTTCAACTTTCGCTTTTTAAGCGTTTTTTAAATTCCTTTACAACGAGCTATTCAAATAAACGAGTGTTCCTTCTGTTACTCATAGGTTTTTCTATAGAATTTTTTTTACTTTTGGCAAATTTTCCATCACATCCATTCGATGATTCATTGAAGGGTTGCTCATGAAGTTCTTGGAGAGTAAAAGGTGAAAGAGTTTGCAAATCTAGAAAAAAATACGAACTTTAAGTCACCTTTAGATTAATTCTCAATTCTACAAAAATTATTTTCTTCACGGCGACTTCAAATGACGCTAAGAAAATAAAAGAATTTTCAAAAAAAAAAAATAAAAGTTTTGTCCCTTTTAGAACAAAGGTTAGGGGAAAAAAGCGCCCCGGAAGCAGAACTAACATACTTTCATGCGGTTCTTTTCTAATCTCAAGAAAAATAGAGAAAATGGAACCAGTTTACCTAATTTGTGCACACGTGCAAAACTCTGAGCGATTTCACGAAGACAAAGGACATGAAAGACAAAGGAAATTCGGTAGGAACCAGTTTCTAGGCGGGGGGTTGAATGGTAGGAGGGTAGGAGGTAGAGTGTCTAGGATCATAATGCCACTAGTCGGTGACACTGGCAAATTAATGTTAAAATTTGGTCAAAAATAAAGAGGCATTTTTTGTCAAATTGTTCATTAATCTTTGAAGTAATGAGCTGACTTGTTAGGGCAAGAAAGAAGTCATAAGTTTAAAGTTCTAAATGATTGAAGGATCTGTGAGTTATAATTTTGATAAATTTGTTATACTTTTTTTAATTTGAGCATCAAATACAGAATCTTAACTATTAAAAAATCATAATTTGTTAAGCTTGACTTTTAAATCTCATAAACTTGCCAAATTTTAAGGGAATCACAGCTGATACAAGCAGATCGTAGATCCATGAACTGATCTAATTAAACTATTAACCAAAAAAAAAGTTTCTTAACTTTCTGAAACTAAAATAACTATTAAACTTTAAAAAAATCCTGGTTGATCAATGATCTAAGAACTAATCTATGTTGATTATAAAACCTCAAAAACTATCTTAACTTTTGAAGAACCAATCTAAGTTAACTAAAGATCTTATAACTGATCAATGATCTAAGAACTAATCTATGTTGACTATAAAACCTCAAAAACTATCTTAACTTTTGAAGAACTAATCTAAGTTATAGAAGTTAACTAAAGATCTTATAACTGATCTTAGTTGATCAATGATCTTATAACTGATCGAAGATGACTATCAAACCCCAGAAACTTACTGTCTCTTTTGAAGAATCAGAACTGATTTAAGCTGACTATAAAATTCTTTCACTAACTCTTTACCGATTATCTCACAAGACAGCACTACTAACCTCTTTGTTTGTGCCCGATTACAGGGTATCTTTTAAGTGAGCACTTCTTTCTCGCCGCCAAGAATTCAATTATATATGCGCCGTGATATCGATTGAAAATTTCGACAAAAGAAAAACTTTCCAGATGAAAAACTAATGTAGAATTGCCACATGCAGTTATTGGATGGGTTGCACTGCATGTCACCCCTTTTAAAGGTGCCGCTAGAAGTTTTTCCTTCGCAAATCTATTTCAATTATTATTAAAATTTGTTATTTACATTTCTATTGAAATGAATTCGCTGAAGGAAAAGTGGGATAAAGGCTTTTCCCGACCAATTCACGTAAATCGTTTGTGTTGTGAAAAGCTGGGAAAACATAAAAGTAACCCAAACAAGACAATAGTGTGTATGAAGGCATAGAGTAAGCTCGACTATGTAATACCCTAGGGCAAGTATTGATATCAAAGAGATACATTTGTTTCCTTTCATTACATAAGCATTTAAACACCTCGAGTGCAATGGCTACAGGGTATAATAAGACAAGATAGGGTTCACGGTCTTTATCTATTGTCTAGTGCGCTCACACAGTGCCCCAGAAAGATCCTTGTTTCTTCCCCTGATTTCTCTCCTTTTTCCAGTCAGACAAAAGTTAATGTTTTTATGTGCGAGGCTTTTGTTCGAGAAACTGGAATTGGAATTAGCATGAAGCATACCGGTACCGGTACCATATTGATAATAATAATCCCCGGTCCTGTAGATACCTTTCCCGACTTTAAGTAGGGCAGCGGGTTGTCTCCTATTTATTGTTTGCAGGGTTTCACAGCAATATCGCGAATGGAATGCATTAAAAAATCGATTAAAAATAAAGATTAGATAGAAAATATTGTATTGGAAGTATCAAAATCTAAATCTTTCTCTGTCTGTGATTATATAACTTAAAGGTTTTAAGGAAAAAACTTAATATTTGAACTTTTGTTTGCTAAATAAAATAAAATTTAGCAATTTTTGGGGAGTTTTAAGAAATCTTAACATGGGTTTCTCCTCGAGATTCGTCAAAAATATCCAGTTTTGAATGATAATCCAAAATCCCTAACTAAAATCAACTCAAATTATAATTCTAATCAATTCTAAGACTTAATTAAAATAATTGATTTAATGAATTTTAGAAGCCTCAGGTTATTTTTATCCAAACCATTTAATTCATTGCATCAATTTACGAGGTCGAACAGGAAAACCCCTAGAAAACTCAAGTCTTACTGTACTTTGAGTCCAACTGAATGAATTCGGCAAAAACGGAGTAATAAATGCTCAGAGTCTGTAAAGTTGTAAAAAAAATAAGGCAGAAAAAAAGGGAATAGAATTGTGAGCGTCCTGTTGCCAAGCTCATTCAATTACACACTCAGATTCGCTCCCGCTCACACACACAGAGACACATGGACAGGGCACAGGATATGGCCGGGAGCGCTTTCCACCCCGCGACGTTTGGTGGGCAAACACACAAGTTAAATCGATGAAAAAATAAAGGGCAAAGAAAAGGAAAAGCCAAAGATTTCGCGATGCCATTGAAGAAATACAGGAATACTCTTCGTACTCTCACACTCAGCGCCTTTTTGGCCTGGGGTTAGTTTGTCTTTCGAGGGTTTCCCTTTTTGTGTACCCTGTGGAAAGGGAGTAATAAGTTAGTTAGAAGTAATCTCTGGAATGGTGAAAGCTAGCATTACTAAATTTGGTATATAGGCTACTTATATGAGCAGGCAGCAGGATTTAGTTGTAGTTTTGTAGTGCCACGCCCATTTCGCACGCAAAGCTTAAAACAAATATTTGTGTGCCATTTTAAGCAAGTGTTTTTGAAAGTATAGTTACCAAATTAAACAGACACATAGGTGAAACTTATGTGAATGCGTTCCTGTAAGTTTCATAAAAATCGGTTGATAAATAAAAAAGTTAACCTCAAAAAAAATATTGAAGTCTTGATTTTAGCAAGTATTTCTAAACGTATACATATCAAATTTAACAGACATACAGGCAATACTTTTGTGTAACTTTCCTGTAAGTTTCATAAAAATCGATTGAAATACAAAAAAGTTTTCACCTTCTTCCCCTGTAAACGTACGCATAGCAGCCAGCTAGTCAACTACAAAGTAAACGCATAGCAATCAGCTTTCGGTCGTTCTAAATTGTTGCCATAAATCACAGTTAAAAGGTAAAAGAAAGCAAATTTAGTAACACACTGGGTATATTAAAGTCGAGTAGACTCGCTAGCGCTTTTCTAGTCTGTTTATATCTGGCGTCTTAGCAGCGAGTGGCTCTCTGGTTGAAGTTCTTGGTGGTTGGTGGTGGTGTTGGTAGTGGCAGTGGTGGTGTTGGTGGTGGTGGCTTTGTTCATCGTCGCCGCCAACATTCAAGAGGAGAGCGGAGCATCCTGTAAGGACTTTTGCTCTCTCCACCATTACGGGCATTCCGTCGCTTAACTCTGACACAGTTATCGAGTGCAATTCAGACAGGTCGGTTGTGTCCTCTCCTCGTCGTTTCCGCGTCGCGTATTTCGGTATGTTTTTTCGTTATGTTTCGTAGGATTTAAATCGGGTTTTAACTTCGCGTAGTGCTCGTCATAGTCGTCTTCGTCCTTGTCGCCGTTTATGTTTTCTTCTTGTTGATGTTTAATCCTTAGATAGTTGTTCAAGCATTTAAATCGGATTCTTAAACTTTTGTTACTCGCATTCGCTTCGTTTGCTCTCCTTAATCGCATTTCGAGTTGTATCTTTTGGTTTAAATTCTTCCATTCTTCATTTAGGGTAAGTTTACAAGCATTTTAAGTGATACACATTAATTATACAGCAGATAAAGCATATATACTATATAGTATGCCATATAGTCATAGGCCGACTGTCTGCGCTTTGTTGCAGACACCCACAGAGAGTGGGAGAGAGTGTGAGGGGGATATATAGACATTTCTATATCTATCTTGTTGCAGTTCTCTTTGTGTCCCATTGGATTTGTTATATTTCAACAACTTCCGCATTGTCAAACATACTATATACAAGAAATATATATACCCATACATATATCTATACCATATAGACGCCGATGTCGTCTGCAATCAATGAACCGCGCCAACACAAGTTTTTCATACTTGTCTCGACACAATTTGCCATTTAAAAATGAAACAAAACCATAAAACGACTATGACATACCACGTAAAATCACAATTTCTTTGTTTATAATAATAAGTTTCACAGCCTAACAAAATACAGTAGTAGTTTTCTATACCCTGTAATAATTTACATTGATTGATTACTAGTTTAAACCCTTTTTTACTTCTAGACGACTAACGTAGTCCTCCATGACATCTATAACTTTGTAGTAATCCCAACAAAAGGTGAGTGCCCCTTAAACCAGTTCGTATTACAGGGTATTTTAAAAGTAGACTACTCAACATATAAACACTGCATATTTATTAGCCGGAAAACTTTCAAGTTTAGCTAGAAATATATGTATTAAATCTAATTTTATTGTTATTACTTAGCTACACTCACTATTTCCATTTAAAGTGTGTACAATTATTGGGTATACCTCCAGTTAAATCTTATCTATTTAGCTATACACTGATTGGGCTATATATAAAGAAAAATAAAGCTATTTTGAAATATGATTGCACCTGACTTTCTACATACAAATAATAATAATAATAATATTGGTGATGAAATACAACTTTAAATAGTCCAAATCTGATACTGATAATAATCGTCATAATGATAGGTAATGTGGTATTACAAACGCTGCACCTTTCTTTGCGCTTCTCAATGACTGTCATAAAAATAGCTATGAAAATTTTCCTGCTAAACAAAAAACAATAAAAATGTTCTAATTTAATTTCCTAAATGATTCAAATTGAACTTTGTTTTATAAGCATTCTGTATGACGTGCGTTTAAATTTAATGATAACTCAATTTGTTAATAACAGTATATATATGGAATATGATAGATTTGTCTATTTGAAAACAACTTTAGACAACAAAAAAGAGTAGAAAACTGACCCTGAACTTGAACTGAACTTGGAAAAGCCAATGAGGCTTGAGGTCTAAAACATTTGTGGGTCTCTTCTAGTCGTAGCTATATATATATATATATATACCATATGTTTATATGTATTGTTCAAATCGCTTAGTTGCTCAAAATGCTTTATTGTGTTGGTATTTTGCTTTTGTGAGTGTTATTGTTATTGTTTTTGTTGTTTTTTTTTTTTTATCAGACTCAGAGAGCTTTAGCTATAATTGGTATATGGCGGTGCTTGAGGCCAATGAACGTTAAGCACACGAATCAGCAGAAAAACAACACAAAATAGCGAAAACAACAACAAATAAGATACGTTTTTACACACATACATATATATATATATATATGTATGTCTGTATGGGTGTTCATATATATGCATATATAGTCATAATGTTGTTGTTTACTTAAACAAATTTGCTGAAAATGTCTTCAATCACATGCAAAAAACATGTGAGGCCCTAAGCGAATAAATTTATATATAATTTGTTTATTTATTTAATTTAACGCACTAGTTTTGGTAGTTCCGTTTAAAGTAGACATTCAATTAAGCCCGTTAGTTCATTTTGGTTCCAAACTCAACTTTTTGGTTCATTTGAGTCGCGCTTTTTAAAAGATAACCTAAAAAAAATGGTTTTTTTGAATTTTAAATGATTAAATATAATTTGATTAAAATATATATTAATAGCTGATTAAATTTAACGCTAACTTAATATTTTTATGCATTTACAAATAATTTTAAAGTTTTTTTATATATTATTTTTGTTGTTTCATATATTTTAATATTTATTTTTAGTTTTAATTCTAGAAAAAATATAGAATTAATAACTCAGCGAATTTAAGACTGAGTTAGAACTACATTATAAGATTACAAGACTTAGAAAGGCCTCAAAAAAGAAAAAATAATTATAAAAAAACACACTCACTGAGCATTAAATGGGATTAAATTAAGTGTGAAAGTTATCAAAGTTTTCTTCTCTCAGCCAAAGCAATTGACGCCCCCTTTACCACAGCCCCACCCCCTTTTATTTTTTTGCAAATTTTCATTTAATAAACATAAACAAATCGATACGCGTCACAACAACGCCAGTCGTACAAGCAATATACTCACAGATATATATGTGTGTGTGTGTGTGTGTATATGTATTTTATTATGTATACATACTATATATGTAATATTTTGGGTGTACACATTTGCCGGCTGTCCCCTTTACTAACAAGGGTTGGGGGCAGTAAAATGGGGCTGCTTTTGTGGGGGTTGCTGTGTGGAGATCTGCGTGCCATGTTGGAAAGCTACGACGCAAAAATTGCCTTGAAATCCTTAAACCAACAAGCGCGCTCTCTCTCTCTCTCTCATTCACTCGTTTTCTCTCCCTCTCTTTGTGGCATGCTCTCGCATAATAAAAACCCACGCTCCCAAAATGCGTCTCTACATCCCCAAGGCCGACGTCCCCCTTCCACTATTCCCCCGCACCATGTCCTTGGTGCCATTGTTGGCAGTCTGCGGTCGCATTTTTGTTGTGCTTCTGCACATTCATAACAAAAACAATTCGGAGAATTTATGGTTAGTGCATCGAAGTCGCAATATCCTTTCGCTGAATGCTAAGCTTACACTGTAGCTAAAAATAACCTATTAAACAAATATACAAGTTTGTAAACAAACTACGCAAACTTGAATTGACAACTTTTAATGACTTTTAATGCGAATAAGCTACAAAATAATCGATATACATAAGTGTTGATAAACAAAACAGAGTGGGACCGGGGTACATGTTTAGTATCGATACTTATACAAAATGCTTTAACCTCGATTAATCGATATATTTTATATGTAAAGCTTCTTACACTGTCGTGCTAAGAATTTTAAATTAATTCAGCATTAATTATAATAAAAGCTCTTGAGAGCATAATACAGAATACACAAGTATTGTGTGTGAGGTTACGATGTAAGCGGGGGTTGGGCTACGCCCACAAGTAGGCAACAACTTGAGCCATTTTTAAGATGGCGCAACTTTTCGGACTGCCTTGAACTCGACGAAGCAGACCGAAAGAAAAGTGAAAGCAGAAAAAAAAAAAAAACACAGAGACAGAGAGAGAGGAGACCGGTCTTGTCACCCTAAAAATGTCACGCCCACATGGCACGAAAAGCAGCGCCTACGTTGTTTTGTAAATACGCCAAGGATGCCGGCACCCACGTCCTTGACAATCATTTACCGACGCACACCCACACCGCCCCTATACCTCCTTCCAGATGTCCTTGATGTGGGCGTGCGTATTTATGTACAAATCCTTGGTATTTGCTTTTTATGTACAGGAACCGACAGTTCCCGATGTCCCGAAGAGGTATTTACATTATTCACGATTTATCCTGCCGTGTTTTGCTATTGTTCTTGTTTTTGTTTTGACTGTGTGTCAATTTTTGCCATTCAAGGACATTGTCTGCTATTTTATTTTCTTTGGAAGCATACGTCAATTTGATTGCCATATGAAAAACGCCAACGCAACTCAATTTTCCTGTTAAATAGCTCGAATGTAGAGTAAAAATTGGATTTTCCACTTCGCCTTGGCAACGCATCAAAATCAAATATCGAATGTAATTGATTTGTTTGTATCAGCAAATTTACTAAATATCCATTGAGCTCTGAAGATAACGATAGCCAATATTAAATTACGCTTTTCGCATGACAAATTGCATCATTTCATATTAAACTAAGCTCATGTTACATACAAACAAACATTCACACATTCATAACTGTACATCTACATATGTCAAAGTGTGTGTGTGTGTGTGTGTGCTATCGTTGTGCGCATTCCCTTTGTTATTGTTTTTACTGAGTTTTATAAACAAACCAATAAAGAATTGAAATCGCAACGTCAGCAGTCAAAATCGAGCATGCAGCGGCTTTTTTTTTGTTTTTGTTTTCAACGCGCGCATTTTTGCTAGTTTCTTTGTTTTTGTTTTTTCTTCTTTGCTATAAATAAATTCAAATCGATTTTATAGCATTAGTATTTTCTATAATCAACTAGTTGAATTTTGCGAAAATCAAAATACAAATCAAATGCTCTCAGTCAATTTCATAACAAAAAAAATTTGCATGAAAAAGGAACAACAAGAAAACAGAAGAAACAGCAAAAATAACAATGACAGTGTGTAAAGAAAATGAAAACAGGCTGACTGATCCGAAGTAAACAACAAAGGTGACGTCAAAAACGGGTGGGCAGCGGTAACATACAAACACACACTCACACATGTACAAACTTTTATGCATTAGTGTTATGTAGTACAGAGTGCGAGTGAGAAACACGAAGAACTTGAGCGGAACTTTGTAAATGAATTTATTTATTAATCAAATGGGGAATAAAACATAAACACTCAAACCAGAGTGAGCAACAAACGAAAGGCAAAATAATAAAAACCCAAAACAACAACAAACTTAAAAGACTGTACCACAACAACGACAGCGCCGCCGCCGCCGCAGTCGCTTCTATTCCACTACCACATGCCCCCAGCGCCGGCATTCAAGAAGCCCAATGGAAAAATGGAAATGAAAGAAGCAACAGACGAAGATATAAAAACGACAATGCTGCCTCTCTTTCGTTGTGTGAGTGTGCGGGTGAGCGACATGCGCGTTGAGTGTGTATGTGTTTTACTCTCTCGAAATGCTGCGCCTGCACAGCTGAACAATCAAAACAAAATCAGCTAGCTCGCGCGGGAGCTTTCACTTGCTTGGCATGTTTTTGTCGCTGAGCTTTTCAAAACTTTTATACAATCGGTCAAGAACGTTTGTCAAGCGCGGACACGGAACGCATCACAACACTTTTGCTGCGCGTATTAGTGTATAGAGAATATAACACAGAAGAGCACAGTGCGATAATCAAAATAAAACAGCACAAATTATTTTTTATTGTCGTCAGTACATAACAAAAAACGCTGATAGAATGGAAAACGTCAATGTAAAACGTGAAAATCAAAGTAAATAAATATAAATATATATGTTTGTATACAAATAATTATATATGTTTGAATGTAGATGCACATTGCTTTAAAAGTAACTGTAGTTGTGTCCATAATTCAATTAGCGAGTAATTAAAACAAGTCAGCAAAAACGCGCGCGATTTCGAAAAACACAAACAAAACGCGTTTCGATCATACGAGTTTGAGTAAATTAACTTAGGTTCACCCATTTGTACATACTTGCACACATACACAAATGTGTATATAAAATATTTAAACAAACTCGCTTGGGCGATTAGACGACGCGCGAACTAGTTTCAAGACAGCAAAATAAATAACAGCAGCAATATATTCAATCAAGAAAATAAGAAAAAATACAAAAAAATAACCAGCAAAGCAACAAAAAGTTCAGTAGATTTGCATAAATAAATAAAGCAACAAACAAAAATAAAACGCTGCCAAATTTGAAGAGTGCTGGAATGTAACTACAAAAAATTCTTACGTCGACGCCGACGCAGACGCAACGTGACGTTTGCTTATCCTCTCACACTCACGCGCATACACACACAGAGGGAGAGACAGAGAGAGGGAAAAAAAGAGAGCAGACATTGAGCGAGCTTTGGTTTTGCTCTCGACTTCTCTGTGCATGCTTTGATCAGTTGTTCGCAACGCGCTCAGCTGCTCGGTCGAAATCACCGCAAAATTGACAGCAACTAAATAAGAAATATTAAACGATAACAAAAGTCCAATAAAAGCTTTAAAGTTGTTGTAAATTTTTGCCATAATTATAACAATATTTAACGATATATATTATTGGATTTAACGTGTGCCATTCAAGAGTGTGTCAGTGTTTTCTAACATCCCAAATACAACTACATTGGGAGCTTTTCAATGTCAAACTTCAAGTCTTACGTCAACAACAATTACTACACATAAGAAGTGTGTGTTTGTTTGTGTGTGTAAGTGTCTACATACACACATACATATATACATAAGTTCGTCCATGCTGTGTGTGCATATACTTATGCATATAACAATTCTTTGAGCTTATGTTTCTTTCTGGTGACAAGCTGATAAGATTCGTTAGCAGTCAGTCCAGTCCAGTATACGCGAGTGTGTGTGTGTGTGTATATAAATTTATAGTTTAACTTATCAAATTTTCTACAGAGTTTGCAAGTGTTTGATGTTATTATTATGAGTGCTGTGTTCGTTATACTAAATATTATACATAAATACTATTTCTGTTTTAATCGCCACATGTGTGACCCAGTTTAAAAATCCAACCAACAAAAACCGTGACCAACAACAACAACAACAACAATAACAATGAAATACACGATTTACATATAAATAAAAAAAAAAAAGAATAATAATAATAAAAAACAACCTCCTTCCCTTACTCGTCGTGCCGATGCATACATATAAATTAATTAATGTATGGAAATTAACAAAAAACATTTCAACCATAAGTACCAACAAATGTTTAAATAAACACAACGAGTGAATTTTTTCAACAATTTTATACGGAAGTCAAAAAATACGATATTTAACTGAATTGCTCCTGCTCTTCCCTCCACTGGAATTGTTTATACTTATAGTACATCATTTATAATACACGGTGCAGTCAAATAAGGTTGGTATCCGATAATTAAGGGATTATAATACGAAATGGGCAGAAAATGTGTTTATAACTTTTTAAGAATCAACCGAAAAGAAAACTTTTTAATAATAGGTTTTAAACTCGGACAAATTTTGATTTTTATTGTCTTCTTTCTTTGAACTTATGAATATTGATCAGAATAGAAAGTTAAATGGGATCAGTTTCCTATAACTTTTAAGCAGCTTATTAAACTTTGGATACATAACTAATTTAAGCCCTTTATAAGAGAGAGAGAGAACACAAAGAATCTGAAACTTTAAGTTTAAATGAATCATATTTTGATTGCTCTTTCCGATAATCTGATCTCTATATAAATTTCAAATGTTTGAAGTTGTCAAACTTGATAATTTATGAGCTCAAAGGCAATTAAAATGTCAACTCATTTCAGATATTTACACAAACACACACACACACATCTATACAAAGTTCTCAAAATTCAAAATTTGTAAACGAAATCGAAATTGTGAAATTTGAAACGAAGCCGCAAAGTCGAGCTATAAAAAATACTCAAATTTGTATTTTGTATATGATCCATAAATTGGAGCACAAAACTTGATATATTTCCAAATGATTTCAAGGGAAAAGAGAGGAAAAGCCTCAAATCCATAAAATCAAGTCATATTAACAATTCTTCAACTGGAAATCCAAATTACCTAAAGATTTCTTAAATCTTTCTTTTAAACAAATACAAACACATTTTGTTATTGTTTTTTTTTTGTACATAAAAACTTTGAAGCGTCTTTTTTTCTTAATATTTGTTGCCATTTGTGCAAATATACAATAAAAAGTTTGTGGCAAACGAAAAAATAGACGATTTAAAATGAAATTAAATTTAAAATTGATTTCAATTTGAATTTGAATTCAAATTCGAATTCGATTTCGACCGATTTCAGAGTTCAGTGTCAGTTGGTAGCGAACATTCAAGGCCTTTTTGGCTTGGGTCTCTCAGGCCCAGTTTATTTATCTATCGACTGATTTGATAACCAAAAATCCAATCTTATTAGAAGACCTAAACTCATACTTTGTAATAGCTATAAATTTGTTAGAGTTTAAAGTCAGAATAAACCATTTTTAGCCCAGTTTGTAAGTTTTAATAAGAGCTTATTTTGTCGTGCCAATTTATGTTTGATTGCTTACCGTTTTGAAAAGTTTAAAGTCTAGAATTAGCTCACAGCACTACTATTTTTGATACTTTTGTTAGTTTTTAAGGTCAAGAATTATAAAAACCATAAAAATTACCACAAAAGAGAACGAATGCTACAAATTTCATTACGATCGGTAAATAAAAACTCAATTTTCATGAGCCAAAAATGGAATTTACATTAACTGGGCAAACAATAGTCGAGCACACCGATTATAGACTGCTGCCTACACTATTGTCTCTTTCTCGCTTTACCCCGCTCTCAGTCTGTCTCTGTCTCTCTCTCGGTTGGGGCTCATCTCAGTCTCCTGCTGCTCGACTAATTTACTTACTAGTGACAAAAGCTATATATATATATATATATATATATACATTCAGTAGCTATGGCTACGATGACTCAACAGTTGAGCGCACGATAAGCAGTTAGCACAATACTGCAGCAATAATACGCCAAAATAAAAAATAATAAAAGGAAAAAATGGAAAAAAAATGAAAACTCATATAGCAAATACACATGTAAATATCTTGTGATAAGCTGGTGATTAAAGCTCTTGACTTTACTTGAGAAATTTATGAGTTGTTATGATCCTTAAATCAACTCTATATAGGCAAATTCTGCTCAACACTTGCGCCTATCAAAACAGTAAATTTTCAATTAAAATATAGTATTGCTTATAGGAATTCCTAGATATAAGGCAAAAAATTTCCATGAAACAAATTCTTTTGGATGTTATCTCCGATCTTTTGTCTAGTGTTTCAAACAAATGCATAGAATTTCAAATTTAAAAGTGTTTAACACAAATTGAAATACTTAATATATGTACATAAATATAAATACACAAGTTCCTGCTCCAATTGATGAAATTATGACTAAATTTCTCACACTTATTTCATCATTTTCCGATTTGATTCTTTTATGATTTCATCAGTCGATTGAAGGCAAATGAATTGCATAGTCAAATGTGCACATCAATTGATTTATTTAGCAAATTTCAGTATATAGAAAATTTATATGCTATATATAGTGTATATATGTAGTATATTTCAAGTATTATATACTACGGTCATTGCTTTTTCGGCCTTCAACTTTCTTTATTGTGTGAATTGTGTGGTTATATCGTCTATGACTGGGGCCCATTAGGCAAACTTGTTTGCTTTTCATTAACATTTCTTTAAGAATTTTAAATATACAATATATTTTACCCAATTTTGCTAAAGAGTATAGTATAGTCGATATAATCTGCTTCATATATCCAAAATTTAAACCTTTTTTTTCCGAATTCTTAGTTCGATTTCGCTTTTGTTTTCATTTTGCTTAATAAGCTGTTAGAAAAACTCTTTTTTTCTCTGAATTCCTTGTTTTTTTATTTCTGAAGGCTTAAATAAATAATTTTCCCAGGCAAAATTGTATTCAAATTTGTGAGACGATAAGAAATGCGCTAGGATCGATATTTTGATTGTGTGCGTGTATCTGCATGTGCTGACATGTGTAGACATGCTCTGGGAAAATAACTGCTTGACCCAATGGTAGTTGAATGCTTTATCAGTTACTGGCACGCGGCTGGCAAACTGATAACACAAATAGATGAGAAATCAGATGTCTCTGTTGAGTCGTCGTCTGCTGATACGAGACTCACGTGTTCCAGTAATGTATCCGATTAAATGGAAAGTCATAGACACGTACATATAGTATATATATATATTCAAGACAGCGTGTGGAAAGTCACAAAGTCAGTCTCGATTTTGAGTTATTTTAAGTATTTCGAGTGTATGTTAGTTGGAATGGCTTTTGGGTTTCGCACCACTTCGTATTTGTTTAACATTTCAGCTGGACTGTGCTAACTTCCTCCATTTATACAAATACACATACATATATAATATACAGTAGTAACCGTGTGTGTGTGTGTTTGCTTGAATTGTGCACAAATATGTTACTAAATCAATATAAATTGATTTTAATTATTTATCTATTAGCAAAAGCAGCAAGCAAGCGATTTGTTTGCCTTTTCTTCTATTTATACCCTGTATTCATTCAAATTTATGGGTATTTAAAGCTATAAATAATACTTTTGCATTTAAATCTGTTTACTTAAATGGCCCATAAAATATTTAAAACTATTAACAGTAACATTTACGTAGAGTTACTTGTGGTAGATAAACTTGTGCTCTTTTCGTATGGAAATTGGGCATGAAACAGTCGAGCATCTCTACTATATATTCCTTACTTGTATTTGTTTCCTGCTTGCTGCTTGTAGCTAAATACTCCCATTTCAATTCCTTCGTTTCGTTCATTGGTACCACCTTCTATTATTAGCTTTTCATTAAACATATTTAATAGATAAACAAAGTTCTATAAAAAAAACGCCTCCGCATTCTATTGTGTTATTTTTGATTGAGGACCTCTTAAATAGGCGCCCTAAAAACGCAAACTATAAATAAGTCACAAGTGTCTGATGGGTGAGAAAGAAGACGAGAGAGTCGGTGGGGTAGAAGGGAGAAGGAACTTGCACTTGGCGGCAAATGTGGCTACCTCAACATACATTTCTCTGTGTAGATGTGTGTACTTGAGCTTGTGTGTGTGTACAAAATTGCGTACACCTAAAATTAAAACAATGCAAAGTCAAAAGCAAAAATCAACTAGACAAAGCAGCAGTGACTTGCATAAAATGTGCAAACAAAGAAAATATACAAGGAGAGCAATAGAGAAAAAGAGAAAGAGAGAGAGAGAGAGAAGGAATGCATGCAGATAAAAACAAAACAGAATTTGCATGCATTTGGAACATGTGACATTAGTGACGACAGCAAACGGTTAAAAGTCAAGAGTCGGTCAGTGTGTGAGTGAGAGTGAGAGCGACTTGGGCTAATCAGTTAGTCAGTAAGGTAGACCGGAAGCAGTGAATGTATTTCGTTGAATAAAAAAATCAACTAACTAAGCGCACTAAAATGGACTGAAGAGTTGATTATATTTCTTTTCTTATCTCTTTTCGAAGTTCACAATGCAAAACGTTTACGCAATCTGCCAACAATTTGTATAAATTCAATCATAATTGTATCAATCACTTCGAATGGTGATCTATGATATTTATATGTGTATGTCAATATAATTTTGTGAGCAATCTGTCCTTTGTTTGAAAACAGCAAAGAAAGGAAAGGGGACCAAGAAGAGCTTTTACCATGTTCCCCATGTACATGCATATGCATGTACATATGCTTGTGTACAACGACAACGCAGACATCTAGTATATATTCTGGTGAAATGTAAAAGCTTCTTTCTAAGAGTTGCTGATTTGTTATTGTAATATATATATTTTATTTACTCACAAAAAAACCCGTCTAACGCCAGTCAAAAGCGAACCGAAAAGCTTTAGATTATTTACTATAGATACATACACATAGAAGCGCATGTGTATGTACATGTAAGTATACATATTCACGCGCACGAATATGGCGATAAAAGCAAACAGTCAGAAAACATATGTTGCTCAGAGAGCAAAAGTCAAGTGTGCGCGTGAGAGAGCAAGAGACAGAGAGAGAACAGGAGACCACAAACAACCCACGTTTCTCAAAAAGCTCTTTACAATCGCCTAGTTTTGTTTACAACTCGTCGCATTGTGTGTGTGTGTGTGTAAAACAAAAGCAACACAGCGATAAATTATAAATTCAAAACAAAATATAAAAAATAAACAGTTTTGACCTTGAATTTGGTTAATAACTGTGCTCCAAGCTTGCGCGCTCTCTGTGTACTTTTTTTCAGTCCCTTTTATTTTCTTTGTTTCCTCTCAATAATTTGTTGATAGCGTGCTGTCTAACTGTTTTTCTTGTTGTGGCTCTTTTGTTTATAATTATTGCATTATTTCATTATGTGTTGAAACTACCAGACAGACTGCACTCGTGTTTATTAATTCTCCTGAATTTGTTGTTATAAATATCTTGTTTTTGCATTTGATTGGCCGTTCGATATGACGTCAGATGTACCCCACGAGCAGCTGCTTCAGTGAGTTTGTTTTTGTTTTTGTTGCTGTTACTGTTGTGTTATTTGTTTTGGACACGCCTTGCGCACAGTTTTGTACTTTAAACCCCCCATCCAATTCTAAAAGCTTTCCACGTGCATCCCACGCGTCTTTTGTTCAGTTCCGCTTTGTTTACTCATGAAAACTTGGATATGTTACATACTAATTGTAATGCAGGTAACTTTATTTATTAGTATGTATAAATTAATAGATGTTTAAGTGTATGCATAGAAATATACACTCTCTATTTCTAGTTTATCTGGTCTTTGTTATCAATAAGTTAGCATCAGATGTTTTCTCTATTTTATCTCTCTTTGTCTCTTTTTGCCAGCATTTTTAGTTGATTTGTTCTTGTGCCTTTTGAAGCAATATTCTTAATGATAATTATATAGACATGTTGTTTCTCACACACTCTCTTTTCTCTCTCTCTCTCTTTCACACTTCCTCTTCTGCTCTGTTCATCAAATCAAAATGTTTGCTTGTTTTCGGTTTCTTTTTTGTATTTATTTTTTTAATGTTTTTTCGACAAAAAAATGTGTAATAAATTATTTTGGTATTTTTGCCTTTGTCTATTTATTCGTGGCTTTTGTACATAAGCACTTACCGTATGTTTCCTATATACTATATGTTGGTATATACACACTTATATACTGTGTTTGACAGAGTACAAACATTTGTTCATAGAGGGCGCTTTGGTTTCTCAACACACACACACACACACACACACAAACAAACACATAAAAAATCATTGTTTGGCCTTCGGAGCGTTCGGCAACCTTTGACGAATATTAAACAATTTAAATGGGACGACGGTCGATGAAGGGGGGTTGGGGCTTGCGGTTTCAGGGGCGTAGGGGGTATGGGGAGTTGTCTTGAGGTATAGAGGAACACTGTAAAGAACCCAGAGAGAAACAGGCATATTATTTAGCTAAAGTAAATTTGTTGCTGTTTTTTTTTTTTTTTTTATGTATATTTAATTTTATTTTGTTGTTTAAGTGCCGCTTTTAGATGCTACACATTGTGGTGTTTGGTTTGTTGTTTGTTAGGTTTTGCTTGCAGGGACTGTTGTTGAGTCGGTATGACCTTGATAAATGGGGAGGTAATGCTCACGACGTCTATGTATATACATATATAGAAATATTCCTCCACATCCGATTGTTCGTGTAAGCTAATGTTATCAGCTCTGAACAGAAAAAAAGGAAAAGAATAAAAAAAAACGAGTTATCGCTCAACTGAGCTGACTGCAAGTGATAGATAAGCTTGGACGACGTAAGTGATATTAATTCCAAGGTCTATATATTACTATATGCATATATATACACCTACTTAAGATGTCAGAGGAGGAGGGAGTCATTTGCAATCAATGTGATATATTAAAACAGCTGATTTGGGAAGTAATAAAAACTATATAAAAAACTAGACAGTCAATAAACTGACCAAACTAGTGACGAAAGTGCTTGGAACTCACTTCAGTCACTAACAATATCTTAATTGTTTATACGTTTATAATTCCATCAACAATTTTATAATCCAACTTTTTATTATAAACTTTGAATTCATTTAAATAATTATTGAAATAAACCACTTAAATTTGTTTATTAAGCACTTGTGACTTTAAATTGCAACAAATGATTTCTACCTTAAAATTTATAATCCAGATTTCTAGATTTATTTATTCTTTAGTCCAAAAGTTTAGGACCATTCAAATCAACCAGAAATTTCATTTTCTTTGTAAACAAACTAATTAATATTTATAAACAGCAAGCCGAAGAAAAGAACAATAACAAATTTGCAGAGTCACCTGCTTAGCGAAAGGCACAAATAAATAAAAACAATAAGAAAAAGAAGAAAAAATAAATAAAAAGAATAAATTCTAATGTATAATAATGTTGGCATAGTTATTATAGCTTTAGATACCCATTAAAAAAGTGTTTGTACCAAATGTATAATAAACAATAGCATTTCATTAACCCATACAGGGTATCGACTCGTCTAGCATACTCGTTTTGCATACTCGATTACTTGTTTTGTTAGTTTTTATTGTATTTTTTTCCGTCTTTTCTTATTGTTTTGTTCTTCACTTCGTTTCCTTTAGCTTCGTTTATTGTTTTGTTTTTGTTTATGCTTTTTTCATACAGTTTTGTGCAAAAAATAAAATTAAAATGCAAATTATTATTTGTTATTTTGTTGCGAAATGATTCTTGAACGTTATCACTCAGCGATAAGCAAAACTACCAAAAAAAAAAAAATAAAAAAACTTGAATTTGTCACTCACTTGAATTAAATTATATTTTATGTGGTCTTTAAAGACTTACTTAAAGTAACTTTTAGTTAATTAATCCATGACAAGAGTTAAGCAGATTAACACTCGTATAGAATTGATCAATCAATCATATATCTGAAAGTCGGATTTAATATGCATATAACCCGATTTTACAGCAGAGTTCCTGCTTGAATATGGAATGCGGCAGTGCATATTTAATATGCACACTCAAACAGGGTATGCTCGACTTGCTAGTTCACTGTTTCTGCAGCTTAAAGTGGTTAAAATCATTTAAATAATAAGATTTATGCCTAATTTAGTTTGTTAAAATAATAAATTAAACAAAATTTCAACATGGCGCCCAACGTGTGTACCAATAACTATCATTAATTTATGTAAATTATAGATATTTGTGCTTTACTTAATTAAAAATACTAATTTATGTCAATTCTTTCTCATTTCAGCTACTGTAAAGCAACAGCGCAGACGCAACGTAGCGCCAGCGCCTTTTGGCGCCCAACGCGGGCACTGATCACAAGTGAAAATTGATGAAAATTTTCATTTCCATCTCTTGTGATCCCTTAAAAACCAATTCCTCACTGCTTTTGATCTCTACACATCGCAATGACTGAGAATCAGGTGTATCCCATGTCATCGGAATTCTTTGACAGTGGCTCAAACAGCAGCAGCAATCCATTGAAATACGAATTGTATGGTCTTGGTACGCCCACATTGAGCATTAACACTGGCAACTACAACGGTGGCAGCAATTTGAGTTCATCATCGAGTAATACCAGCAATACGACAACAACAACCAGCTATACATCGAATGTGATGCTCAGCACGACGGCAATTAGCATACCACGCAGCAATAACCCAAATCAGAGCCATCATCATCATCACAGCCATCTGCATCATCATCCCTATCAGCAGCTAAGCGAGACTCCCATATTGACACCAACAACACCACGACAGCAGCAACATCATTTGCACACACTACCAAGTATGGCTCAACAACAACAACAGCAGCAGCAACAACAGCAACAACAACAGCAGCAGCAGCAGCAGCAGCAGCAACAGTTGCAGCAACAGCAACAAACACAAGCTCTACAATTGGGTGAATTATCAGACTTTGGATTGGATGCACTGGATGCAGCTTCCCTGTCGCCCACACTGCTACAAGATGTCAGTCTGAGTGCGGCATCTCCGCTCAGCAATACCCTGTACAGTAGCAGCAACCATGCCAATGATGTCAGCGGTGCTGGCGGTAGTGTTGGCGGTGGTGGTGGCGGTGGCAGCAGCAGCAACTACTTTACACCTGATCTGAGTGCCAGTCTCAGCTTGAGTGCAGTGCACGAACAGTCCCTACTCCAGGAGGTGGTCAATGGCAGTGCTCTGCTGTACGAGATGACACCCAATTCGAATGCCATGTGGAGTGACATTAGCATTAGTAGCGCCATTGTTCAGACCAAAAATGAGCCATTTAATTTAGATGATGATTATATATTTCCCAACGATAAGGCCGAGATTCAGGCCAATGATTTAACCGATTTGAGTGGCGGTGATTTCTTGGATGTCATTGGTACCATTGAGGATTTTCTGCCAGCAACGAATGTTACACAAAATGTTAACTTTTTGCTATCACCGCAATCGCATACAACAGAGAACTTGGGTGTGCCACCGCTGGAGTTGTTGCAGCAGCAGCAACAACTGCAATCTCTACTGAGCCAAAGCCAACAACAGCAGCAGCAGCAGCAGCAACAACAACAGCAGCAGCAACAACCACAGCAGCAACAGCAGCAGCAGGACACTTATGAGCTATTCCATAGTACACCCCAGAAACCGGTGCAGCTGAGCTCCAGTTTCTCGCCAGGCAGCCACTCGCAGTCACCATTGACTCCACCACCGCCACCGCATGCAAATCGTTCACAATATCAGCAGGTCAAGTCCAGGAATATGCAGGAACTGCTGAAGAAGGGTATTGCCATGTCCTCGCCACCGGATCGTCACTCCATGCTCAGTCAATCGGCTGCACTTAGTCCGGGCGGACGTAGCAGCGGCTTTGGTAGCATTAATAGCACACCTGGTGCCACATCGAATGCCTCCAGCACGACCCAGAACCAGGTGGTCATCACAGCTGGTGCACCTGGTAGTGTGCGCAAATCCTTTGGCTACCAGAGCGCCGTTGAGAGTTCACAGCTCTCGCGTCTTTCCTCGTCGGCACCAACGCATTTGGATCGCGAACACATTTGGATGCGACGTGAGCCACGACAGCATTTATTATCCACCGGCTCGCTGGCCGAGGCCGAAAGCTTCTCCTCGCTAAGCACCGGCAGTGTTCTATCACCGGATGGCATTGATTTCTCCCAGGACGACGATGACGATGCCTCCAGTGATAACAGCGATAACTACGATGACTTCAGCAGCGACAATGGTGAGTAAACTCTAATGATAACTTGATCTAACATTTAATTATTATTTAATTTGTTTACTTAGGTGGCTCTGGGGATGAGGATGAGACACGCACATCGACACCGAATCAATTGAGCAGCAGCAAGGGCAAAGAGCGTTTCTTTTGGCAGTATAATGTCCAGGCCAAGGGACCAAAGGGCAAACGTCTTGTCTTCCAGTCAAAGCTCGAGGATCCCCATGTGCTCAATGAGGTCACCGATCCAGTGTTTAGTCCCACCTGCTCTGTGCGGGGTATCAAAGTGTATAAGGTATATATATATAGTTTTTATAGACAAAGTTTTTTTGTTTATTATCTTAATCGATTTAAAATTTATTTTGTTTTTGAATTTCAGCACAGTGGAAAGGCGCGCAAAGGTGATGGCAACGATTTGACACCAAATGCACGTAAGCTGCATAATATTGGCAAGGAGTTGGATAAACTAAGTCGTACCATTAATGACATGACACCCGTGTCGGAGCTGCCATTCAATGTGCGTCCCAAGTCGCGAAAGGAGAAGAACAAGCTCGCCTCCCGTGCCTGTCGTCTCAAGAAGAAGGCACAGCACGAGGCCAACAAGATCAAGTTGTATGGCCTGGAAATAGAGCACAGTAAGTGATCAAGTTGTACAACAACTAAAAACCAACATTTGTTAACAACTTTATTTACTTTTTGTTTTGTTTTTAGAGCGTCTAATGAACGGCATTGCTGAGTTGAAACAAGCGCTGGCGCTTAAGCATCGCACAAAGAGTCAGGGAGAGTCTACCGAGGATGTGGATCAGCAGATACAACGCATTTATACAACGGCATCATGTAGGCTATATAATTATAAATTAAAACATAAACATGTTTTATATAATACCCTGTATTTTAACAGCTGGCATACGCATTGCGGGCGGATCGACAGATTTTGTGAACAAGGTTTTGGAGAATATGCGAGGTGGGATGCCAAATGGTGGACTGGAGGAGCTGCGTAAATCATCATAGACCAAGAAAGCAGCTATAACGAACCGCCCATCAGACTAACTAATAAGCTAATACTAGTGACTAAATCTAGTAGCGCCCAAAACGTTTCAAGAAACCAAAACAACTAAAACAACAACAACTTACCAAACAATCATTTTTTGTAAATGTTCTGCTTGAGTGATATGCTGAAAGAGAGAGAGGGAGTGGGAGTGAAAAGAAAGAGAGAGAGAGAGAGAGAGAGAGAAAGATGTAACTGTGATTTAAGAGCCTGGCGTAGCATGCAACATATAAAATACTATATAGAAATGCCACATTAACTATGTTTAAACTATGTGCTAAACTAATTTTGTCAAGCGCTAAGAAAAAATTCCCAGAAATTTCAAAACGAAAACGAAAGAAAACAAAACAAAATGTAAAGAAAGAGGCAACCATAATGAAAAAAAAAAGGAAAAGAATTAGGAAAAACAAAGAATTACGAAAAGAAAATATTATGTCATTTGTTTAGCTATTAAGAAAATGTTAAGAAAATGTGAAAAGAGCGAGAAGAAATCGGATTGAAGAAGGCAAAAACGAATTCGTCTCTGATTTAGCTACCAGAAATACCTGTTTACACCATAAGTTTTTGTTTCAACATAACAAATATTACAGTTAAACATATATATATCTTATATATACTTACATATATTCAGGTGCGATTTATTTGTCAAACTTTTGATGCTTTCTTTATATATCGGATAATGTATAAATTGGTTCAATGTTTAGCGTTAAGTTAAGTTTTATTTAGAAATTCTAAACAAACTGAAGAGCTTTTATTAACAAATATGTTTTTGTTGAATTTTCCCAGACCCCCAAAACTTTCCGTACCGCCCTCCAACTCCCTACCTACCCACTTTTCCCACTCATCCCGGTTGTCAGTTTGTTAAAATTTCTGTTTTGCGCCCAATTTGGAAATATTAATTGTTTAATTTAATGATAAACATGTGAAATGTTATGCATATGAATGTGTATTTTTAATTACTTATACTTACTACAATATATATATGTATATATAATGGAATATATGTACATATATAATTGTGTGTGTGTGTATTTATATATGCATGGTGATATAATTTTACTTGTATTTTATATGCTTTAATTTTGTTAAAATATTCAAAACCTCTTTGGCTAGAAAAGGCTTGTTTTTTTAGGTTTTGACCAATTTTAATTTTAAGTTTTCAATTATCTTAATTCTTATTTTACGTTTCGCATATAAAATACCTTCAATATAAACTATCTATCTACATAAAAACATATATATATACATAGATATATAAATCATAATTTATTAACAATTAAGGCAATAATACGCGAAACTACAACAAAAACAAAAACAACAAATTATTTCAAATTCAAAACTTTAATTAAATTTGGTTTCTTAAATTTTAGTTACGGGTCGCTCTTTGACATAAGTTTTAAATACAAAACACCAAAAAAACCAAAAAACAAAACAACTTAACACACTTTGAGTTTTATTATTACTATTATTACATTATTCTTATGCTTTTTCCATACTATATTTAATTATTTTTTGCTATCTTTGTTCATAATGATGATTTGCTCTCAGCCTCGTTGCTAATTTTGTGATATTTGTATTGAGTTATGAGTTAAATTTGTTGTTCTCTCTCTCAGAGTGTATGAGTGTGTGTGTGTGGGGGTGGGTGTGGGTGTGTATGTGTGCGTCTGCTTTGGGGCCCCTGATTTGTAGCCTTTTAACTGCTATATAAGTTGTGTTCAGCTGATTTATATACCATTCAAAACATTCAGTTTTTACTTTTGATTTATTTTTTAACTTTTGATTTCGATAATAATGAGAATGAAAATACAAATATATATAAAAGTGATTCAAGTTAAAAACTTAGAAATTTAGGCACTCGTATCACCTACTAAGTTGAGCACGTGACAAAAATAAATTCTACTACTTAGCTGTTAGTATAGGGCCAACAAAATAAAGCAAATTGGCCATCATTTTAGGGTTTTCAAATAAATGTTTTAGGAGCTTGTAATCCATAAGTGATATGAATATGAATTCAAATTTACATTAACTAACGTACACACATACACACATGCATACAAAACTAAGTACAAGGCGCCAAGGAAACGACAAAAAAAAAAAAAAATTATTGTAGTATTAAGAAGAAGAGTAAGAGGATTAAGTGAGTTCGCATAGCTTAAGGATTAAGGATAAGGATTAAGGATTAAGGATTGATGATTGATGATTGCCTTTTTTGTCAAATGGAGTAAGCACGACAGTTCCTCAGTGTTGAAAATGTTAAAAATGTTCAAAATGTGTAATGAGAATACAAAAAGTATATATAAATATATATACATATATGTATATAGATGTGTGTCTGATTACTACGATTAACGATATAGAATACAAAAAAAAACTAAATAATAAAAACATAATTAATATTATTATGTTTGGTGTATCGTAAATGTGTGCTTTATATATACATATATATGTGCTTCATATTTACCTTTATTTTTTACATAATTATATGTATAACGATACCTAAACAATGGATTAACTACCTCAAAGTTACAAATACAAATAAAAGTTTCATATTCAGTAGATATTTAGGAGCAAAATTCGTACAGCTAAAAAAAAAAGTAAAAATTTATAAAGTTAACCAAATGAAATTACTGTGGGAACTAATAATATTAATGAATATATATAATACATAAAAATACATATATACAAACATAAATATACATATGTTAAATTAAAACCAAAAGCCTGATTCATATTCATGTGTCCATTTAAAAGAAAAACCTTAGGGTCTATATATATAAATATATATTTTGACATTAGCTATGGGGGTACAAATCCTATGTGAGAAAAGCCCTATCAATAAATTATACAAAATTAATTTTCAGGCAGATAATTCCATGCCAGAAGTTCGTTCAACTAGGGGTTATCACAGATAACCAAACAATTACAATTTTTTTTTTTGGTGTACAAGTAACAAATATAAATAATAATAATAAAATAATTTTAAAATTTCAAAAACAAAAAAAAAAACAAAATTTAACTGTGTTGCAAATTTCAAATTGTGTACGCCTTGAGGCAAAGAAACGTGAAAACATAATTATTATGTTTAAAATTGAAAGAACAGCAAAAACTATATTAATAATATATATAATATAAACTATTTAACTAATCGATCTAAATTTTAAGAACACACATACACACCTAACATTTATGCATGTCCAACCAACGAACAATATATATATATATAATTCAGTATAAAATAAATGGCGAAAGCAAACAAACAAGGAAATACTTATGGTATTCATTGGATTTGGGTCTAGCAAAAAAATGTGGAACGCTTCACGATTTTGCGTGTCATCCTTGCGCAGGGGCCATGCTAATCTTCTCTGTATCGTTCCAATTTTAGTATATGTTCTGCCGAAGCAAGAACGATGTTCATACCAAATTAAGGGTATTTAAATGAAGTGTGTACTGAAAAACAGCTTGGGAATTACAAGATAGTTGTTACAATGCATGCGCCATCTATTGGCTATGCAACACAAATTTAGTAGATAAGTTGCGAAATGCAGCCACTAGGTGGCGTTAAGTCCACACCGACTAACCGATATATCGATACTTCATATCGTTCTCACATTCAATAAACAAAACAATTAATTTCTATTTTATTTTATTGAATTGCTTAAAACACTATGAGCTAAAATCTTTAGACTCGATGCTTTCTTAATATCGTGCGTTCCAAATCCCGCACTTTTTGCTTTTTAGAAGGCGCAAAAGATGGAGCCTGCAAACCGTCCTCATTTTCATGATTATTAGAAGTGAACGGAGTCTCAAAATTATACTTATCATTTGTGTTCGCCAACTGTTTGCGGAATATGGCTGCGCTGTTTGTAATGCGTGCCTTTGGATGTGTTGGAGGAAGCCAGGATACTTTACGAGTTGTAGAATTGTAAAAGTAATAAGCTCCACATCCATTATCGTACATTTCCTTCCAGTCCGCACTCAATGGATATTTACGTACTAGTCGCTTATATCGGCGCAGATACTTTTCACTTGGCTTTGGGTGACCAGTTGGCCATCTATTTACACAATACAGGGTGCAGGAGTGGTAAATATTGTATTTGTTGGGACAGAATTTAAATCCATGATGAGACTCTGTAACTCCGATGCGTTCCTTTATTCTGTCAGGCCAAAAGTGGTCACTGCTTGCTGTGTGTTTTGTGGTAGTTGTTTCCTGCTCAGCACCCGAATACTGATTACCTTTGTCGTCCTCGTCATAATTTTCTGCGATAATTTCTTCAATTGTCTCAGATTGAGATGCCGGAACTATAATTGCATGCAGCGTGCGAAACATGAATTAATATCTTAACAATTTGTGGTTACCATTTGTATCTATACCTTTTTGTTTATTAACTATTCCGCGCGACGCTAATCGTTGCAATAATGTGGGTGGTAAACTCATTTCAAAAATACTCTTGATTTATGTTTGATTCTCAAAAATTGTAGACAAAATATTGAGCAAACATAATTTACAGTGTGACCAAGTTCTAAAACAAAGTAAAAGCATAAGTGTAACAATGCGGCATAAACTATCGATATAGAAACAATTATTGATATCGTGATTTTGCCATCTTCAATTGTTTTCATATCGTGGAAGTAATTCACGTGCGCGTGTTAGCTAAATAACAAAATTTAAATATGTTGAGAAAACAGGCCAGACAGCGAAGGGAATATTTGTACCAGAAGGCGGTTAATGAACGCATCCTGACCAAGAAGAAGAATGCGGCGGCTATAACCGAAAAAATAAGTCAAAACAAAGCACTGAACTCCTCGAACATAGCAAATGGAATCAAAGTTTACGACTCACTTAAATATTATGGAGGTAAATGATTTTTAATTACAATGAAATGCCCATAATAAAGATTTATTGCTTTGCAGATGGAAACGGAAGTTCGACGACTATTGATGAGTATCAGTTTGCTGGCGCACAGGATCCCAAAATTATGTTGACAACTTCGCACGAACCATCGTCACGTCTGAAAATGTTTATGAAGGAACTGCGACTGATTTTCCCAAATGCGCAACAAATGAATCGCGGAAAATATCAGATAAACACATTGATGCAAGCCTGTCGCGCCAACAATGTGACAGACTTCATTATAGTCCATGAACATCGTGGTATTCCCGACAGTCTCATCGTTTGCCATCTGCCATTTGGACCGACTGCTTTCTTCAATATTTCGGATGTTGTTATGCGTCACGATATTCCCGACATTGGCCCAATGAGTGAACAGAAACCGCATCTGATATTCAGTAACTTTAAGACGAACATTGCACTAAGAACTGTGAATATACTGAAACACCTGTTCCCCGTGCCAAAGGAGAAGGCAGAAAGAGTGATCACGTTTGTCAATAACGATGATCGAATCATGTTTAGACATCATCAGTACAAATATGTGAATAAGGAAATCACTTTATCGGAAATCGGACCAAGATTCCAGCTGAAGCTATATCAAATCAAGCTGGGAACACTGGAGAACATTAAGGCCTGTGACACCGAATGGGTGAATCGCCCGTATTTGAATACTAATATTAAGAATCCTGCTTTCTCCAGTGAGGATATATTCGACAATAAATCAAAAGTGTCTACATAGACATGGAACATAAGTTGTAACGTGTGAATCACTTATATTTTAGATTATAAACAATCATTTGTAATAAGTTAATAATTTAATTTGTTTTGTTTTTTTCGGCAAATTTTAAACTAAGAACACAAACAAGTATTTTCTAAGTTAGATTTGATCCAGGGAATGAATTTGCTAATGCGAGTGTAGACGCCAGGATACCCCTCACGTCCGCATCCGACTCCCCAGGACACCACGCCCACTATAAAGTACTTGACACCATTCGATAGCAGCAACGGTCCACCACTGTCCCCCTGGCAAGAGTCCATGCGAGGTCTGCCCGCACACAACATACCCGGTGTGATGCGTGTACTCTTATACTTTTGATTTCGGCATTCAGCAAGCGACATGATCGGAACTTTTACTTGATTTACAATTGAGGGCAGTTCCCCTCCCTCCGAGGTGCGGCCCCAGCCAACGACGGTACCGATGCGACCTAAAAAAGTAAAGTAAATTAGCATAATTAGCATATAGTTTGTATACACATGAATAGATTATTTCGACTTACCTGCAGGATCGTAGTTATATCGGGGAAGGCATATTGGTTTTATAATCTTAGAGAATACTATGGGCTTTCTTAGTCTCAGCAGGGCAATATCATTGTTGTATGTATCAGGATCGAAGTTCTTGTGCTTTATTATAGCAGTTACAGCGCGTTGTATCGCTTGGGATTCCGATGTTATTTCCTGATCATGATCTCCAAAGATTATACGAATTTTCGATCTACGCAACTTTTTGACACAATGGGCTGCCGAAAGAACATAATCCTTGGTTAACAACGATCCGCCACAGTGAAACTTTCCATCATAAATAATTCGAGCCATCCATGGATATTGATTTACACCAGTTGGTTTTCCTCCCACAATTCTTATCTCTTCATTCGAAAAGCCGCAATCTATAATAAATTTGAAGAAAAGAATTTGTTGTTTAGAAAAAACTTTCTTTTTTTTGTTTACAGGGTAACTTTCGGTCTTTACAGCAGAGTTATTGCCAAACATGTTATTTTCACGGTGTCGAAATGAGGCTAAGTTCATAAAAATGATAAATAACAAGTTCGCATGACTGGTTTGCTCCACTTTTGAAAGTCAAAGAACCCTGATTTCATTTTCTAATATTTATATTATTATGAATTAATGAAAAACTTTTACTTACCGCAATCACATGTGGAGAGATTATTATTTTCAACATAATCGGTTTCATCTTCCGCATCAAATCCAAAGACATTTGATACTCCGGAACTTATGCGAAATATTGTATCGAAGAGAAATTTACTGGTTCTCCGCGAACTTCGACTGTAAACGGAATTATGACTTTGGGAAATATTATATGTGATAAGGTGTTCGGCGGTACTTGCGACACTTGTATCAATAGTCAACATTACAATAACTATGCAACATATAATATTCATTGTTATGATTTAGTAAACATTTTATAATTTCTCAATGCTCGAAAAACCAGCTGTACTTAATAAATATTACTTAAATATATTAAAATGTAAATAGTGTCACCTAAAATATGCTATAAATTGTGTAGCGACGGGTAACGTAGAGTACAAACCCGTTTGAAATATAGCTAAGGTCTGAGAGTTTTGACAAGCAATAGAAATTTTTAATAGGGGTATTACCACTTTTTCTTTCTTTTATTTTAAAACGTTGGTCTAACCAAGTTAGTTCTAATAAAGTATCAAAGTACTCTCTGATATTATACTATATTCGTGGTGTAGTTCTTAAATTATGGCGGAGGTGGGGGCGGAGGAGGTGTGGCGCCTGGAGGAGGTGGAGCGGCGCCCGGAGGCGGTGGAATCGCTGTGCCTGGCGGAGGAGGAGCCGGTGGAGGCGTTGGTCCTGGCGGTCTCCGACGCCGACCTTCGTCATCAGATGATTCCGATGATGGAGCTTGCGTGTTATCAGAAGTATCATCGATATTTTCGTCCTTATATCGTGTCCATTTGATAAGCGTTTCCGGAGATCTATATAGAAATATAAGCTTAGCGTACAGGTCTTCCTCCAAGCGATATTCTCTTGTCTCCCGCACCAAATAGATGTCATGACATAACTTAAGAATTCGATCAACGTAGGGCAAGTCTTCAAACATAATTCTACGATGGTTGTTCGCTATAAGAGATCGTATAACTCGAGACACCACATAGACACACGTGGTGTACAGTCCGATAATGCTATAAATATAATATGTTACAAGAAAACCTGATCTGAGTGCAGAATATATGCCAAGCTTACCCAGTTTTCTCCAGGAAACTCATAGCGGTTGGAAATGATTTGTCGAAAAAGATATAGAAAACGATTCCCTCATCGCATTCACTTTTTGGCAAATTGGAGAGCACATTTCGGTAGAATTTGTCCTCACAAAAGTCGTGCATATCCCACCAAGAATTTCCATCGGCGCGCTTCTTTTGCAGTATTACTGGACGATTGTGCTTACCTATGACAAATTTATAATTATAGTTTTATATATGTATATATTTAAAATTAGTACCATCGTAGTCTCTGATAAATTTGACAAAAACTTCCGTCCTTTGTACCGTTAGAAATTTGGGTAGTATATCTGGTATAATGACTTTGGCATTGCTAGTTGGATCGGATAATACTTTGATAAGCGTTTCCCGGGTCAATTCTTTGTTCTTGGTCAGAGTGTAAGTCGTCTCATGCATTATGGTATCCGACATTCCGCCGCAATTGAAAGACAAACGCAAGCGAAATTCCATTTTCTTGCCTAGAAGTTTATATAGTTAATTAACGATGACTTAGCTAATAAAAATACTCACCCGATTTTAGATCATCTAACAAACGTTTCTTGTCGGGTGGCGACATATTCCACAATGTAATCGAATTATCATTGAATTTTACTGCCGATACATCGACAGAGTCATAAACCATAATGTGATCAGTCGCATAAATATCGTGATTAAAACTTTCGACAAGTGCACTATATTCTTTGTGGGTGAATTGATGTATACCCGAATAGCTCTGCGACACATAAATAGGCTCATAAGGCCCGATTTTGAGAGATATATCTGCTCGACGTGGCACATTAGGTTTTCCCACTGTTCCCACCAGTGCAAATATGAACAGGGGACTCCAGATGAGTGCTATCAATATGACAATGATCGTACCACCGATCAAACACTTGGCATATAACGGTTTTTGTACACCCCGCATAACTGGGAAATCGGCATCCATTTGGCGATAACATCGCACCATGAAAACCGATTGAAATATATCCTCCATTTTAATCCATTCCATAATAGTAAGAGTGGTATCGATGCACAACCAATCCAATAGGGTTCGAAGTATATAGAGAAATGGTATTTCCATATAACTATAATTACTAAAGTTAATAATATCATTTTTAACTTTTGTTTAAACTTACATTTTAAAAGCCACATAGTTGACCATTGAATAGCTTTTCATACAGAAATTACCCAGAATACGCTTCGGATAGCCACAACGGATCTGATAAGTCGATAGAAGCATATGCAGACACTTAATCAGATAGAACATTACGGGTGCAGTTGCTCCGAAACTGTGGGCCGTGAGATACGGCACTAAGAAAAACATCCACAAGTGTATTCCAAACACCGTAAAATAGTGAAAAACTATTTTGATCTTAATCGCTTTTCGCAAATAAATGGCGCGCTCTGCAACAATTGTCAAGAACTGATAAATCAGCATTATAAAGAAGATGAAGGGCACCTTGTTGCCCTGTATGTATGTCTCCAGCACGCTCGTGCTGTGTTTGTGGCGATACTAAAGAAAAAATTAATAAAGTTATTATTTTTTCTCACAAAAATAGGTAACACAGAATTACTATACTCACCACAAACTTGGGGAAACCGAAGAGCAGTACAAAGAAATTTATGAAATCGCAGAGGAATAACAGGGTATAAACATCGGTCGATAGTCGTGCCTTATGAAGCAAAGCGAGAAAGAACTTCCTTATACTCGATATAAGTCCACCCCGACGGCTGTGTAGGAAGTTAAATAAAATAAAGTTATAAAACTATTTTAAAATTTAACTGTTTTCCAGCTTACTCTAAACTTTGCATAGCCGAGCGATAGTATTCGGATTCGATATTTTCATATATAAATTTATTTTCCATTCTTGGTCGCAATAAGTCATCCATGTCGCGTTCAAATTCGCTGCTTTCCGCGGCATTGTCCTTGAGCTCACTTCCAGATTCCTCCCTGAAAAAGAACATACAAACTAATTCAAAGAATTTAAGATTGTATATATAATCTATATATACCTTAAACGCTTCATTATATCCGCTGGTCGCTGTTTAGTGCCTGTAAAAATAAAGACAAAAGAAGCTTGTAGGTTTAGGGGATACGGAGAAAATAAAAATACACCTACGAGCTTTCTCCGTTGGCAAAAGATCCGAGTCCGATCTTGGAATATTCCAGATTCCCTGCTTCTTTAACATATATCGATGCCAGAAGAGAACAACCAGAAGTATAAGATCATAGACTGCCTTGCCGTGCTTTATAAACAGCTCACAATCCATTGTCTTGGCAAATTTCATTAGCTTTTGATCGAGTACGATCTTCTGATGCAAAATACACTTTAGAAATATCATACCCAGTGTGTATGTGATGAGGGTAACCCAAAATGTCTTTGTGGGACGGGGCAGGGTGAGAGCACCCCAGTAGAGGACAAGGAATGGCATTGGTAGTGATATTATAGACGAATTAGCGGCCTGATTTATGAACACCATTAAATAGCAGATCACCTCCGTATTGGCAATAATCGAATACCAAAGCGACATCAGCATTTGCACAAACTCATTATGATCGAGAGTGGTGAAGTCGGTTCCCTTATTTATAAGATTTACCACAGATTCCTTTTTTGGTGAGTGAATCGAATCAATTTGTTTGCTAAAAAATAATTTGAGAAGTTATTAAAATTTGCATAGCAATGTTTAAGACGCCACTGCTCTCTTTCAGCGTAGTTTTGTTTTTGTAATTTCTCTCACTGTAGAATAAGCAGTGCATTTGCACTTCTCCTTTAGTGGATGCATGTGTGTGTGACCTGCTTCCACTTAGTGAGCGCATGTGTTTGCGCGGTAATTCTCTTATAGGGGATGCTTGTGTGTGCATCGTTCACTTCTGTTATTGATGCATCTTGTGTACTGCTTCGCCTGTACTTAAGTATGGACTGCTTATGCTGGAACCTTGTGAATTTACACTGCTTATATTCTCCTTATAGGCTGCTTATCCTATGGTGGTTGTGTGTGTGTGTGTGGACTGCTTATCCTACAGTGGTTGCTTGTGTATGTGCACTGCTTATCCTATAATGGTTGCATGTGTGCTTATACCTAAGTAAATGTTACTGCTTGCAGCAGTTCTCTTCCTAAAGGGGATGAGAGTGTATGTGCACCTTGTGCAGTACCTCACTTCTTCTATAGCGGATGATTGTAAATACGTACTACTTTCTCGTGTATATTGAATACTTGTGTGCTGTTGTATGATTGAGTGTACTGCTTATCTTTACCTACTGTGGATAATTGAGTGATTCTCCTGAAGTGGATGTTTATGAATGTGTGTGCTGTTTTTCCCATAGAGCGTGGCTGTGCACCCCTTAGCTTAAAACTCACTCGTAAAGCGACTGATTTAGGAAACTGAACATCGCCGCTGTGTTTACCATTCCCAGTCGATTCATGGTACTTATGTCCTGCAAGGTCTTTTTCTCGGCGGATAACACTTTGTGGACGAATCGGAAATTTCGCGATAAGCGATTTAAACGTACGGTCGTCAGCCTAATCAGTCCAATTGTTAGCTTAACAATCGGATTAGTATCAAAATCAATATCCGAATCGGAACTATTTAGAGGTACGCCTTTATTTTGCGGCCTTTTATTCCTAGCCTGCAAATAAATCAAGTTCAGTAATTATTATTAATAATTGTGTCTAATAAGATGTTTACTGCTATTAGCATTTGACGAGTGCGCATTTCCTCCTTTTCCAAGAAATCGTACTCTTCGGCCAAGAGTGGTTCGTCATCGTCGTCCAGATCCTCGAACATATAGTAATCCCCAGCACGAACCGCGTGAGGATGGAGACGCATATCGCGTCGTTTTAGGGGCGACGACCCCAATACATAATAGTTTTTCAAAGCTGTCTGTTTGACACGAAGGTGAGTTTCAGATTCGGTATCAACGCCATCCTGGAATTGCACACCTTTGTCTCTAGTCATTTCGCGCACCTCTGAGAAAGGAAGAATTAGGGAAAATACTGGTAAGTAGGCGGTAAACCGGTTATGAACCGTAAATCGGTTGGGTGTGGAAACGACAAGCGAACTTCTCCTAAAGTCTACGTCAAACCAAAACCCAGCCGAACCATTTTCCTCATTAAAGGAACGGGTTCGGCAAGAAAACCTGCTAAATTCTTATTATTCTGAGAATTTGGTCAATGGGTGAAAAGTTAAAAAATATAAATTGTGAGTATCCAAGACCAGAAGTCTTTTTAAATCGAATGATCAATTAACGAATCCGGAACACGCCATTTAAATCACAAGCTCATTTACTCTTTCCTACTTAAGAAGAATGACGTCAGAACGTAAGCTCCATCGCCTAAATTGTAAACCGTTAAAACCGGTTAAAGCCCTACACACTTATAAAATATGTCTTAGGTTTGTGGCCTCCAGAAAGAACTTACTTTTGTAGTTTTTCACATTATTTGCTCTAATAATCTCCATTTTGGTCTTGACATTGTCCAACGAATTCTTTTCGTATTCCCGCCTGTCGTAGATTTGCTTATAATACAAATTCTCAATAATGATAGCACCACTGCAAAATAATGGGCTAAATAAGTGGGTTCAATCATTAAAAAGAGTTCCACCTTACCGTGAGGCCAGAATCGTGTTGGCTTTCGTGTCCATTATTATGTGACAAAAGTAGTACGATCGAAAGATGCGACTTTGAAAGATGACAAAGGCAAAGATGATGGCATGCCAGGCCAAGATGTTCTCGAATATTAGGCTGTCTGGGCCATAATGATAGCCATTGCTTTCTTCGGGTTGTTTGGCCCCATCCGGATCCGGCAGGGTCTTATCGTAGTCCATTACGGCAAACAAACTTTGATTGTCCTGTCTGTGCTTGATATTGAACATGTTGCCAAATACAATAATGCTGACTTTGATCACGATGTTGAAGACATTAAAGGCGATCAGAAAATTCCAACGCCAGATGATATAATGAATATTTTGCAGATATACTTCGGAGCCCTGAAGTAAAAAGATCAAGGCAAATATAAGATATCCCAAGGATAGCGTATCCATGCTGCACACGCCGCCCATGAAGACAATCGAGAGCGTGATCCAAAGAAAGCTACAGAAGACAACAGTTTTAAAAACATCCGAATAGTTTCGCACAAACGAACAGAAGTCATGAGTGGGATTCTTGAAGTAAACCAGTCCCAATTTGGCGATATTGTGTACGATGTTTCTGTTGTCACCGCCTGGATATGCCAAATTGTTTAATTCACGCACTTCCGCCTTGAAGGCCTTGCCCTGACGCGAAATAAACATCAAAACTATGAAATCCAGCAAAAGATTCGATTTGGTGTGATTGGACAAGAGCTCATCGAAGGGTCGATTATCCTGAAAGTGTTCCGTTGCCTTTGCGGAAGCTAAAAAAAACAATTTTAAGCATCTTAGTAGGTAGAGTTTTGGGTAGTACTCACCAAGGCAGAGATTGGGTGGGAAATGTATAATATACACGTACTGCACCAATATGGAGAGCACGAAATAAAGCTGGAAAATATACCAAATCCTAGCACACTGTTTGCGATTCAGGACGAGCAGGATGATCAGCCAAACGACATAGGTCACCGCAAGTATGTCTTGTCTGTGGGCAATTGAGGAGACCAGCGCTATGAATGTGATCTCCAATCCAAACTTAAAGTAACCATAATTTAAAAGATACTTCAACAGACAGGAGAAATTACGTTCCGCATCTTGTCGAGACGTCTGAGGAAATAGTATCGTACGGTTCCTTATTTCACCCATGGAATATCGAATTAAGTGATCCCGGAGCTTGACTACCGCGTGTACAGTCGTCACGATCATATAGACGACATATGGCGCTAAGTAACGTAGTAAGGAGCCCCAGCTGTCATCGGTCTTCTTCAGACCCATCCAATCCGCGAAATTAACGGTATAGTTATCCTAAAATATCAGAAATTTAAATTTTAAACCTTAAAATAAATAGTTGTGTGAACTTACACATGTGTAATCGTAATGGGTTTCGTCCAAGTACTTGATTTGATAGATCATTTTCATAAGTATAAGCACAGAGATCCAGAATGTAACGATACGTGATATAACCCGTCGAATCAATCGATTCACGCATACGCTCATAAGGGACAAAATGACCAGCAGAAGATTGAAGCAACAAATTTCAGAAATCGCGCAAATAAATGTTGTGAATATAACCACTTTGATCATATGCATTTCCAGGAAACGCCAAAGTATCTGCTTGCTGGGACGGAACCAGCGATGAAACGTCGATCGAAGCCTCCTGTAGCCATATGTGAAAATCGTTGCCCAGGATGGTTTTCGGGAGGTTGCTGTTTTTCGCTGACTAAACTGGATACGACTGAAATTTGTCTTCCTATAGGGGAGTGTCTGTTGTAGTACTGCTCTAATGAAACGTCGGTGGAAATAATGCAGTTGGATAACTGTAAAAATAACCGTTAGTGTCGGCACCAGCAGATGTAGAAACAGATCTTTAGTTCGATAACGTCGTAAGCCAATATCCGGTTGTCTAAGATTAAATTGTCAAAAGGTTCTGAAAATGAAAGATTTAAAAATATTAATATTGTCTTACAGGGTGCGATGAACATGTAGTATATCCTCCCAATAGTGATCAAAATAATCAAATTGATAGGTATAAATAATGGTGAGCATAGTCATGGCATAGAATATGACAAACATCCAGTAGCCGAATAAAAACTTGATCCACAGCTGTAGTGACATCTGAAAGACCATCAAAAAGAGCAGGAATAGCGACATATAGCAAATTCGAAAACCAGTCATAAAATTATCGAGCATCGCACATAAAAATATTAGAATGATCAATAACCACATCCAAACTCGTGCAATGAAATTCGATACAGTTTCGAAAATATATATTATGGCCCGATGGGCACGGGACTTTTCGAAAAATGTACTCTCCGAACGCGAATGTTGTGGTCCAAAAAGTTGCCACAATATATCACTTTCCGCCCGATTTCTGTCCTCGGCCTTCTCTTTAAAATATTGATGCGAAGTTATCCAGAATATGAAGAGGAAATGATGTCTGAACCGTGAGAGGAACACAAGGCTGTACACCTCTATTTTGTGGATGCACAAAACCAATTTGTTCGATATTTACTCCATGTACCTAAGAGTACGAAAATAAAAGATTAAACATTTTACATATAGATTAAAACCAAATAATCATAAAGTTGCCCTACCTTTGTGGGTAACTCCGATTCGTCCAAATTCATGCCATACACATATTGGATAATGATAAGAAACTCTGCATACAAGACAACAAAGAAACTAGATCGCATCATAGACCGTCTTTGGTTTGGAATCATCCACAGAATATTGGCCCAAATGAGAAACACAAAAGTTAGCCAACTATGGTAAATAATTGACCATATCTGCAATAAGCAGAGGATGAATACTTGAACTAAACTAAGAATTATAAAGATATCAACTTACCATCATTATAATGTTAAGCAATATATAGCTATTTTTGTATATGAACGATGTAACATCACAAATCATATAGAAAAACTGTTCCAGAGTCGATGGTTCCTCCATATGAGTCGTAGATCTGCCATGGTGAGATTGATCTGGTCTTATGTGATCAGACTTTTGACCAATCTCCAGTCGTATTGTGCTAAACATTATCTTTTGCCGCCCATGTTGTACGATATTTAGTATTATAATGAAATAGGTACACATCAAAGCAATTGGACAGAGATACGAATCGAAACTTAATTGACTATTTATCTCCAATATTGTACCGTTCTTATTCTTTTCGAACAGCAGCAAGAGAACTTCCAGACCCATCATACTAACAAATCATAAAGTATTGGAAATATATGACTATAAATATGTTTAAATAGATTTACTCACCGTGCCCAAATCGATTCGCGATCCAAACAATTATGTACAATTGGCATTTGAAAAAGAAGGAAGCATATAATTTGCAGTATTAGGACAACCATAACAAAAGCAAATATATATTTGAAGCGCATGGAAACCGGACGATATAGCGACCAATATGTTCCAGCCACGATAAACACCATGAAGTATAAGCTGCCGGGTAAAGAAGGTCTCAAAGTGGCAGCAAAGTAAAAAAAAGAAGAGCGGAAATATCGGAGCTGAAAGACTTAGATGATTATTATAAGGATTTTGATTCAGTTGGACTTTTCGGGTATTTACATGTCTTTACAAATGTTTGAATGTACGCCATTATCAGAAGACGATTCATCTCCGAATTTTTTATACTATCTTTTTCATTGTCATCAATTTTTGTGGGCGATTTCGAATCACGTCGTTTTAATGTTGCAAGTTTATCCGAAATTTTCAAAAATAGAAGTATTATCAAGGCAGAAAGTGTCACCATTATATCCGGAAATATCCAGTGCAGTATGGCAATGGCACTACACATAAAACAAATAAGAAACTGTATTCAAATCAAAAGCTTACCCTCACCGTAATCCCTTAAAATTAACGAAACCAATTTGACGCAGAACTTTTGTTATAAGTGGATGTTTTTTTCTTACGCCAAATAGGAAATTCGTAAAATTATATACCAAATGACCGAAGGCAAACAATCCTCCACATACAATTGCAATTATTAGGTAAAATGTTAAGACTTTCCGCTGACCACTGCCTTTATTTTGCATCATCCAAGGCGTGGCAAGAAACATGGCCAAATACACAATGGAAATTGCCACAGGACGTGACAAGCAAGCTAAATAGTTTATAATTAGATACTATTGTTATATGCACATCTCTCTACTTACCAAAAATTAGAGTAACTGGCATTAATAAGCGCACGAGAGTAAGCAATACATTTTCAGCCATTTTGTTTTAATTTTTTTTTATATATGGTTATTTATACTATAAATATTCTCATTTATGGAAATGGAGCTTGATATGTTGAATGCCATCAAATATTTGGACTACTGTGAGTTGTAAAAAAAATCAATAATTAATTTTTATATTTCTGTTATTTTCTAAGCGCATTTGGCTTTTGGAGTAATTCCATTTCTTTGACGGCGTTATTTAAAATCAAAATAATCTTATTTGAATCACCTTTCGTGTTCCATTCATCGTTCCGAAATGTACAATACATTGCGGTCGCTGTCACTGTTATCGCCTATCGAAATCGATAGTTTTGCAGTAATTTTACCATCACCATTATAAGGCACACGTTTGCGATTGGGAAAATATGGCAGATCCTGAGGTAATAATTTATTAATTATATTATTGACAATTGCTAACAATGTGCCTTTTAGTTGTCGAGTGCCCTGCGCGATTTACCAAATAGAGTACTCAATGTGCCGGCAGAAGAACGTCAGTCACTGTTTCACAATGTCGGTGCTGTGCTGTCAAATCCCGGTAAGCTGCATGCTTGATCTGAATATGCATACATATACATATGTATATATGCATACATTTATACACTTATGTATGTACATTGGGCTTTTAAACTGTGTAATTCGCGTAATTTAAAATCGAAATGCATAAATTAAGCGATATGCTGTTAAACATGTAAGATAGTGCACGTGCATGCAAATAAAAGTATCTTAGTGTATATGTATTATGCTCTGAATGAAATGTGCTTACACAGACATTTGTTGTCCTCGAACTGAGTTCTAGTGATTTCAGCTTTACTTCGATTTTTGTTGAATTGGGTCAGCAATTTTGTTTCCAAGTAATATGTGTGAACAAACAATTGCACGCGATGTCCGTTTATGCAACTACATTAAGTGTTGAGTTTGCTCTAAATAAAACGACGCCAACAATTACGAAATTGCTTTACTGCCTAATGCCGGCTATAGAAAATTACTTAATAGAATTTTAATTTAACAATTTCTTTTTATTTTTTAGGTGTTAATTCCGCCATCGTGCGGGGTATATGCAAGGTGATAGGAACAACTATATTAAAGTATAAGGATCCTCCGTCGCAATTGCTCGTTCGGAAGCTGATCTGTGACCTTATGGTTGCCCATCACGACTTAACCGTAGAACACATGCTATCTGTTCTAAAGTCACTTCTGAAGGAACTACCGTCTGCACCAGCCCACAAATCCTGTAGATCTTCCGTTGTGGCCTTGGGATGGACCTGTTTGATATTGAAGAACGCCAACCTCGATTCAAACATATACAAAACCGAAAAATCCCGGCTAATAGAATACCAATCGATTTTGTATCAGACCACTTTGTTGGCTCAAAATTCCCGTGTAACCGAAGCAGCCACCAAACTGATCTATGATTTGTGGGAGAACAACAAGATGTTTGAGGAGGCGAAGGATACATTGTTTCAAATGGATGCTACTTCGAATGTCACAATATTGATAATGATGATGATACAATTCGATACAGAAAACACCCACTTGGATATTCTAAAGAATTACAAAACAAAATGTGTAGAATACTTTGTTAAAAGTATGGTTTTGTGCAAATCCAAGCCGGATAAGGCCTTTATAACCGCCTGTCGACCATTATTGTCAACACTCAACGAATCGGAATTCAATACCATCTACAATGACCTACAAAAGTCCATTTTGCGTAGCCCCGAAAATACCCTGCAAAGTATTGGTATTATTTTTGAACTTATTAATATCGACTGCAGCCGTTATGCATCTCAAATTGGAACTGTTTTGATTAAAAAGCTATATAGCAAAGGAGAAGACGCTCGTCGTGAATCTTTGGAGTCGTTGAAGAGCCTGTCCCAGAAATGTTCAGATAGTAATGTCATTAAAGAACTGTTGCAGCTCATATTTGCCATACTCAACGGATCTGATGGCAAGATTAATGTTGTGGAGTATAGAATTAACTTATACCAGGTAAGTTTGTGTGTTTAATGAAGTCGGGTTTGCTCTATAAACACTATTAAATTACTCATTTTATATTTTTTTAGGGTGCTGGCTACTTGAGCTTTAATAAAGTGGAAGATAATAAGTTGGATGACATTTTAAACATGGCTGTGGATTTGTTCTGGAAAGCACTGGAGACTGAATCCCAGGACAAGGTGATTTGCTGTACCCTAGAAATGTTTGCTTTGTGGTCAGGAAAGTTTAGGAAGGAGCTGCCCAATGTGATTATAAACATTTTCAAAACCGGCATAGAGCACAAAAACTCAAATCAAATGATACGACAAAGCTATCTGGAATGGCTGCTATCATCGATCCAAAATGCAGAGATCAAGGATACAAGCAATATAGTTCCAACCCTTTATAGTTTATATATGAAGGCACAGCAGAATTTCTCACAGCTTTCTTTTGTTTCCGAGGCCGCATGTATTGCCTGCCATTTGCTTATATTAGAAAAGCCATCAGAAATGTATTCAAACTTCTGGAATTCCCTTTTTGATATGAACAAGCAAACGTTCTTTAATGAAAAGTTCATAACATCAGCAACAACAGAGACATTATGTCATATATCGTTTATGGCCAAGGTTCTATTCAAATCCTATTTGGATCAAATTAAAGGTCCCGTTGAGCCATTACACCGAGCATTGCTCAACAATTTGTGCAGCAGTTCACCTAAAGTCAGGAAATATACCAAAGAACAAGTAATACAGATCACAAAGAGTGCAGATGGTGTAGATTTTGTTAAACTTGCTCTTAAAGAGTACAGCAAGCTAATTAATAGTGCTAAAATTCAATACGAAAACGATAATGCGATTCAAACTGATCAGAATTGTACACCAAGTCAAGCATTTGTGGAAGCATTAGAAGTTCTATGTTGCTTAGAAAATGTTGCCCATGGTGATTCCCTAGAGCTAACCATGCTACTCTTAGATATCTCCAATAATCCAGCTATTCTGTCGAATAATCCATATTTCTGGGAGACCACCATAGAAAAGAACTTCCACTTGAATCCAGAACAGTTTATTGCCATTAATGAACAGCAAATAATTGAGGCTTACATTGAACAGTTTAAGATTTGTCCCGTTTTTGAAAATACAATCGCTTCGTTAGTGCGAATCAATCCGAAAGTAATAGTTCCAGCGATCATTAAGCGAATCAAAACTTATCTGAATGACGAAAGCAATTTCAACGTTAGCAACGAGGATTTCCTGACATTCATGACCCCCGAAGGAGAACTCTACGACAAAAGTGTTATTCCCCATGCAGATGCACAATATGCAACAACTGGCGTGAAGAGGGAGAACAAAGTGTACAGCTACAAGGAGCAATTGGAGGAGATTCAACTGCGTCGGGAAATCGATGAGAAACGCCAAAAGGAGGGTAAATCGAAGACCGTCAAACTGACCCAAAAGCAACAGGAATTGATCAAAAATCAAACCGAGAAGGAGTTGAGAATTCGAACTCGTGTTCAGGCACTGCACGAGAAATTGATGTGTGTGATCAATTTGTTTAAAGCAGCTTGTTTTGGAAATGAAAATGGTATTGCTTTGCATTTCCACACACTGTTGGATGATATACTGCTAGCCACTTCAAGTCCATTGAGCGCCGAACCCTTGACTGATCTGTACTATTTCATTAACAAGATGTGCTTCAAGACGAGCTCAGAACTGGGACGATCCATTTCCATTGCAACGATCAGACTGCAGAAACCAGCGTGCATTTTGAAGGAGGAATGGAATACTAAAAATATCAACGATAGTATTATGGATATAATGACGAATTTGAATGATCATGTACTTATCAAATCCATCTATTTGGATTCCCAGTCATTTTCGTATGCCTTTGAGTTCCTTAAGCGTGCACTCATCCATCTGGACAATCGTAAAAACGAGGAGTTTGTTTTGTCCAGCATTAAATTGATTGAAATCCATGTTCAACAACCCACGGATGAGAGTAATCATCCACGTTACTTGCCACGTCTGGGAATGCTACAAATTCTGCTGTACTTAATCAAAAACAACTCAACCGCAGTCCAAACTCAGGCTGTGAATGCTTTGTTGGAGGTGGCTACGGTTTCATCGGGTGGCAAGACAAATGCTACTCCGGATAAGCAGATAATTGAACTGTTTGTGGATGCACTACAGAGTAACATTGAAGCTATAAGGGATGTTACCTTGCGTGCCATGCAAATTATGGTTGCATCCATTGTGGACTATCTGAAGAGCGATGCGGAGTTGGAGAAACAATTGGTCGCCAGACTGTGGATTGCGAAATTCGATGTTGCCGTCGAAATTAGACAGTTGGCTGTTGATCTATGGGATTCGGCAGGATTTGCATATCCAGAATTCGATGATATTATTGTGGACATTACGCATCCAGAACTCTGCATACAGAAAGCTTCCGCTGAGTCACTGATTCCCCTCATCCTGAATGACAAGAGCCTGATCAAATGTGTGCTGAAGAAAATGCTGGCCATCTACAATGAGAAACTAACGTTAATTCCACCCAAATTGGACAAGTTTGATCGTGAAATCGAACCGGCTTTTGATCAATGGAAACCCCGTAGAGGAGTTGCTATTGCCATCTCCCAAATTGCACAATTCCTTTCCATTGAGGACATAAATTACCTAATGCAGTTTATGGTCTCCCATGGTCTTGGAGATCGCGAGGAGATCGTGCACAAGGAAATGTTAGCGGCTGCTCTAAAAATTGTCGATATCCACGGCAAGGAGACAATCGTTAGTTTGTTGCCAGTTTTTGAGGAGTTCCTGGATAGCGCACCCAAGTCCCAGAGCTACGATAACATACGCCAGGCTGTGGTCATTCTAATGGGCTCCCTGGCTCGGCATTTGGAGAAGGAGGACAAGAGAATTGATCCGATTGTTAAGCGTTTGATAACAGCCCTCTCGACGCCGTCCCAACAGGTGCAGGAGGCAGTATCCAATTGTCTGCCACATCTAATGCCATCGGTAAAGGATGAGGTACCAGCGATGATCAAGAAGCTATTGCATTCGCTGTCCAAGTCGGAGAAGTATGGCGAGAGACGTGGAGCAGCCTATGGTATCGCAGGCATTGTCAAGGGACTTGGAATCCTATCACTCAAGCAACTGGACATTATGTCCAAGCTAACGACGTACATCCAGGACAAGAAGAACTACAAAAGCCGTGAGGGTGCTCTCTTTGCATTTGAGGTCCTGTGCACCACACTTGGACGCCTCTTTGAGCCCTACATTGTCCATGTGCTGCCCCATTTGCTGCAGTGCTTTGGAGATTCATCCCAATATGTGCGACAGGCTGCCGATGACACTGCCAAGGTGGTCATGGGCAAACTGTCGGCTCATGGTGTTAAGCTGGTGCTGCCATCTCTGTTGGACGCCCTGGACGAGGATTCGTGGAGAACTAAAACGGCGTCAGTGGAACTTCTGGGCGCCATGGCATTCTGTGCTCCCAAACAATTGTCCTCCTGTTTGCCCAGCATTGTACCCAAACTGATTGAAGTTTTGGGTGATTCGCATACGAAGGTGCAAGAAGCTGGCGGGGATGCCCTTAAAGTGATTGGTTCCGTCATCAAGAATCCAGAAATTCAAGCGATTGTGCCCGTGCTACTCAAGGCTCTGGAGGATCCATCGAACAACACCTCGGCGTGCCTACAGAGCTTGCTGAAAACGAAATTCATTCATTTCATCGATGCTCCTTCTTTGGCTTTGATCATGCCCGTGGTCCAAAGGGCATTCATGGATCGCTCGACCGAGACCAGAAAAATGGCAGCACAAATTATTGGCAACATGTATTCGCTGACGGATCAGAAGGATTTAACACCGTATCTACCCAGCATTATACCGGGCTTGAAGTCATCCCTACTCGATCCCGTGCCAGAAGTTCGAGCCGTTTCAGCGCGTGCTCTTGGCGCCATGGTCAAGGGTATGGGTGAGAGCTCTTTCGAGGATCTGCTGCCGTGGTTGATGCAAACACTCACCTCGGAATCGAGTAGTGTGGATCGTAGTGGCGCTGCTCAGGGTCTATCTGAGGTCGTTGGAGGATTGGGTGTGGAAAAGATGCACAAACTGATGCCCGAAATCATTGCTACTGCAGAACGAACTGATATTGCTCCACATGTGAAGGATGGTTACATCATGATGTTCATATACATGCCTGGAGCATTCCCCGAGGAGTTTACGCCCTACATTGGACAGATCATTAATCCCATTCTTAAGGCCCTGGCCGATGAAAGTGAATACGTGCGTGATACGGCTCTAAGGGCAGGACAGCGTATTGTCAACTTGTATGCGGAAACTGCTGTGGCTCTGCTGTTACCAGAACTGGAGAAGGGATTGTTCGACGAGAACTGGAGGATTCGCTACAGTTCAGTGCAGTTGCTGGGAGATTTATTGTATCGCATCTCTGGTGTATCCGGCAAAATGACCACGGAGACAGCCAGTGAAGATGATAACTTTGGTACCGAACAGTCGCACACGGCCATCATACGATTCCTTGGCGACGAGCGTCGTAACCGAGTTCTCTCCGGGCTTTACATGGGACGCAGCGATGTCTCCCTCATGGTCCGTCAGTCGGCGTTGCATGTGTGGAAGATTGTGGTTACCAACACACCCAGGACACTGCGTGAGATACTGCCAACACTCTTTGGCCTACTCTTGGGCTGCTTGGCCAGCACCAGCTATGACAAACGACAGGTGGCGGCCCGCACTTTGGGAGATCTGGTTAGGAAACTGGGCGAACGGGTTCTACCAGAAATTATACCAATTTTGGAAAGTGGCTTGAACTCGGAGCAGGCCGATCAGCGCCAGGGTGTCTGCATTGGACTGTCGGAGATTATGGCATCGACTTCCAAGGAAATGGTTCTCACATTTGTCCACAGTTTGGTGCCCACCGTGCGCAAAGCTCTGGCCGATCCTCTGCCCGAGGTCCGTGAGGCTGCGGCCAAGACATTCGAGTCACTACACAGTACGGTAGGTTCCCGAGCACTGGACGACATACTGCCCTTTATGTTGGAAAATTTGTCCAATCCGGATCCCGAGGTGGCCGAGAATACGTTGGATGGACTGCGCCAGGTTATGTCCATAAAGTCACGTGTGGTATTACCATACCTTGTGCCCCAGTTGACAGCACAACCTGTGAACACCAAGGCCCTCTCCATATTGGTCTCTGTTGCTGGCGATGCTCTGACCAAGTATCTACCCAAAATTCTATCTGCACTGCTGGAAGCCCTATCCCAATCCCATGGTACGGCCAATGAAAACCAAGAGTTGGAGTACTGTCAAACGGTTATCCTGTCTGTGACCGATGAGGTTGGAATCCGCACCATCATGGATACCCTAATGGTCTCCGCGAAGTCGGATAATGTATGCACCCGAAAATCTTCGGCCAGTTTGCTGTGCGCTTTCTGCATTCACTCTCCCGGAGATTACTCGCAATATATTCCACAACTCTTGCGCTGTTTGCTCCGCTTGATGGCCGACCACGACAAGAGCATTATCCAGAAGGCCTGGGAAGCCCTAAATGCCGTCATCAAGGGCCTGAATCCAGCTCAACAAATTGGCTACGTCACCGATGTGCGTCAAGCTGTGCGATTTGCTGCTAGCGATCTGAAGGAACCGGAACTACCAGGATTCTGTCTGCCTAAGGGAATTACCCCGTTGCTGCCAGTGTTCAGAGAAGCTATACTAAACGGACTGCCCGAGGAGAAGGAGAATGCCGCTCAGGGACTGGGTGAGGTGATCTTCCTAACCAGTGCATCTTCGCTGCAGCCATCGGTGGTGCACATTACTGGACCTTTAATTCGTATTCTCGGAGATCGCTTCAACTCTGGCGTCAAGGCCGCAGTGCTGGAAACATTGGCTATCCTCCTGCACAAAGTCGGTGTTCTACTAAAGCAATTCTTGCCACAGCTCCAGACCACATTCTTGAAGGCTCTACATGATCAAAACCGCACCGTTCGCATGAAAGCTGGCAAGGCACTATCGGAGTTGGTTGCAATTCACTCACGGGCCGATCCGCTGTTCAATGAGATTCACAATGGCATTAAGAGGCTCTGATGATTCTGCAGTTAGGGAGACAATGTTGCACGCCTTGCGTAGCATTATCACGCCATCAGGTGATAAAATGTCCGAACCGATTAGAAAGCAGGTCTTCACCACTTTGTTGGGTCTGATTGGTCACCAGGAGGATATCACACGAAATGCAGTCGGTGGTTGTCTGGGAGCTATGCTCAAGTATATGCCTTCTGCCCAAGTAAGCGATTTGTTGAATAATCATATATTGGCTGAGAACTCGGATGATCCTATTACCAAACATGGCTATACCGTGATTCTCTTTGTGGGCTTGAAGGAGTGTCCCAAGGAAGTGTTGTTAGACAATTTCGCAGATAGAATAATTGCCAACATTTTAGTTAATATCCTATCCGAAAAGGCTCCCATTGCATGTAACGCAGTCCGAGCTGCGACATATCTCCTAGAATCGAAGCTAGTTAATGGCGAAGATCCTCCAAGCAATGTTCTTGTCTCATTGGCCAGGGCCATGAACCATAATAGCAATGATGTCAAACAGTTAGTCGCAAAGAGTTGCATCCATTTGTCAAAGAACTTGAATGCTGACCAAATACATTTAGATGTTTTAAAAACATTAGTTCCAACCCTCGTCAATGGCACCAAGGAGAAGAATGGTTATGTTAAATCCAATTCAGAACTAGCTCTAGTATCACTCCTGCGACTAAGATCCGATGAGGTTACCTTCAAAAAGACCTGCGACGTCCTGGAAACCGGAGCCAGAGACTCATTGAGTGATGTTGTGGCAAAGGTTTTAAAACGAGTCGCAGCTCAGCCGCCAGTAAAGGAGGATGATTTAGATGACACCCTACAAACTTGATTATAATCACCTACTACACATAATTCAATAACGTTTTATAAATTATTTGAATTTGAAAGGCACATTTTATGTAATAGAATGTATATTATTATAATGCATATTTGTAAAATAATAAAATAAACCGTAAACATCAAAAAAATATTTAATTGTTTACATTATTTTTAATTATCATGTTAAATAAGTTTGCAGCTCTGAGAAGGATATGGTTGGATCACTGGTTTCAGTCAATGCATTTGTATTTTCTCCAGGATATCCTTGAAACTTGACGCACTGCTGAATCTTTGGATCCGATGATAGCAGCGATTGTACCCTAGGATTTGACAAACCAAAGAAAATCTCTCCCCTCGCCATAAATGGCACTCTTGAAGGTTCCTTCATCGATGCCTGTATGGTATTTAAGAGCTCCTGATGGCATATGTTTGCAGTCTCACCGAAAAATACTCCGTCTAAATCATTGTCGGGTATCAATTGAAACTGAGGAACTCCAGCGTTGTTCAAGATTTTACATGTAAAGACACATTTCTTTCGTGGATCTCGTGGATGTGCATAGATACGCGTAGCCACATATCCCACTGGGTATATCCATTCGGATGTGTGGAAATTTGGATTTGTAGGTATAATCTCACCAAGTGTGTGAATGAGTATATTATTCAGTTTCAAAGGGAACAACGAGTTCTTTTGGGATGTCTTCGATGTGTCCCTCGCTTTGGTTTTGTTAACTTTTTTTGGCTGCGTGTTGTTTCTCGCCCACATATTTAGTTGCTGAATCCCGGCTTTCATTGAGTATTGGAATTTGTGTAATGCTGCCTTTGTCTAATCCTTCATAAGACATCAGTTTCTCGATCAAGGTAAGTCTTTCCGAACGTGCTGCTGATAATTCGGCTTGCAAGTAGCACACTTCATCAATAATGGAAGCGTTTTCCTAAAAATTAAACGTACGCATAACAAAATGTACTCAATGGTACAAAGCATCACTTATTGAGTAATAAGAATACGTACCAGCACATAATTTTTCACACGGCTTTTTAATTTTGCATATTTCTGTTTATAATCCATTTTGTTTACTTTCATGTTCACCAATTACATATGTTAGAATTCGATGACTTTTTCAATTAGGGATGATTTTAAACATCGATAAAACCATTTATCAACCGAACACAAATTCATGTGTATCGAACTAATAGTGGTATGCCTGACAATTGCGGTAGAGACAACCCCAATAATATTAGTTTCTGTGCAGAAATAAAGGTCCCTTTAATAATTATTCTTTAGCTTCCCGTAGGTATCAACCAAGTTCACTACTTTTCAAAATAACATTTAATTTATAATCACGTTTTATTTAAATAGTGCAAGCCATAACATTTATTTAAGTGAACTTAAGTTCTTTTCGCATGTGCTGTAAGCTACACCAACGCCAAATCCAGTTCCGACGAATGCTGGCCACACGCGCCTTTTAAAAAATACAAGGGACGCCACTGATCCAATAAGAAGACCGCCACCTAAAAACAACAGAAGATATTAATAACAGTTATAGCTTTACATTAACATCAAACATGCAGAGACCACGTATATTATGAGCTGTTTGCGAAGATGCCTGCCCTAACAAGTCTTATTGGAATTTCAACATTCGTCACTGATATTCTGTCATATCTAATAAGACAAATGACTTACAGACTTATGTTTGCTTTTTAAACATATTTAATTAATTAGGCCCATAACATAATTATAATGTATTTTAAACATTAAATATCGGTCCAACAATACTGACATCACTTTACGTATGTGCATACATATGTTTAATACACATTTGTTATATAACAAAACACTTACATCCTTTCACAATTGTGTCGGATACACACTGGTCCAACTTCTTTCCCAATTGATCTTCTGACAAAGTAATTTCTTTAACCGGCATTTTAGCTAATTTTTATAACTTATAATTGAGAAGTAAACGTGTGTTAGTATTATTATTCGTACACGGTCATATGCAACTATGCAGATATTTTATTGTCAGCTGTAATATCGATACCAACGTTAGCGTAAATGCATGGTTGCTTTACTGTATCTATCGATATATCGATTGCAGAAGAGCTCGATATTTCATAATTATTTGGGTGCTTAATCGATTTCATACCGCTTGTTCGTTAATAAAAAAAAATTGCTTTCGTTTTATTTCCTAAATGCGACAAATACGTAAGGCGCATACGCCACAGTTATTTAGGTTCATTTTATTATTTAAACAGCTTCTTGTTTTTGCAGGAGCAATGCTTCTAACATAATCCAATGAAATTCTTTCAAATTTATTTTCTCTTTATTTTATTGTAAAGCCATTGAGTTGTTGGAAGGTTGCTAAATGTATAATGGAGGAGGAGAGGAGAGAGGAGAACGAATTAAGCTCATCATTTTTAGCCATATTTTTCTATAGTTCATTTAAGCTTTTCTTGCTTTTCTTTCTTCCATTGATTCCGCCCACTATATTCCTTAACATTTTGCTTAAAATTTTACAGCTTGGATGTTTTACATAATTTATTCCCCACTTACAAAACAGTTTTTCAATTAGTATTCCAAGACCACACTGGTTTTTCTCGTGCAAGTCATCATTTAAATTTTCTTTAGAATAACTTGAAGAAATTCAAAGGGTCCATGTCCATGTCTGCAGGAATACCGCGAATATGCTAATTTTTTAGCGGACTGCGCAATAAATATGAAATTAATTTGTTGGAAAACACGTTTTTTATTCAGTTCCTTCAACTCTCTTTTCTTTATTTATTACTTATCGCATTTGAATTTTATTAACAACTGGAATCTATTAAAATAATTATTTATTATGGTATTAACTATGAATTTAGTGTTTCGCCTAATATACATATGTATGTAACTGATTAATATAAATAATTTAAAAATAAAATTTAAAACTATTCCATACTAGATGTCAGTAACTAGAGTCTTTTTACTCAATTGTTTTTGTATCACAAATATTTATGAGCCAATTAGTGGCTTCATTTCTTTGAAGTAAATATTTGAACTAATTGTAAGAATTTATTTTAATTTTAATTACCAATGTAAATTCGGCAAGTTGTTTGGGCCAAGTTATTTGCATCGTGTTTGCCAACGGCATTTTAGGCAAGTTCGACTTATTCCGTCGGTTAAATTTCGATGCGACAAGTGTTTAGCTTCGTAGTTATTTACTAAATTTATATTATAGCTATAAAAACTTTTTAACATATTGTTCATGTTTACAACAATAGTGGAAAATGCTGAAATATACAACGAAAGCTTTTAGATTTTTAGACCCCGTACTCTAAAAAAGAGTAGAGTGGTCTATTAGGTTTATAAGAAGCGAAATGTGAGTAACAGGCAGAAGGAAGCGTGGCCGACTCCATAAAGTATATATATTCTTGATTATCATCAACAGTCGAGACGATATAGCAATGTCCGTCAGTCTGTCTGTCCTGAATCTTTCAAACAACAAGAGCTTGATATACCAAATTTGGAATGAAAGTCCGTCTATATGTCAGGCAGATTAAGTTTACTTCAAATTGTTGCTACACACACTACAGCCTCCGTAAATTGAGAAAAACTATTTTCACATCACCATAACTTAAAAAATACAATAGCTAGATAGACCATATTCGCACATTATGTGTATGGACCGGATCGGACAACTATAGCCTATAGCTCCCATAGGACAAATCGGTCAAAAATTGGTGACTTGTATGGAAAAACGCGCACTAGAATGATTACGGGGTCTTTTACAGTCAGCCCGCTCGACTGTAGCCTTTCTTACTTGTTTTAAACTAATTTCTTGACTTATATCGCTAAACAATTCTTTGTTACTGTCCACTTATATTTCTGATTGTAATTAAAGCCGTCCCAAACGTCCCTTTTCGGACCGTAGTTGAGTATTTCCTAGCCAATACCAAGTTAAGCTTTTCGGGTCGTTATCAAAACCCTTTTTCTTAAAATATACCGTTGTTAAATATGAATTAGTTTGTCGAAATGGACCCAATAAGATGTTGTCCACAAGGTCTTTTATATTAGTATTTTGTATAAACAAAGTGAGAACAAAGTTTTGTTTTTGTTTTGAGGGGAAATCAGAGATTAGAGTTTAAGCTCTTTCTGTTGATGGAAATTGTGTGTTGCCATTCGCATTTGCTATTCGCATTTGCCATTCGCACACGTGTGTTTTTCGAAATTTCTATTGTTCCTGATCTAAACGGTGGATCAAATTATTAAACAAATATTTTTTCACACATTCAGGCATCCCTTAAAATACGATTTATTTGGAACGTCTGGTAGTGTCGTTAAGCACTAAATAAAATGATTGGGCTAGACAACAATGGATGCATAAAAATCAAAGTCGTTAGCAACGCGCCAGTCTAAATATACATACACATAGGTATATATATACATATGTATACCGTTGGTCCTCTTGGTCGTAGTCGTACCTTCGTACCTTATTGGAACTTACCCTTACGAAGTTTACGCACGTGGCCCAAGGCACGTGTACACAATTCAGGTTGGACCCACGATTAAATTAATCGCTGATTAGTAACAGAGGGCCTTACCGCGAAATGCGACTAAATTAAATATATATAGAGCTGAAGCTGAAGCTAAAGCTTAAGCTACAGCTATTGCTACCTTTCACCTTTCCAGGTGTCTGACAGCTCCGAATATTTCGTTATAAATCAGAAGTCGTCTTAAAATCACTGTTAATCTGTCATTCCCTTGACTCAGTTATCATATATTTATTTATTTTTAAGTTGGTTACCTTTCCTAACAACGGTAAGCACTACCGTTATTGCACCAGAGCACAATTCTATACATTTTTTTTCTACCCGCTTTCCAGAGGGTTGATTTCTCCAAATCAATAAAAACAAACGTTTAATTGTGACTTGAGAGCTTTGCAAATCAAATCAATTTAAAACGCATCACTTAAACTTCTATATGAACATTTTCTAGTATTTTTCAGATTTAATATAGCAGAGCTTTATTATTCAGAATTGCTATAAATTTATTTTTAAATACTATGATATTACTTTCCGGAAATGCTGGCCAATATCTGCTGAGTAAGAGAAGATTTAGTAATATATGACTCGTTGCCTAAAGTGTTATATTATGTCCTTGCAGAGGGCATCTTCCCGAAGTTTGTAACGCATTGAAGGAGGCTTGGCCGAGCCCATAAAGTATATAAACTCTTGATCAGCATCAATAGTCCGTCTGTTCGTCTTTATTAATGAAACTTGGTACAGATATGAATTCTCTCTGCATGCAGTTCATATGTTATAATCAGCCAGATCACTCCACTATATCATTTAGTTCCCTTAAAGCAATCGGTTAAAAAATAATGTTTTTTATAGCTATCTCAACCAACTTTTGTCTATTTGCCTATAAGTACCATATTCGATGTGTAAACCAAATTTTATCCAGATCAGATCAACATATCATATAGCTGCCATAGGAACAGTGTCTATTGAGCGATTGCTTATGATTACCAATATGCTGACCAAATTTCATTCAAATTGGACTACAATGTTCTATAGGAACAGTTTGTAATTGAAACAAAATTAACGCAATATGCAAGACTTTAAGGGTATTTAATTTTTGGCTAACCGAAAATAATCGTTGTTCTTGTTATACCCGTTACTCGTAGAGTAAAAGGGTATATTGTATTCGTTGCAATGTATGTAACAGGGAGAAGGAGACATGGCAGACCCCATAAAGTATATATATTCTTGATCAGCATGACTAGCCGAGTCGATATAGCCATGTCCGTCTGTCCGTCCGTCCGTCTGTCCGTCTGTGTGAACAAAAGGATCTCAGAGATTATAAGAGCTAGAAAGGCCCGAGTGGTCGCAAACGAAAGATAAAATGCCCAAGCAGTACAAGTTTGCTTTTGTTTTTTGACACGCCCACTTTAGGGCGTTCTATGTGCATACAAAGGTAAAAACAGGTAAAAATAGCATGTTTTAGTAAGGAAAACTTTTTTGTTAGTAATGCTATCTAAACCAAATTGACACAGAAAGTACACGTCTAGGGATTACGTATACTGACCAAGTTTGATCCAAATCAGACAACTATATCATATAGCTCCCATAGGGACAATCGGTCAAAAATTCGCTCCAAACATGAATTTATATGAATAACTTTTGCGTTGGCCAACCAATCGAAGTGAAACTTACACAGAATATATCTGTCAATAATATAAACATATTGACTAAGTTTGATCCAAATCGGACAACTATATCATATAGCTCCCATAGGGACAATCGGTCAAAAATTCGCTCCAAACATGAATTTATATGAATAACTTTTGCGTTGGCCAACCAATCGAAGTGAAACTTACACAGAATATATCTGTCAATAATATAAACATATTGACTAAGTTTCATCCAAATCGGACGATTATATCGTATAGCTCCCATAGGGACGATCGGTCAAAAATACGCTGTAAATATGATTTTGTATGAAAATTTTCTGCGTTTCTCAAGTCATCTGAATTAAAATCAATAGGGTCGATTACCTAACCGATTGTAATATTATTAACAATATATTATATTGTTAATAATATAATTAAACTGAGTAACGGGTATCCTAAAGTCGCGAGGCGACTATAGCATTCTTTCTTGTTTTATTTGCATGGCGGTGACAAAATTCTATAAGAGAGGAATTAGAATCTCCATGAGAAATTTCTTTGTTAAGAGAAAGACTGTGGAGATTTGATAGAGAAATATATATTCGGCGTTGGTATAGCACGTGATCAAAAATAAACGTTAAAGTTTCTTTCAAAAATTTAAAGAAATCTGGTTGATTTGAATGTGATTGCTATAAATGATTAAATATTTTTTTTTTATTGGTGGTTTAAGTCTTTTTGTATAACAAAATATAAATTTAAATTAAATATTTGTTTAAATTACTTCCCTAAATAACCGATAACCGTCTTAAACAATTTAACATAAAAGACTGTGAAGTTGATCAGATGAGGAAGAGCAAACTTTCTTTCAATAGTTTTTCACCGATTTCAACCCCTGGTTTGATCACCGACCACAAGATACCTTGTACTTAATATTTGCACATTAACTGTACTTAATCAATTTACCCCTGCAGAGGGTATATTGTTTTTGTTACGAAGTTTGTAACGCATTAAAGGAGGCGTTTCCGACCCCATAAAGTATATATATTCTTGATTAGCATTAACAGCCGAGTCGACATACCCGTTTTCGTCTGTTTCAATCCGAACTAGTCTCTCAGTTTTAAAGCTATTTTGATGGAACTTGGTGCACGCAGTGTATATATTAAAATCAGCCAGATCGGACCACTATATCATATAGCTATCATAGCAATAATCAATCGGTAGAGAATGCTGAAAATGCTATTAATGATTGTCTTCAAACACGATATAACCCTTGACTCTCCAAGTACAGGGTATAAAAATGCAGCTTCACAGCTCTTATGAACTCACAGTGCGTGGATTGCCAATCACTCGGACAGTTAGTCAGTCGTTCAATCAATCAATCAACGCCAAACACATGAAAGATATTTCTGCTTTAATTCATTTAGATTTGGAACTGGATTTGGATTTAATAATAAATTAAAATCAGAGCTGCTTTTAAAGTGCTTGACAACGTTTGATTGTCTTGTTGTGTGGGTAGTAATGGTAAAAAAAAATGTTATTAATTTAATTAGTTATCTTACTGTTTATTTGTAGCAATAATTAAATTCGCTTAAAATGTATTTTATGGGCATTTGAAGTTATTCGACGGTGTCGCATTGTATGTATTAAATTAGGTGTGGTCTACACACACACACACACATAAGTACGGTACGTACGGCATGCCTGCTGGTATGTGTGTGTACGTGTGTCTGTGTGGTCTGTGTGCTTGGCTGTGTGCGTGTGTCTGTGTGGTTTGTGTGCTTGGCTGTGCACGACTGTGTCTGTGTGTGTGTGTGTGCGTGTGTTGGGATGTATTCATATTGTGTGCTCATGCATCATGTTTCTATTTCATACCCTCATTCTTATTTGCAATGCGGTAAATTGTAAGGAGGCGTTGCCAACAATTGACCAATCACAAGTCTCGAACGGTACTCCAAACGTTTTGCTCCACCCCTCGACACGGTTGACTGACGCCCCTTTCGTCGCCATCAACGGTATCTGCCCCATTGTAAAATAAAGCATTTTTCGGGTCATCCAAATGCGGCTCAAACGACTCAAAGATATTTACAGAATTCCTCTAGATTTTCATACTAGTAGTTTTAAGTAGTTAACTTTAATTACTAAATACTTTATGTCTTTATGTAGTATGTATTTATGTAGTATACATACTATTTATGGAAGCATCTCTAGCCGATTTCATGCGTTTAAAATTTATCTTAAAGTTTATTTGCTAATTAAATTAAATATAAATTATTCACTAATAGTTTAAATCATTTCTTTGACCCGCTAAATGGGCCAAATAGCTCTTATAACTGTAAATGTTATAAAGAGCTAAAGTGGCTTGAGCTGACTTTAAAAGACCCTGTACTTGGTTATAAACAGACATTTATAATTTAAATTTAATAAGAACTCCAAAGTTTACCAGGATATAAAGTAGAATACATATTCGGAGTATAGCCGAACATAGACGAACTTACATATATGAAAATTTTGGAAAATGTATCTCAAGTAGTTTTGGAGATACAATTTGATGATGAAGTTCTAAAAGACATATGAATACAGCCTCTTACAGGCTAACATGAATTCTCTAGCACAAACTTAAGCGACCCACACTACATTGTAGTGTACAGGGTCTAAGATAAACCAAAAATTTTACAATATATTTAAAATTCCAATTAATTACTATAAATTTTGAAAACTGTTGGTATTTAAAATTTTGAAGATGAAAACAAACAAAGTGAGACGAAGAAAACAAACAGAGAAACAGCTGGGGGAAGTAGAGCGGTAAAAAGGTAGAAAGGTAGATAAAAAACAGGTAAAAAACTGAGAAACTCAATTCTTGATTTTGCTCCGATTAAGCTGAAAATACAGTAACCACTTGAAATAAATATATATTTAATTTATATATACCGATTTAGGGGTAACTGAAGCACACCTATTTACCAGATGTGTAGAAAGTACAGTGAGTACTGTGTGTACAGTGAGTACAGTGAGATCACCGTTTGGTTGACACTGAACTACAAACTACGAACTTAAAGACACTCGAAACAGCCTTGATCACGAACTGTTTAAAGTTTAAACACTCAATTTGTTTACACAATGAAATTGTTTACCCAAAGATCTGCAAGGTGAATACAGTATGAGGAAACCCTCTGATACTCTTGGAAACCCTCAAAGACCCAAAAGATCTTGTCATCGAGAGACAAAACTAGACGATGTCTGAGCAGATTACGAGAAGCAACGAGTTGATCCAGATACTTTGTGTGTTTTATGGATACGAGCTTGAAGAGGAAGAGCAACTGTTTTTTAGGGCAGGTAAAAAATGGGGTTTAGTTAATTGTACAATAAAATTTTGAATTTTTATTTAATTTGAGCTAATAAAAGATTTACTCCTATGATAATTAATTAATAATTTATTAGAGTACAGGGGTCTATTAGGTTTGTCAGAAGCGTAATATGCGTAACAGGCAGAATGAGGCGTGGCCGACCCATAATGTATATATATTCTTGATCAGCATCCGTCGGTCCGTCCGTCCGTCCGGTATTCATACACCTGGATTTCAGAGACTATAAGAGATTGAACCATCTACTTCGCGGGCAGATCAAGTTTATTTCAATCGGTTGCCACGCCCCCTATCGCCCCCACAAACTGTTAGAAACTATTTTCACATCACTATAACTTAAACCCAAAGTTAAACCGACTAGAGCTATGGTGACCAAATTAACACACTATGTGTATGATACCATTAGAACTAGCATCACCAAGTTTGTTCCGCATCGGACAACTATGGCCTATAGCTCCCATAGGAAAACTCAGTCGGAAATTTGTGATTTGCATGAAAAAAGTTTGCTGTAATTAACCGATATCAACCAAACTTACACATCATGTGTATATCAGGACTCTTTACATCCCAACCAAAATTGGTTCAAATCGGACAACCATGGCCTATAGGTCCCATGGGACATATCGGTCGAAAATGGGTATAAAAGACACGCACTAGATTGAGTACGAGGTCTTTTACAGTTGGCTCGCTCGACTGTAGCCTTTCTTAATTGTTTTAAATATTTGAATCAATCGTCGATTGCCCTTTATTTGTATAACTGCAACGAGATTTTAAATTTATCTAGCAAAACCTGATTTTTATTCTCTGTTAGTGAGAACTAAAGTAAAGAGTACGGGGTCTAAAAAGACCACCCAAATCATTTGACGTTTAATTAAATACCGATTTAAATTTTGGCGAAAAAATCATCTTCAATGATGCAGCAGATTTTAGAAGGCTCACAGAAAGAGTGGAGAGAGAGAGAGAGAGAGAGAGAGAGAGAGAGAGAGAGAGAGAGGAACGAGAGAAAGAGAGGGAGACAGAAATAGAAAGAGACAGAGGTAGAAAGAGTCTATATCTACCACAAGAAGACTGACCTGTTAACCAATGTCAAAAGATGATTTTAACTTTTCTGTGTCCCAAATTGAATAAAATGCTCTAAATCTCTGTTAAAGAGGACATTGTAAATTCCAGGAAAATAAAGGTTAGTATAAATCGTTTTTTTAACTTATTTATAAAAAATCTTGTTAACAAAGTCTTAACAAAAGAAGTGATATCATTAAGTAAACCTAATAAATAAAATATATATTTTATGGGGTGAAAACTGTAAGATCGAATTAAGCTGGATTAACTTGACTTCCGTTATGTGCAGTTTAACAAGACAATTATTTTTACATAATTTGTTTTCCCGTCATTAAATCAAACTGCGATTATGGCTATTTTCCGCTAAAGAAAACACAAACAATGTTTCCAGGGATGACTAACTTGACGTCACCACCACCACCACCACCAACATCACCGCTATGTCTGTATCTGGACGGATATACCCCATTAAATAGGGAGAATAGAGCAGTATTCAATTGTTACAATTAATTTTTAAATATTTTTGTAATTAATTCAATGAACGTTTAAAATTTAAGGCTGAGTAAAGTGATTTTTTTATAGAATATAATTATTTAATGTGTACTTTTTAAATAAGTACAATTTTTTTTATAATATTTAACAAAGTAGAAACAAGTAAGAAACGCTACAGTCGAGCGAGCAGACTGTAAAAGACCCTGTACTCATACAAATCACCATTTTTTAACCGACTTGTCCATGGGAGCTATAGGATACAGTTGTTTGATCCGAATTAAAGCTACAGTGAAAGCTCCTTTGGCCGGACAGCCACGGCTTCAGTATTTTTGTCCGTCCAAAAGAGATGTCCGTCCAAAGGAACGGATTTTGTATGCAAATTATGCTCTTGGGACTAAAAAATTCGTAAGGATAAGGGAGCTGTACGCCTGAGGGAACTGTCCGCGAGTAGAGCTTTCACTGTAGTTATAATGGTACCATAAATATAATGTGTAAATTTGGTCAAGATAGCTCTTGTCGTTTCCAAGTTATGGTATTATCTGCCTGACATATAGACAGGGTTTCATTCCAATTTTGGTGTCTCTAGCTCTTAAAGTTTCTGAGATCCAGATCGACTCGACTGTTGTTGCTGCTCAAGAATATATATACTTTATGGGGTTAGAAATGCTTCCTTCTGCCATGTGCATAACACATTTCGTTTCTAACATACCTAATAGAACCCTGTACCCTTTAGAGTACGGGGTCTGAAAATATAAAGATAGAAAGATACATCCAAGAGATAAGAAATGTGTATCTTTGGGGTGGTTTAAGTTGATATGAAACTTTGCCAAAAACAGATTTCTTGCTGATCGTTTAAGGATTAAAGTTTCATTCTCAGCCTAAAATAAATAACAATCGTTCGATCGATATAACTTAAATTGTTAAACTTTAAAAATCTTATAACATCTTTTAGTTCAAAACGGGTCTAATCTTTAACCGATAACAGATTGATTTCGTGAGAATTTTAAAGATCTGAAAAGGTACAGTTTTACTTTGACATTATAAAAATCTTTTGAAAATAAATCTATCGATTCAATACCCTAGAAATGTGTACAGTTATAATTTCGACTCAAGATCAAAATGAGCAAACACAATGTTGCAATAAGAAGCGTCTTTTAAGGAATTGTTTCCATGGGATTTCTTTATTATTACAGTTATAACCACATTACAATTTTAATTCAGAAATAATATTCTTCGATTGTGGATTGTGGAAAGTTAGTGAATATGAAATTGTAGGTTCCCATGCAGTCGGATGGATGAATTGAAGTTCAGGCTCTCAGCAGGACACTAGTTTTCAGTTGAGTGATTGCATAATGTTGGCAAACGATCTTCAGACAGAAATTGAAATTAAAACATATAGAAAGAGCAATCGAGAGCAATCGAGAGCAAATCACCCCTTAAAAGATGAATAAAACGCTTGAACAATTTTTAGATATAATGGCAATAAAAGTATTTAATAAAATACTTATAGATATAAGTACTTCAAATCACATATACTTATGTATATGTACGTGTATGTGTGTAGTATAACTACGCAGGAGTTCTCTTCAAATACGACCAGCAGATATCCTGCAAATTCTATATACCCTGTTCACAATTTGCAAGCTGCAATCCACCAAAACTTAACTGTGGAAGGTACTTCAATCCACTTCCCTTCCCCTTTTCCATTTCCCTTACGGTTCTCTTTACCGGAGTACAGCTGGATGCAGTGATCCCCTCACAGTTCCTACTCCTGTGAGAACCTCGTCTTATATCTGAAGTATACACTCGAATATTCCTTCTAAAGAACTTTCTTTCAACTGTAAAATTGCGCTTTCAATTTATATACTCTAAATAAAATTTAGTACTAAAATGTAGGAGTTCAACTTTAGACCACATAGAGTTCGTGAGTAGAGGGGTATCTTAAGTTTGTCAGAAGCGTAAAGTGCATAACAGGCAGAAGGAGGCGTGGCAGACCCCATAAAGTATATAAGTATGTATATTCTTGATCAGCATCGACAGCCGAGTCGATATAGAAATGTCCGTCTGTCTGTCCGTCCGTATAAATAACCTAGATCTCAGAGACTATAAAAGCTAGAGCCACCAAATTTGGAATGAAAGTACGTCTATATGTCAGGCAGATCAAGTTTATTTCAAATCGTTGCCACGCCCCCTAATTCCCCCGTTCATTGTAAAAAACTATTTTCACATCACCATAACTTGGAAACAACTGGAGCTATGGGGACCAAATTCACACATTATATGTATAGTGCCTGTACAACTATCCTTACCACATTTGGTCTGGATCAGAAAACAATAGGCTGTAGCTCTCATAGGACAAATCGAAAGAAAATTGCTAATTTGTATGAAAAACCGCCCACTGGAATGAGAACGGGATCTTTTCCAGTTAGCTCGTTCGACTGTAGCTTTTCTTTCTTATTTATTTGTGTATCTTACTATTATTGTATCTACAATATTTAACTATCTATCTACTATCAATTGCAACTTTGTTTCTATATATTTTATATCTATACTTTAAATCTTTCTAACTGTTTATCTCTTTATCCATCAATATCTATCTATATACATATGTATATACAGTGAAACCTCTCTTAGCGTACTGTCCTAATAAGCGGACGCTCTTCTTGCGCCGACAATTTTGCTCTGATTTTGTTTTTTATTGTATGCGTCAGACCAATTTCTCTCCCTTAGTAGGACACCCATGTTGACTGGGCTTCGACAGTAGATTTATGTCACAATTTTTTTAGGCGGCAGTTATATTGCTTCTGAACACTTAAAAATTTTGGAAGGACGCAGCCAAGCAGTGGAGGAAAAAGAGGATATGTAACAATAATACAGAAATTTTTAAATTTTTCGTAAAAGAAATCTAAAATAAAAGTTGAAAAAATTTAATGATTCGTTAGTTTAAGTTAAGAATACAATAAAAAACCTTAGATTAAGAATCTGTATCTAATAGATACTAGATAGTATCTAGACAGTATCTACTAACAGATGAGCTCTCGACAGAATATTTTCGACCCTCCTTAGAGGAACACCCCTCATAAGCGGACTTGGCTCGACGTTGTGTGTCCGCTTATTAGAGTTCTCATTCTATCTATTTATATGTCTACGCAATTCTTTATATTTTCCACTGCCATATTTTAAAATTAGCTCAATTACTGTAACAGCTTTGTTCTTGTTTCTATACAACAATTTTCTTTATTTCAAATTGTATTTACCGTTGGAAAAGTGCATTTATTCCGTTGTCAGAAACCTACAGGGCAAAACAGACGAACAAATTCATGTGTTCCTTGTGTCTTTGAAGACTTTATCCTTGTGGGCTTTATATTAATTTACATAATAGCTTATAAGCTCTGTTAACTATAGCACCAGCGTATGAAAAGTTTAAACCATCCCCCCTCCCACTACCTACCCCTTTACTCGACTTGCAGTGCTCCAAATACACATATGAATACAAAATTGGAATAGAGCATAAAGCAGATTGATGAGTTTATTTGTCTCTTTATAGGGAGGATGACTCTTTACGTCAGTTCAAACATAAACAACAAATTTATGTTTACAAACGATTATTGTGTGGAAATGGTTCTTATGGGTACTGCTAATATGCCATAAATATGAATCAAAATAGCATTCATCTTAAAGGCCCGAGATTCAATCCTCTAAATTGCTTGGAGTTGACTTTCAATTGTACTATATTTAAATTATACGACGGAATGACGGAATGACGGTACGTCGGGAAGACGGAATGACGGTTTGACGGACAAAGGGTCTGTCGGTGCTAAGTATAGTAGTATGTATGTAAGTACCGAGTTTGAGTTAAAGGGAAAAAGGTTTTTTTAAAAAAAAAAAAATTTTAAATTTTTTGGGGAGAAAATACCCTTTTTTTTTTTTATATTTTTTTATTTTATAAAAAAATTTTTTAATTTAAATTTTTTTTTTTTAATAAAAATAAAAAAAAAAAAATAAAAAAAAAAAAAAAAAAAAAAAAAAAAAAAAAAAAAAAAAAAAAAAAAAATAAAAAAAAAAAAAAAAAAAAAAAAAATAAAAAAAAAAAAAAAAAAGTAGTATGTTTGCTTGTCTCAGCGAGGATACGCCTCTGTTTTTTTTCGATTTTCAATGAAACGATATATAAATACTGTCCACCCAGACCCGTCAGAAACTTCTTAACCATCTGAAGTTGGCACTCGTGAGGAGTACGCGGACGCATTGTTGCGTTGTGTGAAAATACAGGCTTAGCAAGCATTTCTATTGTTAAGCGTGACAGTGAGGGGAAATTTAACAATTTAAGAATGCATTTAACATTCCTAAACTAATTCCAAATATGCGACCTCAAGCTCCCAGTCGCACAGTCACACGAGGGATGAACACACAAACGTCTCCCATTGGTCAGTGCCACAGAATCACGCGACTCTGTCGAAATATACATGACAACTACATTCCTCCCTTTCCGACCCACATGTCTGCCCCAGCGCGCACAGCTGTGCAAGCGAAACAGATATATCGCAGTGTAGGCAGGCATGGCAGCTGCCGCTGTGTACAGTATGTTGATGCTGCTGTTAATTCCAGCCCACTGTTATTGTTGCGTGGCTGCCATTGGCTGTCAGCTGTTGAAATGAATAGGCAATATTTTGATGTTTGTTTTGTTCAACGAAGTGTGTAGCCAGTGCCAACAGTATACAGAGTTATCGTTAATAGGAAAAACTTATTCGAGGGCTATCCAGAAGCCATCTGAGGAGTACTCGTCAGTACTGTTCAGACCTCTTATTTCATTTGACGGAATCGTGTCGAGTGGATATTCATAATAAATTCACTGACGTGGGCTTATATGTCTTTAAATTTACATACATATATTGTGCGGTGCCAGAAAACAAAAAATTGGTGTTACATATTCTAAGTGCTTTATCAAAATAAGTTAATGGCTTCTACAAAACGCTAAGACCTAAAACCAATGTTGCTGTTTAAATTACTTACCGATTATTCGATCACAATTCATTGATAATAACAATAAACAGTGAAATTCAAATCAAAAAAATCAATAAAACAACAACAAAATTACATTATTAATTTTATTATTATTAGTATTACCAATTATTGAGACAAGATGGTCAATGCTTGAGAGTGCACTAAAAATATGATTCAAGTAAGATTCACAAAACAATCTGAGAATTTGAAACAAATTCTAATTTGACAAATAAACAAAAGAAAAGGAAAGAAAAAATAATAAACATTGAGAATAATTGTGCACACGGGAATTCATAGTTATTATTTAATATAATTTACATATCTGAGTTTGAATAAATGTGAATGTGAACAAATGACGATTGTGATTAATACAGTAATTAGCATAAAATTGAACTTGCTCGCGTTGTTTAAGTTAACACGCTTGACTAGCGGCTATCCTCTAGTGACTAGAGTCTAGTCAGTAATTAATTCCGCATTCGCAGCTTATCGTCGTGTGTTTGTATTTAATTACGAAATTCTACAAATATAGAATATAGCAAAATTTCATCTTTAACAAAAGCGTAAGCGAATATTTTGTCTTAATTTAAAAAAATTAAATTTTAATTTTATGCATAAATTAAAATTATAAAATTTTATCTTAAATAAAAGCCTAGGCTAATTTTTGTCAACATTTTTATAAAATTTAGTTTTTTAAATTTTTTTTGTCTATTTTAAATTTATTTTATTAAATTGTATCTCAAATTAAAGTTTAAGCAAATTTTTTTTAATTTTTTATTAAATATAATTTAAATTTTTATGTATACCTTTAATTTATCGTGTGGTTGTAAATTTGTTTTATATTTTTACCTTTAAAAATTAAAAATTCTTTTTAAATTTAACCAAATTAAGATTTTGTCAAAAAACAAATTGCTAAACAAATCAAATTTTTGACATTAAGGACTTTTTTAAATGACATATCTTTTATTGGTATTTAAAAAATACTTAATCTACTCAAACTTAACTGCTCTTATAAAGTATTTTGATCTAAATATAAGCAGTATTCCTTTTTCCTCCCTTGGAAAAATTTGTAAAATTTTTTTAATAATTAATTTACCGTAATCTAAACCATGTGGTAACATTTGGTAATCACTGTTGTGTTTTTCTTGAAATCCTTTGAATCCTCTGCGTTGTCAAATCACGATTAAAATATGCATTTCCAAAAGCATTTGCGCAACTTCCTGTAACTCAAGTGGATCCGTCTGAAATCGGTATATATATAGGGGTTCATCGGTTAGCGTTGGCATTACTTTTTTCCACTCAAAAAAGAGAAGAGAAAAGGAGAGAAAAATACGTGATTAGTCAACTTAGCAGTGGCAGAGAGAGAAGGGGAGAGAGAGAGGAAGGTAGATAAGTAGAGTGAGAGAGGGAGAGAGAGATACGTGCTCGCACATACTAACAGCACACACACACACACACACAAGAGTCTGCAGATATTCAGCTACAAATTCAGCTACAGATTCCTAAGAGGGTTGATGGTTGCCATCAATGAGGGCTTTCCCAGTCGGTGCTTTGGTTTTGAGTTCGAGTTCTAAGGTTTGGGGTTTAGGGTGGACCACAACTACCCGTCACACAAATGCCGTCAAGTGTCTGTTCGTTTGGGGTTTAAGCCATGAAATAAAGATGCAATGCATCAATTGTGGTCCACAGACTGCAATGCATCTTTAGTAATATGTGTAGAAAGGCGTTAGTTACCTTAATATTCATTCATATTTGGCCCATTCATGTTTCACTTTTGTTGCCAAGTTGTAAGCCAAGAGTTACTGTTAACGCCGACGGAGAGTACACTTGGCCAACAATGCCCAGTAGAGTTGTGTCGATTTGTTTAGATTCTAAACTTTGGAATAGATTTAAAAAACCGGGTCAACTATCTTGCCCCTTTTGATTCATTTAAGAACTATATAGTATTTTTTTTGGTAAAAGTTTTTTAAATGAAAACTCAAAATATTATTTTAGTATTTTTAAAAAATTTTTTTTTTTGTGTTATAAAAATATTATTTAAGTATTTTTTTTTAATTTCTTAACTTATAAATTTTATTATTTAAGTATTTCTTTTAAAAACTTTTTAATTTTTTTTTAATTATATAATTCTATAGTATTTGCTTTAGCAAAATTCAAAAAAATTATAAAGTATTTTTATTTCAGTATTTTTCTTCAACATCCTTCTTGAAAATTTTATTTTTTTTAGTATTTCTCTTCAAACTTTTTTAATACTGTTATAAATATATAAAATCTATAGTATTTTCTTAAAAAATTTGAAGTATTTTTATTACAGTATTATTCTCCATTTTTCATTATAAATTGTATTACTAAAGTATTTCTCTAAACCATTTTAACTAACATAAAAAATAAATATAAAGTATGTTTTTCAGTATTTTTATTTTTTTAACTGCTTCCTTATAAATCGTATTATTTAAGTATTTTTTCTAAAATCTTTTTAATATTTTTATAACGCATTGAAGGAGGCATCTCCGACCCCATAAAGTTATATATTCTTGGTCAGCATCAACAGGCGAGTCGATATAGCCATGTCCGTCTGTCCGTCTGTCCGTCTGTCCGTCTGTTTCTATGCGAATAGTCTCTCAGTTTTAAAGTATCTTGATGAAACTTGGTACAGATGTGTATTCTCTCTGCAGGCAGATCATTTGTTAAAATCGGCCGGATCGGATGACTTTATATAGCTCCCATAGGAACAATCGGTTGCAAAAAAATTTTTTTCTATTTCACAATTAAGCCTATATGCATTTAGTACCAAATCCCATGTGCAAACCAAATTTCATCCAAAATCGACTATATCTATAGCTGCCATAGGAACAATCGGTTGAAAATGATGAAAATGCCTAGTATGAAAATTTTCAGTGTCGATTGGCAATTTCAACCAAACTCACCCCAAACATTTGCCATCATTCTCCAGCTGTTGACCAAATTTCATTCGGATCGAACCATATATTATAGCTGCCATAGGAAAATCGGTTCAAAGGCTTAGTATGAAAATTTTTAATGTCTATTGATCGATTTCAACCAAATTCACGCAGTACGCATAAGCTATCATTCCCTATATGCTGACCAAATTTCATCCAATTCGGACTACTATATCATATAGCTTCCATAGGAACAATCGGTTGATAATGATGAAAATGCCTAGTATGAAAATATTCAGTGTCGATTGAGCGATTTCAACCAAACTCACGCCATAAACATTTGCTATCATTCCCTAGCTGTTGACCAAATTTCATTTGGATCGAACCACTAAATTCTATAGCTATTTTCATAGGAACAATCAGTTTAAAGGCATGGTATCAAAATCTGTAAAGTTATTAAGCGATTTCAGCTAAATTCACGCACTACTCCTTTGCTATTATTCCCTATTTAGTGACCAAATCTTTTCTAAATCGGACTATTATTTAATACAGCATCCATAGGAACTTTTGGTAACTGAATCCAATGAACGCAACATGCATGACTCTAAACTATTATAATCTTCGGCGAAGATAACCTTTCTTTCTTGTTATAATTATAAAAATTTTAGTATTTTTAGGGCTGAAATTCAAAAAAAATTTATTTTTTTTTTTTGAAGTTTATTTAATCGGTATATTTTTTTAGATTTCCTTATCTTTAAACTATTATAAAGATATTAAAAAAAAAATTTGTAGTATTTTTTACAAAACAAAAATTTCCAACTCTCATATTTTGTATTCCTGGATTGGCTTTCTTCTCCCAAATGTATCAACTTTGAATTTCTCTGCTCTGCCCATTTGCAGCGCTTGTCTCGCTTGGCTAAAGGTCTCGCCGATCGGGTTTATCGCTTGGCTAGGTCCACTTGCCCACGGGTACTTCAGTGCCACCATAGTTGTTTCGGTCGAGCGCTCTACAAATCTTCCCCGATATTGTTTGCATCATTTACATAGACATCTCGCCTAGCAGGTTTTATATCTATCTCTATCTCTCACTATGTCTCTACCTTTCTCCCTTTTCGTGCCCTTCTATTGGTTGGGTAAGAGGGTTGAGGTCGTCTCCGATCTTTGAGCTTAACTTTTAAATCCTTTCTGATCTAACACTATTTCCAAAGGTGCGACACTCGAAGGGAATCAAATACAAAATTGTGGTTCCAATTGAAAAATAACAACGAATCGTCCTCCATTCTGTTTTATATAATCCATCCCTACTCTACCGACGGAGGGTTACAGTTATACCTTTTCATACTGTATCCCTTAAATGGGAATTTTGTCTGCTTTGTTTGGCAAAGCGATAGAAAAGCAATTAAATTCACTTTCAACAAATGTTTATCTAGTTTATGATAACAATGGAAACTGTATTTTAGGATCAAAACAATTGATTTGGGATTAAGATAGCGATACTATCGGGGTTCTCGGACCCTAACAACAGTATAAACCTTAAATTTTAGCATTAACTTGGTTTTAATACATTTATAACTCAGTCAAAATTAGAGAGAGTCTTTTGAGTTCAGAAAGATCCTTCAGTTTAAATTACTATAGTCTATATTTAGCCATACTTAGCCTTTTAAAAGCTATATATTTAATTCAAGTGTTTAATAAATTGAAATATTCTTTCCATTTGTAGATTGCTTTGAATTGAATGTGACGGCTTCTTAGGGTTAAAGAACAAAATTTCTTCGTATGTCAGCGTCAAATCTAATTGATCCATCATATAACGAACGGCGATGCTTCCGGGCACTACCTGAGAACGAGGCCAACAATTTGGGTAATGAAGAAGATTTGGTTATGAGTTTATCTCAAAAGGATATACTTATACCATCAACAGCCGCCCAGCATCATCAATTGGAACCGCTTACCAAGCATCCAAGCACCAATACAGGCATCGAGGCATCGGCACAGCATTCGGTCTCTGCTGCAGCCGCTGCTGCGGTTGCACACCATCATCATAGTCTCTCCAGTATCCAGCATCTTCAGAATCTCCATAGCCAGCATCAGAGCACTCTCTTTCAATAATAGCCATTCGACTCCGTTCAGTGTCACCGACATTTTGAGCCCAATCGAAGAATCTTACCGTAAACTGGAAATTAACGGAAATCCTCCGTCTCCATTTCGGTAAGTGTTAGAGTTCTTTATCAAAATGTATAGGTTTTAACTGTATTAAATTGATTAAAAATGGTTATTTGTAAAGTACAGTGTAATCGGGGCTTAAAGCATGAAGTTTTAGTTTAGTTCTTGTTGAAATAAAATTTGAAAAAAAAAATTAAATCAAAAAATTTATATGTTTAAACAATGTTTTATTATTGCATCTGTAATCTGTCGAGCGAGTCGATTGTAAAAGACCCTGTACTCATTCTAGTGAGTGTTTTTCCATATAAATTAGCCATCCTTCGACCGATTAGTCCTATGGGAGCTATAGGCTATTGCTGTCCGATCTAGACCAAACTTGGCGAGGATAGTTATCATGTTACCGTACACTTAATATTTAAAATTGGTCCCGATAGCTTTAGTCGTTTTCAAGTTATGGCTCTTCAGATATTGAGGGGGCGGTAGGAGCGCGGTAAACATTTTAAATAAACGTGGTTAGCTCCCGAAGTAGACGGACTTTCATTTCAAATTTGGTGTCATTAGCTCTAATAGTCTTTGAGATCCAGGTCGTTCATACGGACGGAAGGACACACAAACGGACAGAAAGACATCTCTATATCGACTCGACTGTTGACGCTGATCAAGAACATACATATATACTTAATGGAGTCGGCCACGCCTCCTTCTGCCAGTTACGCACATTTCGCTACTGACAAACCTAATAGACCACTCTACTCTTTTTTAAAGTACCGGGTCTTAAAGATACATTTTTCCGTTTCTAACTAATTTTAAATAACTTTCCCCTTAATTTTGTTCCAAAACTTTTTTTAGTGTTGCATAAACTAAACAGCAAAAAGTTAGTTTTAAACCGCAGAACTAATTTTGTAACCGACAAGGCTTCATTAAAATTTCCGTCGTAAAGTTTACGCCGTAAACGGCTTCTCGCTACATTCTGGCATTCTGTAATAATTCAAAAAGTTTAGTTCTCCGGGAGAGTGGAAAAAAAAAGTATTTGATAACTGTAAATAAACTTGACCTAAGTACGGGAATAATATGAATTTCAAATTTGATAACTGGAGTTCAGTTTGAATGGGGTCTCATGGATCTTATGGTTAAATATTATTAAGCTCTTTGGCTTTTGTTACAAATGCTTTCAAATTAAATTTCCAGCTCTCAATGGCATTTTATTTCTTTTCAAATTATAATTCTGTAGCAATATTGTGTCTCTGTCTCTCTGTCTCTCTCTCTCTCTCTCTCTCTGTCTGTGTGTCCTTGAAAGGCTCTACAGCGTTAAGTATACTCATTATTATTATAATGAGGGAATTGTATACACTGTGACCTGTTAGATCTGTAGAGGTGCGTCCCCTTTCAGACCCCCCCAACCCCCCATTCCTGGTTATCCTATGCTTCTGATGTTTGGACATGATTTTCCTAGAATTCTATTTTGAGTACTTTTCTGCGTATTCTGAAGGTTTGAGGATTGAGTTCTGAAAAGCTAAATAGTTAAATGAATTCTAGAAAAAGTTTATGTATATAAATTATATAATATATATATATATATATATATATAAATTTTCTTCTAACTTTAATTCTAAAAATTCTGTGTTTGTGGTTTGGGCGAACTTCTTGAGCATCTCTCGTTTTCAGCATTTCTATCTCTGACGTTCGTCTACTTGATGACGCGACTTCTGCTTTACCCTTTCTACTTTTTCCTTCTCCCTTTCCCCCACTCCTTCCATCCTTCTCCTGCCACCTTTTGAGGCCGCCCACACTTGGCACTTGAGGCAGCGCACAAGATTGCGGGAAACAGTAAAACAAGAAGTAGAACTGGTAGAACTGGTGGAAGTGGAAGAAGTGAGAGAACTGGGAGAAGAAGAAGAAGAAGCAGCACACTTCTCTCTGCTTTCATGTTGTCCCTACACTTTAACATTTGAAATAATTGTCGGTTTTATGTGCGTTTCTTACAAATTCGTACCCTTCTCAAATGGAACAAAACCGTCGCCAATTGGCTAAAGTCCGCCATTACTGGGACTAGGAGTTGGGAGATCAGGCTTTTGCCTAGCTCCGTGTAACACCTTCAGCTCGTTAGGAGTGGGTTGTGGGACATTTCCACTGAGATATTTCATAATTCCTGGAACGCGTAATGGCGGCAAAACAATCGCTTTCACAAAATGCCGACGCTTTTCCATTCCGTCGTTTTATTTTCCGCCATTGCTTCCGCCGGAAAATGTGTTTCGTTAGTTGTGGTCATTCTAAGGGGTCTAGCGCTCCAAGCCACCATTTTTATTAAGCTGGAATGCAATCTATAAGTACAGTAAGGTCTAAAAAGTTCTTAAAAATAGGGAACACAACTTGATTACAGAAATACCTGCAATAATATCTCATAGTTCTTATAATGAAACCCAACATTTTTTGACCCCGTTCTTTAAAAAGGTGTAGAGGAGTCTGTTAAGTTTGCCGAAAGCGAAATGTGCTTAACAGGAAGAAGGAGGCGTGGCCGACCCCATAAAGTATATATATTTCGATATAGCGGTGTCCGTCTGTCCGCTCGTCCGTATGAGCACCTAGATCTCAGAAACTATTAAAGCTAGAGTCACCAAATTTAGAATGAAAGTCCTTTTATTTTGCGAGCAGACTAAGTTTAAATCAATTTGTTGTCACGCCCTCTACGGCCCCCGAAAATATTGAATAACCATTTTTCATAACACCATAATTTGGATAGAACTAAAGGTATTGTGACCAAATTCGCACAGTTTGTGGACGGTACCATTATTACCATCCTTCCCAAGCTTGGTCCGGATCAGACAACTATAGCCTATAGCTCTCATAGGACAAATTGGTCGAAAATTGGTGATAACGCGCACTGCAATGACTACGGGGTCTTTTACAGTCGGCTCACTCGACTGCTACCTTCCAAACTTGTTTATTTTTTTGCGGCAATAGATCTAGAAACAAGATCTGAAAATGATCTTAAAATCAGCTTTAAAACTATATTAATAACAATCTAAAAGGAGAAAGGAGACAAATAATTCTTAAAGTAAGAAATACAATCGTATATATTATAATAATAGGAAAGTAACTGAAGGATTACCGTTAAAGTTGATGATGTTTGTTATAGATCTATATTCCATAAGATGTTAACGTCTATCGTTGGACTTCTTAGAACTTTAGAAATATATACAATTAACAAGGGCATATAATTAATAGACATTATCTAGTGTTCAAATACCCTCCTATATCTCCGACATAAAAACTCCTCTTATATAACAATCTAAAATTCCTTTTTCAGATCAAACTCTAGTGGAAGTAGCATTAATTCTCCTGGAACCATAAGTACTTCAACCATGGCTAACCCCTACGCAATGGGATCTTTGTATCATAGTCCCGGAGTACAGAGCTATTGTGGACCTACGGATAATCTATCTTTAGCGGGTCACTATACAGACATGAGAGGTTCTGCGTCCTGGTATGGATCCACAGCAAATGATCCTCGATTTGCAAGTAAGTAAACTACATTATAAACAAAATAAGTTTAAACACCCCTTAGCTAACAGGTTTAAATACAGGGTATACAGAAATCAGTTAAATTCTTTGCTTGATTGAGAATTCATCGATTAGTACCGAAATCGATGTGTGTACAGAGTGTCTACAAGGCCGGACTACTGTAGATTTTCATATTTGATAATAGATGTTTGTCTGCATTCGTAATGACATACAAAAGTGATGAGAGGGGTCTTATAGACCTGCAGATATCCTGTATTTGACTTTGTGTGCTCATAACTTCTATGTTTATTAGACGATTTTGGTCAAATTTAAATATTATATAGATTAGTATGTTAAATATTCCTTTACCATTGAAAAATCTAAAAAATTCCATTTTTAAGTCTACGTAAACAAATTAATGTCAAGTCATATTTGTCTAACTTTGTTCCACTTTAGACACGAGTCCAAAATACTTCTAAGAAAATGATATTTTGGAAAATGTTTCCCAATTTCCACTACAAGATTCATATTCAAATCTAATGACCTTTATCACATTGATATGATATACATAAGTTTTTACAGGGTAACTTATCCGGCTGAGACGTAACTGGTACAGAAACGTCATAAATGTTAAAAAATGTAAAAATTAATAATCATCTTTTCATTTCTAAAATAAACAATGACAACAAAATAATGTGAAATCAATTATTCTCACGCATACCTTTTTTCTTTTTTTTTTTATATTATTTTTAAGAAAACAGGGTATAAAAAAAAAGAGTGTACATTGATTGCGTGAGTCAGCAATAATTGTCATTTATGAATATCTTTGCTTAAAAGTAAAGCAAACAGTTTCAAGTACTTAGCATGAACTGTAGTTTTTTTTTTTTTTTTTTTTTCTCTCTGTTTGTATGTCTCGCAGATCGATGAAGTTACGACTTCGCATTCATGTCTTCACTCACGTATGTGTCGACAGCAATTTCCTAAATATACAACCATTTACATATCTGACCAGGTGTGAGTGTGTGTGTGTGTGTGTGAGTGTGTGTGTGTTAGTGTGTGTGTGGATGTACACACAAGAGTTACGAACTGGAAGATGTCAAGAAAAGCACCAAAACATCATTCATATGCTTCTTTTGCAGCAAATGAGACTATCAGCTGTTAAAAACTTGAAAGTCAACTCGACTTATTGCTACCCTGTGTATATGAGGAATTACCAAAAAACTATTAAACTACTAAAAGTTTAACAAAAATTTATAAAAATTGTTTATATAACAAATTATAACAAAAAATACCAACAGTCTAAACTAGTGACTAAAGCAATCTATAATTTTTTTTAACTGAAAATTATAAATAGGGTTAAAAGTTTTTAATGAAAAATTATTTAAATCAACTTAAAAATTCATTAAATTTTACACATAAAACAAAGATGTGATCTTAATTCTAAATAGTTTATATATTTTTGTTAAAAATAGCCGAACTTCACTCAAGTTTCTTGGACTGTAATTCATAGTGTAGTTTAAAAGTACTCAGAACTAATATACCTACAGTACCTAGGATTTCTTTCAGTGCAAAACGGTTTTAAATACCTTTATAAACAAATAGACAAAACTTAAATTTAAATAATTTATAAGGTATTGCCATAATCAGCATCATGTACAGAAATTAAATGTTGTGAAACTTTTGCTTTTGCTTTCAGTATCTCGTTTGATGAGTACCTCGGCAAGTGGTTCGATGGGGCATATGGGGAACATGAGTGGGTTGGCTGCATGCAGCGTGAGTGATGCGAAACCTTTACAATTCCCGCTGGCGCAGAGACGAAAGCGAAGAGTGCTCTTCACACAAGCTCAGGTTAGTAGAACATGTCTCAAAATAAGATATTTTTATGGTAGAAAAGTAGCTAAGAAACTTGGTATGCACTTCAAGAAATCTTTATTTATTTATAGAAAGATTTAACTTTACTTCAGTTTACCGTTATAACTGCAAAATAGTCTTATTAAAAATTGAATATTTTATTTAAATTTAAGATTTAAGTAACTGAAATAGGGACTTGAGAATTTAACGTTAAGTAAAGAAAATCTTGAACAGTAAAGAGTAATCAAGTGAGTAGTAGGCTGTACCAGTACTACTCTCTTTTTATACGCCCTGTAATGAATTTTGAAACCAAACCTATGTTCAAATTATATAGAGACTTATAAAAAGGTCAAAGATGCATGATTTAATGAACCCCTTTTTTACCAATTTTAATTGGGATTAGTGCACAATACAAGTCTGGCTGCTATAGCACTCGAAGCATAGCGGACATTTTCAACTTGAAGGTTTCATGAACCATACAAGTTGTCGCATTTGGGGTTCAAAACCACAAATGATTGTTGAGAAATCAAATTCATCCACTGAATGTGATTGTTCGGAAGGGAATGAGTATTACTAAGAACCAAGGGGACTTTATCGAACTATTCTTCTTTGAGTAGAACTGGAACTGGCAACGGGAACTGGCAACTGGTCTGACGGTAATTCAATTACTGCACGAGTCATTTCCTGGTCGTCTCTTTACTCGTTTGCTGATCCAAATTGGCCCCCCGGGATATTGCAATTTAATGCCGCCGGATTTGGAAAGTCAAAAGATTTTCGTTAACAAACCGAGAAGTACTTGAAGTTCTTGGATCGGAAAGAGGATATAACAATTTAGGAGGTCAGAGGAGGTACCTAAGCAATGATCTACCTACAGGGTATCTTCTAGTCATGCCTGTTCGTTTTAGACTTTAAGAAGTGCTTCGTTTTTGTTTAACACCTTTCACCAGAAACTATGATCTCAGCACTTTTCTTTGTGTTACTGAAGCTTCGATCAAACTTTGTGGGTTATAAACACATTGAAACACGTCTACCTGTTGAAAGATATACTCGCCCATATCAAATATACATACCTATATCTATATTAAATTTATATTGTTCGTTAATAACTCAAATGTGGGATGACATTGCCATTAGCATCAGAAAAGATCTGTGTAAACTGCAGTTTTTTTTCCTCTTTAACAACTTGAACAATTACACAATTTATAACCCTTGTCCAAATATGATCAAACCTTGTAACTGAAACCTAAAAAACTGTTGGAAATACGCATATAAACATTTCAATTTAAACATCATCAATAACTAACACGTGCTCCACTCAAAGATATATCAAAATAACCGATCAGATCGATTTTCAGTTTTCAGTTTCATATAAAATCAATTTATAATTATTGATCATTAAAAAAAGGGGTTCTTATGTAAGAAAAAATATTACTTTAAAGCTGTTGAGCGTAAAGTTTCATAGGAAAGTAGTTTCAAAAGAACTTAATTTTCGAGATAATACAAATTTATCTTTAAGTAAAGAGTTTTCCAAAAGATTTGTTAAACAGATATGAATGAAATTTAATTTTTGGATTGTGGGAATGTATTAAATATGTTATAGGTTTGTGCAATTTAAAGTAAATGCAAAAAATATGTAATATACTATTTTCACATCTCCATAACTTGGGTTATATTAAAGCTATCGGGACCAAATTTACATATTATGTGTATGGTATCATTATAACTCTTCTTACCAAGTTTGATTCGGATCGGACAACTAAAGCTAACAGCTCCCATAGGACAAATTAAACAAAAATTGCTGATTCGTACGAACAAATGTTGTTTAAATTAACCGATCTCAACCAAACTCACACATTATGTGTTTATCGTGATTCTATATGTCCTTACCAAATTTGATCTGGGTCAGGCAACTATAGCATATAGCTTTCATAGAACAAATCGGTCAAAAATTGACGATATGTCTGAAGACATGTAGTTTTTGTTGATCGAAACTACTATAACTATCCTTACAAAGTTTGGTCCAAATCTGACAACTATAGCCAATAGCTCCCATAGGACTAACCAATCAAAAATTTCTGATTTGCATGGAAAAACGCGCACTAGAAGGAATACGGGGTCTTTTACTGTCGGCTCGCTCAACTGTAGCCTTTTTAACTGGTTTAATTTAAAGTCAGGAAATTTGGCCGACGGACTAACAATTAGACTCGATTGTACAGTGTGTTACAGATTTTTTAACCGTAATATACTGCATTCCCATAAATACATTCCCATTTATGAAAGTTTTAAGGTAATATATATTTATAATCTTCTCAATTAATTGGGCTAGAAACTTAATACTAAACAGTGGCCACACTTAAGTCAAGTGTCAGTGCCGCCTAGGCAGGGTATTGCATGGTCGAGTGCACTTATTCCCCTCTCCCTCCCTCGTGCTCTGGGTCACTCCCCCATTTGGGAAACAGTTGGCAATCCTGGGCATAAGATACTTTGTTTTAACCATCGCCTTAATGTACACAAATACATATGAATGTGTAAATAAATATATATGGACCTATATAGATGCGAACGTGTGCGTGTATAACTGTATGTGTGTGTGTGTAAGCTATATATATATATATATCCCAACGGTAGTGTTTGTCGAACGGCAAACGCAAACACACATTTGTACAATGTAAATATACTCTCAAAAAGGTATTTTTATTTGTTAAAGTCTTGGGCCTTTAAGTGTATTGTAAATATCAAATTCGTTTTTCATTATAGCGGTTTAAATATTTGAATTGAATTTTGCTTAAATTTTTACACATCTCTCAGCTTATACTATGTTTATATATGCCTATATATAGATATGTATTTATCACCCTTACTGTGTATTAATATTTTGTAACGAATTGTATAACACATTGAAGTGGACATTTTGAACCTTTATAGAATTTTACTTTTATTGTTTTTGCACCGTTTATAATACTTGAGGAATTTTAACAGTTGCATATTTTTGTTTGCACTGTAAAGTTCAACAGTGCAGTAACTAAAACTGTTATACAAGCCAAAGGAATGCTAAGTTAACATTGCCTAAGTTAGTTAACATTCCATTGCTCTCCCTCTGCTGCGCTAACATAGCCGCTGCTCTGTTAACTCTACGTTGCTGCTGTAGCTTTTGTGTAAGCTTAAAGGGAATTAATACTCGTATCATATTCGAATAATTTTTCAGTCTAGTACTTTAGTAAAAAGCAGAAGAGCTATAATTATGGAATTAAATCTCTAAATACATGAAGTGTATTTAGGCTCGTTTATGCAGAAACCTGTAGACAGTTGAAATAAGGCTTAAATGCTAAAGAGCACACAAGTGCCGTTTAGGCCCATTTTTACCAAGAATTCGAACTGCTTATTGCAGCTTATTACCATCTTTTATCTGTTCGATTGACAGCAGATACAAAAGCTGATTTAACACACAACAAAACATAATTCAACTCAGCGGATACATTTAATTGTATGGACAAACTGGCTCTCCAGTGTTGGTCAACGGGTAGAAAAATTGTTTATTATGCCAACAAATTGATATGAAGCTTAATCACAATTTTGACATTAGTTTAAGCTTTAGAGTGGGTTTGAGGTTAGGGGAGTGGATAATAAATATCAGTTAATTGGTGTACTTAGTACATATATAAATAAAGTTAAGACTTAATCAGATACCCTGTAAATTTGATACATATTACTTACCTATAAACTGCACTTCAGACGACCTAATCGAAATCAACCCCTTGAATTACTTGGTTTACCGGGATGTGGGTTTATTGTTGTGAGCACTGAAATTAAACTATAAATTTTTTTATGAGTTTCATTACTAAACAACACTGGAAATACTTACAATGCGCTTTATTGTTGTCTCGCTGTGGGAAGAAAATTCATTTTTCTTTAGATAAAATACTGTAGATATTTTTAAGAATTTATATAGAGCAGGGATGGAATTACTTTTATGTATTTTGAAATAAAAAATTAATCAAAAAACAGCTAGAAACATTTTTATTAAATAGTTTATTAGTTAAATATTTTATATAGCTTAAATTAATTAAAAATGTATTTATTAAAATTTACTTAAAGGTTTACGAGCTCGAAAGAAGATTTAAGCAGCAACGATATTTATCGGCTCCCGAACGTGAACATTTAGCCAGCCTTATACATTTGACGCCCACACAGGTAAGAGCAACAAATTATAATGTATAAAAAATTAAATAATAGATTTATTTTATTTTTTTGGTACATATAAAATATAAATATAGAAATAAATAAAATAAAATAAAATATGTATTTTTTTTTTTAAAATATATAAAAAATACCATAAAAACTTATTATAACTCCACTGAATAATACGTCTATACATATACTGTAAAAAAAAATATATCTTCGGCTTACCGAAGACTAAATACCCTTCCAGTCAGGCACATTCAGCTTATTTTATTTCAATTACCAATTGTTCCTATGGAAACTATATGATATAGTAATCCGATTTGTATGAAATTTGGTCAGCATATTGGTAATCATAGCAAATGTGTATTGCGTGAATTTGGTTGAAATCGTTTAACGGACATTAAAAATTTTCATACATTTCAAGCATTTTCAGTATTCTCAACCGATTGTTGCAATGGCAGCTGTATGATATAGTAGTCGGATCTAGGTAAAACTTGGTATGCACATGCGATAATGTACCAAGTTTCATCAAGATGTCTTTAAAACTAAGAGACTAGACGGACAGGTGGACGATGCTGATCAAGAACATATATACTTTATGGAGTTGGAAACGTCTCCTTCAATGCAGTATAAACTTCGAGACAAAAACAATATACCCTCTGCAATGGTATTAAAATACTAAAAGAATAAAAAGATGATTACTATTGAGATCTAAGCTAGGCAACAAATATTTTCAAAACTTAAAAAAAAAAATTTATAAAATTAATATTAAATATTACTAATAATCAATTAATTAAGAAAAATAATCTTACTTCAAGATCTAAGCGACAAAAAATTTTCCAAAAATTACAAAAGATAGAGAGAACACCAAAAAAACGGTTTCTAAAGTTGGCGCTACTTGGGCTACTTAATTTTGGGCTGTTAATACTTAGCTCAAGGGATAAGTCCATTGTATAGGTCGGGATATATGCCTACTATTGTCAGTTTGGAGACCATTTAAAAGTGTTTGTCTCTGAGAAACGGAAGAAGTCTTCACACACAGGACACAGGACATAAACATAGATTGTATAGAAAGAGTCTTAAGAACTGGGATGTCTTGGAGAGGGAGACGGCGGTGATGATGATGTTTGCTTTAGTAAGTGGTGAATGTTGAATGGAAAAGGCGTGGGGATGACAACAACTTACACTTTAAATATAATATAATTGTCATTAGGTTAAGCAATTACTGGACTGACAAACAGCAGCAGCTACAGCTACAGCTACAGCTATATAGCTACAGCTACAGGGTGTGACGTGTTATAACAATAAAAATATTTGAATTGTGTATTGTCACCCTCGAGTTTTATTATCTGAACAAATTCATACAATGAATACCCGCCTAAACGGGAGTGGTGATTACCTTAGAATAATGCAGTAGCTTCCACATCGAGATAAGGAGAGTGAAAGGGAGAGAGAGGAAGAGAGAGAGAGAGAGAGAGTCTGTGGCTTGTTTTTGAAAGATAAAAACGCATTAATGAACAATGCGATGAAAAAATAATAATATATTTAAACTCACCCCAAGTATGTGTGTGTGTGTGTGTGAGTGTATGTGTGTGTATTGAATTGAAATATGGTCATTGTTTGATCATGCTCATCTATAAAAGGGTCCTTCCATTGTATTCAGTATTCACTCCATAAGTGTTTCACGTAGTACAGTGTAATCTAACTTATCAAGCGGAATGCGAATACACATCCCTTTGTTGAATTGTTAGTACTTTCTACCTACTTATGTTTATTCTATATAGTACAAGGGAAAACCTCGGAAAACATTGAAAAACCACAACCAAAAAGAAATTCTTCTCATTCTATTCTATTCTACTCTATTTTTTACCACATTTAATTGTGTTTAAAAATAGTATAGTTCCAATTGTTGTCTTGAATTGAATTGATTCGACAGCATGTCGTGTGCGATTTATCGGTTCACTAACACGCCCCCTAACGCCTATTAGTTCCTTATCACTGCTCACCAATTTATAACAGTTTACTGTTTGCTGATAGGTGATCGGATGAAAGATAAGTCTATTAGGCGTTTATACAAAGAGGTGGCATAATATACTGCAAATGTTTGTTAAATTTTAGGATTTCTTGATCAGAGTTGTTAGTAGTGTAGATTTGGGGAATACACAGGAATAGTTAAGGATCTTAAGGTACCTTTAATTAGTCTTAAGTTAGAATTATAAGTAACCTTTATTCCATAAAACAAAATATTTTCATTTTCTAAACTGTATGTATTAATTAAAATTTGTTATATTTCTAATTTCAGGTTAAAATCTGGTTTCAAAACCATCGATACAAATGCAAGCGACAGGCTAAAGAAAAGGCTATGGCTGAACAAAATCAACACAATCAGGTAAAATAATGATCACTGAATTATCTATTATATAAGAAATACTAAGGGATCACTTAGAAAAGAAGTTAGTAAGGCTACAGTCGAGCGAGCCGACTGCAAAAGACCCCGTTCTTCTGTACAAATCCCCAATTTGTAACCAATTTGTCCTATGGGAGCTATCCGGATCAAACATAGTGAGAATAGTTATAATGGTACCTTACACATACAGAGTGAATTTGGTCACAATAGCTCTAGTCGTTTTCAAGTTATGGTGATTTTAACATACTTACTTACTCTTTTTAAGAGTAAGGGGTCTAAGAATCTTAGGACTAGAATACAATTTTTTTAAGTAAACAATTCAGTATATATATTTTTATACTCTCTGCAAGAGAGAGTATATTGGGTTTGTGAAAAGTATGTAACAGGCAGAAGGAGGCGTGGCAGACCCCATAAAGTATATATATTCTTGATCAGCATCACAAGCCGAGTCGATATAGCCATGTCCGTCTGTCCGTCTGTCTGTCCGTCTGTCTGTCCGTCCGTATGAACAAACAGATTTCAGAGATGGTAAGAGCTACAAGTTTGAATTTGGTCTCTATCGACTCGATATTAAGTCAGTCAATACAAGAATCTTTTTTTTTTTCGATGCCATGCCCCGTTCGCCCACAATGAGCAAAAAACTAGACACATCTCGTATAAAATTGATGTTTTAGGCGAATATCTCAATAACTATGGCACTTAGGAGAACCAATTTTGGTAGGGAGGTTTCTAGAGACGGCATAAATGCATTGCCATTAAAAATTTTGGACTGCCACGCCCCCTTTTCCCACAAGAAATAAACTAATTTGAAAACTTCAATGCCGATTTTAAGGCATTTGATCTTATCATACAGTATTGTTATTTTAAATTCATTTGAAGACAAAATATATCAAACTATCCTGAAAGTTGCATGCAAATCGGACTATTAACAAAAGAGCTAGACATGTAAGAAAGTTAATAATTGAACGCAATGTCAATGCATGTGTGCAAGCGAGATAGAAGCATACAAACATGTGAGCGAACGTTTTCGCTGCTTGCTAGCGGCAGCGCTGCTCGCAGATGCTGGCCGTGCCGACCAAAATTCTATTTTTGACAAAATAGTTATCCAGCTATGAAGTTAAGCCTATTTTATGTGTATGGTTTTGGGCGGGAAACTTTCAAGTGTCGTGATGGCGTTGCCGGTTAAGTGCTTGATCGGCAAACGCAGAGTCGTGGGTTCGAATCGCGGTCAATCCTTTAAAAGAATATAATTCAATAGCCCCAATTGTTGCATGTTTTCATTTAGTAATAAAAAAATTTTTTTTTTATCAAAACCCAGTTTAAACAAGTAAGAAAGGCTACAGTCGAGCTAGCCGACTGTAAAAGACCCCGTACTCATAGTATTTGCAATAAAACACTTTGAAACAAAACCATCAATTTGTAATAGGGATGCAAATCGCCAAGAAAATGCCGATATCGATATTAATTAAAATATAACATCAAATCAAATATCGATATTATCAACAACTGAATTTAAATACGATATATTATAGACATAATGACCAAATATCGCGTGCGATATTATATCGCAATTATAATTACTATGGTATTGAATATCGATATATGATAAATCGTATGCATACATGTGCGTGCATCGTCCGCAAGCAGTGCAGTCGCTACACAAGCAGCGAAAACGTTCGCTCACATGTTTATATGCTTCTGTCTCGCTTGCACACGTGCATTGACGTTGCGTGCAATTGTAAACTTTGTTACGTGTCTAGCTCTTTTGTTTATTGTCCGATTTGTATGCAACTTTCAGGATAGTTTGTGATACTTTGTCTCCAAACGAATTTGAAATTACAATACCGTACAACAAGTGCAAATGCCTTAAAAATGGCATTGAAGTTTGAAAATTATTTCATTCGTGTGGGAAAACGGGGCGTGGCAGTCCAAAAATTTTAATGACAATGCATTTATGCTGTCTCTAGCAACTTACATACCAAAAATGGTATTCCTAAGTGCTATAGTTACTAAGATATTTGCTTAAAACATCAATTTTTTCCGAGGTGACCATAGTTTTTTACAATTTGCGGAGGCGGTAAGGGGCGTGGCAAAGATTTGAAATAAACTTGATCTGCTCGCGAAGCAAACGGACTTTCATTCCAAATTTGGTGGCTCTAGCTTTTGTAGTTTAAAAGATCCAGGTGTTCATACGGACGGACGGACAGACGGACAGACGGACAGACGGACAGACGGACAGACGGACATTGCTATATCGTCTCGGCTGTTGATGCTGATCAAGAATATATATACTTTATGGGGTCGGCCACGCCTCCTTCTGCCTGTTACGCACATTTCGCTTCAGACAAACTTAATAGACCCCTCTACTCTTTTTTAGAGTACGGGGTCTAAAAAATTTTTCCAATTGTTTATTAATAATTTGTTAATAAACAATTTTTTTCGATAATGCAACACGTTTAAACAACACAATAAAATATATTCCTTTTGATGACGGACCAGGAGTCGAACCCACGACCTTCCGTTCATCGACCGAATACTAATCATCCGCGCCACCGCATCACTTGGAAATCTTTGGCCTAAAACCATAGATATCTCTATAAAAGAGGCTTAACTTCCTAGCTGAACGTCTTTCAACGTCTTTTACTGCAAGTACTATCAGTTAATATTCTCGGATACTGATTTTATTAAAATGAGCGGGAATAAAAGGCAGAGAGTATTCTACGGTCGGGCGTGCTCGACTGTAATTTTCTTTCTTGTTTTTAGTAAATTATGCTAACAAATCCGCTGATCAAAGTTTTAGAATTATTTTATACGTCTAAATCCCTTTGAGGATTATAATTGACCAAACATAAAAATATTTTAAAAATTAAAACTTTAGAAAAAAGAATTTGAGTAGTTTTTTAAATAAAAGATTTTAGGTTCTTATACTTTTATTAACGACAGTTTTAGAAAAAAATTCTGATTTATGAGTGAACAGTGAACCGTGGTCACCCTTCTTGGACTTTTAACGGTTTTCGGTTCACTAAGCAATCAATGGATTGCATAATTAGACTACTTGAGTGTTATTTCAATTGATTTTGATCGAATTTTCGTATTATTTCGTTTACAGTCAGCAAGTTCGCCACGACGCGTCGCTGTGCCAGTGTTGGTAAAGGACGGCAAACCCTGCTCGGGGGCCAGCAGTGCCCCGCAACCCCAATCGCATACAAATAGCTCGACAAATTCGGGTAATAACAGTAATAATAGTAACGGTAATGCGAACGGTGCAAATGGAACGGCAACAGCGAGTGCCAATGTACCGAGTGGACTTAATCTAATTCCCGGTGATGCACCCAATTCACACTCACCTGACACCTCGTCCTCCCTGATAGCCAGCTATGGTGGAACTGTCGGTGGATCGAATGCTTCAATGTTACAGCAACCCTGCAATAATGCTCTAATGTCCAATAGTCTAGCTATGGCATATAGAAACCAAAACAATTTCATTTCCAATGGTCATCAGCAGCAATGTGGAGGCTATTTGCCATTGCAAGGTAGAGCATGGTAAATGTATCATAACATACATATATACACACACAGGCATACACACACACACACAGGTACACGCGCTTAGACACACACACGCACATAGCTACTCTTATAATTTCAATTCTTTCGGTTACATTCACAGTGTACTAAATACTGTTATACACTCGTATGTGTGTCTCTCTCTCTGTGCGTGTGTGTGTGTATGTGTGTCTGTTTGTATGACAATTTTAAAATAGATGCAGCGATATTTGATTTCGATTTCATTAAATGAAATGATTGCTTTATATAATAGCAATAATAAATAAGTTCTTAACAATATATATATATAGTATGTATAGTATATATACATACACATATACAGGCAGGTCTCTCGAAAACCTCAAAAACAAAACAAATAGTATATATAGTGCATATATAGTATATATATGATAAGTGTATATATTTATAGATCAATGTATTATACAATAAACTGAAAACTTAAATGTGTTCAAAAGTTTCATAAATTAATTAGTTCCAACAATGCTACAAACTGCGTATTTTACTTTTACAACGAATTTTTCAAAACTTTCACATTATTTTAAAAGAATTTCAGTGAAATAAATAAAGAACAAGGCGCTATCTATTGGAAATGGGAAGAAAATGGTGAGAAATTTTTCCATGATTTTAAAAGAACCAAGTTTTGGGTGGACAAACTACTTGATCTAAATTTCTTGGAAAAATTTGCAATAGCTTGTACCATTTTAACTTTTGGAATGCAATTTTAGGTACAATTGCTCTAAAAATTGTACCCATTTTACAAAACCGTATGAAATGTATGGTACAATTACTCTAAAATGTGTACCCATTTGCGATGTATGGTACAATTCCTCTAGAACAGGCACCCATTTTACCTAATGTATGGTACACTTACTGTAAAACTTGTACCTAGTTTTCTAGTTTATTGAATTCAAGATAAGGTACTTTTATTTAAATTACTGCTACCTATTTTATTTATAGGTACAATTTATGTTTTTTTTTAATTGCTTCGAAATTTAAATTAAACAAGTAAGAAAGGCTACAGGCGAGCGAGCCGACTGTAAACGACCCCGTACTCATTAAAGTGCGCATTTTCCATACAAATAAGTAATTTTCGACCAATTTGCCCTATGGGAGCTGTAAGCTATAGTCGTCCAATCAAACTTAGTGAGGATAGTTATATTGGTACCGTACACATAATACGTAAATTTGGTCTTGATAGCTCTAGTCGTTTCAAAGACAAACTTTCATTTTAAATTTGGTGGCTCTAGCGCTTATAGCCTCTGAAATTTAGGGGTTCATACGGACGGACAGCCATACGGACATCGCTATATGGACTCGGCTGTTGATGCTGATCAAGAATATATATATTTTATGGGGTCGGCCCCGCATCCTTCTGCCTGTTACGCACATTTCGCTTCTGACAAACTCAATAGACCCCATTACTCTATTTTAGAGTACGGGCTCTAAAAATTTGTGAGTTCTTTAATTTTACAACTTTAAAATGGACAAAGACTAAGGTAAGCACAGTTAAAATTTAAAGAGTTATCTTTCTTATATGGTATTAAATCAGCTTAAATACTACCATAACTTTGGTGATAAGTACATACTATATTTTTTTCAGACTTAATGACCTACGGCGTTACACTGGTTCGACTTTCATTATCATTCAAATAAGTATTTCAATAAAACCAAATGATTAACGCCTTTTTAATACACCACACATAAAATTAAATAAAAGAGAGATTAATTTAAAGGCGACCATGCATGGAGGTCAGTTTAGGTGTCAAGCTCCAATGAGCAAACACTGAAGCTATACAATTTAAAGCAACGCCGTCGACTGCTACCGACGGCCGTTGACAACGGTCAACAAGAGCAGTCAATTGCAGTTGTGTGTACTCAGTTCTATGGACCTTATTGATTTTTAGCCTCTTTGGGGGTGAGTTCGGTTCAATCTCGGGGAGCAGCAGCAAATCCTGGGGAATTCAATCCCACCTGAATTTAAGCTATAAGAAAAAAACAGAAAATTTGTTAGCGCAAATACAGCAAAGAAAATTGAATACCAGAAATCAAATTTTGTTTCCTTGTTTACGTCACGCAAATGCGCTGGTAACTACGAGCGATAGATGGCGCCACAGCAGTTTTGGGACAACTTTGGATTTAGATCGGAATCTTACTGATGGTCTCTCAGACAGGTAGAGAGAGAGAGGGAGATACTTATCTGCATTTTTTAATAAAGTGATCAAATTTTAAACAACTGAAGTTTTCATGCAAAAATAAATAAAAGTTTTCTGATTTTTTAGAGTCTTAATATTTATACGACAATATTTATTAGTTGTAGTTTAAAAATAAAAATCAAAAATTAAAAAATAAATATACAAAGATATTTTTTATTTTTCAACTACTTAATAGTTAATTATAGTGTAAATCTTAATAATAATATCAAGTGTGTCGAATCCAGCTATATAGACTGGGTTTAAGCAGTCAGTTTTGCGTATTCCCCCCCACCGAACAGCAATGCATATCGTAAGTATTGGATAGTAAGTTAGTTTTAGGGCATTACTAATGGTATAAATTATTGACATTTCTTTGGAATATTGTGCCAGAACCATCGTCTATATTAATATAGTCATTGGATACGGCAACGGCAACTAATGATTCCGAAGACTTAATTCCTTTCGGATTCTTGTTTAAACAGTCACTCACATAAATATTGCTCTCATCGTTATTAGTTTTCTTTTCCTTCTTGTTTCGACTTCCACAATTGAAGTTACTAAACATATTTTGTTCGTTACTTTCATGTGCATCGGTCATATCGATTCTTGATTCGTTATCACCGATCACATTGGGACAATTCTGATTACAGTTATCACACGTATGTTTATCAATCGGTATTATGCATTCCGATTGATTTGAGTTTGGCGATGACGATGTTTCATATTTACGAGGACGTCCTCGGGACAAGTGACGCCTCTTAATGAACTCATTATCATCAACCATCCAAAATGAACCAAAATCATCTTCATACCGCACAAAGCATTTGTGTAAAGATAAATTTGTTCGAATTGCATTCTACAGTTATCATGCGTATTAATTATATATGGAATACGATTTAACATGAATATATATAGTTTTTATAACCCATGTAAGCGATTAGATTAGAAGAAGAAATGGAATAAAGTACATGAATAATGGAATAAAATTTAACAGACTTACTTAAATTGGTTTTATATATAATAATATACCCATATGTTGTACCCAAATCAAACCAAAAGTTATAGAAGTGTTGCTAAACCATTTTCATATAAGGCTAACAAATCAAAAAATATATGACAATTACTGGTTTATATAGGGTATTTAATTGGCATGCATAAATATTTTAAAGTAAAATTTGTTTTTATAATATTAGCAGATTTTATAAATCGCATTTCATTACATTATTTTATATTTATTGACAAGCCTTTAACTTTATTTTATTACAAATCCTTTATTAAAACTATATAGACTTAAGAATACTAATTTTTTTTTTTTTTTGGGTGTACGTTGTCAGAAATGGTCAGAAATGGTCCAGTACGTTTGTAGGATATTTAACAGTCGGACGGACTAATAGTTAAGCAGACAGACGGAACACACTTGGGAAAAAAACTTAATCTAAAGTATGTATAGTAGTATGTTTAGTTCAATTAAGTATAGTTACTAAATTGATACACAGCTTAAGAAATACCCTTACCCAGTTGACAATACCCTTAAAAGTATTCAGGTTTCAATATAAATACAGCAACACGCCATCTAGTGTCCATTGCCTGTGTGCCATTAATGTAAGTTAATGTAGATATAGATATAGTATACGGTATACATAAGATCTGGGTAGGGCAACAAGTTGACATCGAAAACAGTTCTCTTTTCAGACTTTCCAAAACCTTGGATAGAAATGGAACAGTATAATTTAGAAATCGGACAGACTAACAGAGTTCAACGGACACACAGACAGAACAGCGGACAGACAGTACAGCGGACAGATAATACAGCGGACAGACAGTACAGTGGATACACAGTTCAGCGGACGGACAGTACAGCGGGCAGACAGAGCACCTAATTGACAGTACAGTGGATACACAGTATACCGGACAGACAGTACAGTGGATACACAGTTTAGCGGACAGACAAACTGGCGTTGAGTACTGATTATCATTATAACACTTTATCCTTAAAATTAAAGCTGGGTATTTCCTTGAAGTTTCCTTGATTAACTTCGTTGAATTCCTCATTTCCTTCAAGTTCTACTTTCCTTAGAAGTTTGCAAGTAACATTTTCCATAACTTCCACTTAAAGTTATATCAAATCTTAAATTTTGGTCCCATTATGGCGTCTCGCTTCTTCCTAGTCTTCTGGTTTCTGTTCCTGATTAGAAAGCAGTATTAGATTCCTTTAGAGGTTCCGCTGAACATCGGTATGATCAGCTTGTGCCTGTGCTCCGTCTAATAATCACAATTTTCACCAACCGACACGAAAAATTGTTTTATCGAGATCGCACACGATTTTGAAATAATTTTAACCAGCTTTTATTAACCGTTACTTACTTACCAAAGCTGATTCACTAATACACTTTTTTAATGATTTTTATTTGATTTATAAAAGTTGAATAAAAGTAGAAGCATTCCGAATAAAATATACAAACTGTTAATATGTATTATTTTGTACAATACTCCCACATACCCAAAGTTTAATGCTATGTAAAAGTTATTATCCGTTGAATTTTTAACACCGGCTAAATTAAGATTATTGGCAACTGCAGCAGTACGTTGTGGTCTTCTCTTGTAGAATTCTATTTCATCCACCGTCCAAACGGCTCCCTTCACGTTCTCAACACGCATAAAGCATTTGTGCAGTGACAAATTATGACGAACTGCATTCTATGGATACGAATTGGTATGAATTTTGAGTGTGGGGACAATACTTTAGTTAACTACTGTAACTGCACTAAGAAATGACGGGTTAGATCAAGCTCGGAGCACTGAGAAGTACTATGATATCATATAAAGTAAAAAGGTTTGTAGGAAAATAGCTGGGCGAGCCTTGTGAGCCTCCACATAGCTTTGGTTAACAAGCTTTAGTATAGTCTACTTAGAGAGCCTGATTTAAGAACCATTACATTACTAACATAAAAACCTATCTTAACATCAAGTGATATTTATCTTATTAAGCTGAAAACCTTAGGAACACAAAAGCAATATAAAATCTATAAATATTTTAGCAAGTTGAGCTGATGTACAATCCTAAAATCAAGATACATAAGTATGAATCTTCCAAAATGAGTATAATACAGTTTTCGGATCTGCTGAGAATTAACTCTAATTTCCCCCACTTAAACATTCCATATAGATAAGACTTATTAATAAATAAATTCATATATTACCTTCCAAGTGGCCGCATTCCTCCGGAAGTAACAAAACGTATTTTGGAACCAATTGTAAATTTCATTCAGAGTCAATTGTTTATCTGGTGAGTCAATAATGGACTGTAATTAAATCAATAAAGTGGGATTAACTATACAGTTTATTTAAAATAGTTACTAACTTACTTGTCTGATGAGAGAAGCATAAGTGAATGGTGGACGAACATCGGCGTTCTTATAAAACTCCCTATTGCGCTGAATTTCTGTAATTTTTTTTAGATTTTATAATAAATTTAGTAGATAGACGTTAATCTTAGTGAAACTTATAAAGTTCTTTTAAGCAAAAAAAATTCAAACACCTTCGTTTTCATATACCTTACTCACCATGTTGAACATCAAGTCCTGCCCTCTCAAGCATATAGGGTAACCCTGAAAATAGAGAATGGTATACAATAATAGTAGTAGGAATAAAACTGGTATATGTATTAGTAGTACAAAGGGATAAATTTAATAGGTTAATAGGAAGTGGGAGTTGGTAATTATCTTTAGCAGTTAGTAGACGAGCAATCAATAGTAGTTGAACAAGAAGAAGCTAGCAAAAGTAGTAGAATAGTAGTGTCAGATCAAACAATAGCAGTAGTAGAAGTAGTAAGATCAGATTAATAAATAGTAGTAGAAATAGTAGTATCAGAATAGTAGTAAAAGTGGTAGCAAAGCAATAGTAGTAGAAGTAGTAATAGTAGTAGCAAAGCAATAGTACAAAAAATAGTAGAAGCCGATATAGTAGTAGTAGCAATAGTAGTAGCAAAGCAATAGTGGTAAAAATAGTAGAAGACGATTCAGAAATAGTAGCTGTAGAAGTCTACGGCAGTATATGAATAGTAGTAGCATTGTAATACTAGTAGTAGTAATAGTATCAAAGCAATAGTAGTAGAAGTCTACTGCGGTAAATGAATAATAGTAGCAGGACAATGCTAGTAGTAGTAATAGTAGTAGCAAAGCAATAGTAGTAGAACTGTACTGCGGTAAATGAATAGTAGTAGCAGGACAATATTAGTAAGCGTAATATTAGTAGTAAGGCAATAGTAGTAGGAGTAGTAGTAGCATATCAATAGCAGTAATTCAAGTAATAGTAAAGAAAAAGTGGTAGTAGCAGAAGTTGAAGTCGATAGGTAATAATAGCAGTAAATATTTATTAATAAAGTAGTAGATAAGTAGTAACAGAGTTAATGCTTACCGCCCGTTACAGAAAAAGTACTTTTTTCATGGCCCCTTTTCTTGATTGAGGACAAAGTGTTTGTGTTCCCAATGGGCATATTTACTGAATTTGGAGAATGCGATCGATAAAGACCTCGGGCAACATTGTTTATAACAATGGGCGTGGTTCCGCCGCAGAAATTAAGATCAGCTCCTGGAATATCCTGCAAAATAAATGTTAAATTTAGTAGTAAAACAAAAAATATGACAATAAGTAGTATTTTAAATACTAAAAAATACCTTTCGATCTGTTTTCGTTGGTGATAGTAGCTGCTTGGAGAGGTAAAGATGATGCATCATGGCCTGAAGACGATCTCTTTCCTTTTGCAGATGCGATTCCAATTGGGAAACTACCTGCATTTGCACACGTGCTTGGGCCGTTGAGCGATCATCCAATCCGTGTTCCGAATTTAGATGCCTGTAAATGGATTTAGTTCAAGTTAAAACTCTAAATCCTATACTAATAGACCCCTAAATCGATTACTCACTTGACAAACGAAGCAATATCCTCCAAATCCATTTCGCAGCCCGGCCAGCGGCAAATGCCGTGTGCAAAAAGTGGATGATAATATTTGCGTACAGCAAAGACATCGTGTATATGATTATATTCATTACTATACATATCATTCTCCTTCGATCGCAGCAGCTTTTCCGTATCAGACAAAATATTCTTCTCTTGGTCGGATATGAAATCGGGAAAGCTATAAAAATTAATATCCCCACCGGGTGCCATTGTATGTAACTGTTGACCTTGAGCCAACTGCATTTGATTGGCAAACTCAGGTGCAAATACTGATTCACCCATGCTCGAAGCAGGTGAACTAGATTTAATGATATGGGTAGCATATGGTAGTGCATTATTCAGAAAAGACCCTTTCGGAAAACAGTTATTTTTAATCGCATCTGGACATAGTTCTGGGGACATGGGCATATGGTAACGAGATTTTCCCGGTGTATCTTTCTGGTGCAGTTTTTCGATTTGCGGTGAAGATTTGTTGTCTTCGGGATACTCATCCTCTGGAATCCGAATCATCTTAAGAGCTCTGAAATTTATAACACGCAAAACTGTACATAATTGTTACAGAAGTAGACCAGTAGGATAAATAAAAAAGAATTATCAGTAGAATACAGTAATCCCCAAGTGAAATGTTGTGATATGCTTTATTGAGTCAAAAAACGAAGAAGAGTACCGAAGCCGTATATATATTTAAATAATTTATTATTATGATAATTCTCATAAACTAGGAGATGCATTTATATTATATTTCAAAACCGATTTGGACTTCTTCCGTTGATTTGAAGATGTCATTTCGAAATCCTTGCCAAAATCAAACTGATGCCACTGAGCTGAGGTACATTAGAAAATGTCATTACTCCCTCATCTAAGAGATTTTTATAGCAAAATTCATTCCATCCTGAACTTTACCTTTTATAACAAGTTCCATAACGGGAAACCATCAGCCAACGCTTCTCATTACCAAAAATCATTGCAGTGACAGCCACCATCAGTTAAAGCAAAACACAAGTAAATTTCAACATTTTCCCCGTCGGTTGCATACTGAGCTCCAAAAAAGATAGATCAATCATCCATTCAAACTAAATCTTCACTAAGCCACAGCCATAAAATTCTTCAGCGTTTTTATTTCAACACCGATACAACTAATTTGTGTTATTAAGCTTGCAAACTTTAATAACAATTCAAGTCCTGCTCGTAAATATTATTTTAAATATCGATTATAATTTCGAGCATAACCAAGATCAGCAGAGTCAATTAATAATATCTTAAATGGACCGGTGAAATGTAAGTTACAGGCAGAAGGAGGCGTTGCCGACCCCATAAATTATATATGTTCTTGATCAGCATCAACAGCAGAGACGATATACCGATGTCATTTTGTCCGTATGAACACCTAGATCATCTAGACTACAAGAGCTAAAGCCATCAAATTTGGAATGAAAGTACAACTACATGTCAGGCAGACAAAGTTTATTTCAAATTGTTGCGACGCCCCCAATCGCCCCCGCAAATTGTAAAAAACTATTTTCACATCACCATAACTTGAAAACGAGTAGGGGTAGAGATACCAAGTTCACATATTATGTGTATGGTACCATTATAACTGTCCTTAAAAAGTTTGCTCCGGATCGGACTTCTATAGGCTATAGCTCCCATAACACTAATCGGTGGAAGATTGGTCATTTGTAAGGAAAAACGCGCACTAGAATGAGACGAGGTCTTTTACAGTCGCCTCGCTCGACTGTTACCTTTCTTACTTGTTGTATTACAACATAACATACCTTCACAGATAGTGCCAAATGATAATAGCTTAAATTCACAAATATCTTTGTGATTCCTATGTTGTTATATGTTTTTATACATATAGTGTTCACCTAACTAACATTTGACTTTAAGGACTCAATAAAGGTCTGGGCGAAATAAGCTGGGAGCGACTGTAAGTCTTTCTGCATTGCACAAACGTAGAGCTGGATAAAACGTATGAGTAAACTGCATGGTTGTTGAGATTCGTTGATTAACTCAACATCAACACGCAGGCAAAGTTTATGTATAGATTTATGTAAAATATATTTCATTGTTTTGTGTCTTAAGCGATGCGTGGTTCTTCATGGATTAAACAAACGAAAATACACACACATACAAAGTAGAATCGTCTGTATGAAAGCTTTGTATGTTACTGTGTGTGTGTGTGCATTTGTCTGGCGTCCGAGTATTTAAATTTTATACACTTACGCATTGTTCTCAACCTTTAATATGAAATTAGCGGAATTGTAACCATTAAAAACCCATTTGTGTATACATACAGGACTATACATAAGTATACGTACATGTCTACAATAATAATTACAGACATTGGGAACATACATACTTATTTCTAATTAGTAAACTAAATTTATTATAACTAAATGGCCTAGGTTTGCACATCAATGCGTATTAGTTGTAACTTAAAGCTTATAATTTTTATTCGAAACTTATTGTACACTATTGGATACACAATAGAAACTTAGTATATACACACACTCATATGCAAATTGTCTGCAAATACATATCTGCGATGTATGTGCATACAGTTTAACATATAAACGTGTGCTTTGATATTAACAACTATTTAAATGAATACATATGTAAATGAATTTACATATGTAAACATATCTTAAACTAAACTATGCACTAAATAATCTATGTATTAATTAAACGTAAATAGCTGGAAAAGTAGAGATGAGATGTGTTCGCGTGCTGGTGACTGACAAATATTGCGACTATCGATTAACGTAGTGTTATGCTAAATCGATACGATACCCACAGTTCTGAAAAATATCTGCAAAGTGGTATTTCGATATTTTCTGCTACATATCGATAGCTTCTATTGACACATTCTACCATCACTATAAATAGTTGTTTACTTCACACAAAATATGGATCAAACGAGAGAATTATTAAAATCTAATAACAAAAATCGTCGGAAAGCTGAAATAAGTTCAAAGTTTACAAAAGTAGACTCACCATTGGCCAAATATCCTTTTTAAACACATAGTTTATGTTTAAATAAGAGTGTGCACGCTTTTATACAATTCTTAACACCACAGTCTGCCTGCAGTATTTATTTATTTTGCATTTTAATTTACAATATTTTGGTTTTCTTAACTCCTTCCACACATATGATTCAGCGGGAAACTTGTCATGCGTATTGTGCAGGATTCCCATCAAAGCCAACGTTTGGAAAGTTCACCTGAACTCAAAACAGCACAAACAGTTTGTGGAATTGGCCAAACGACAACCAGTCAAAGCTGAAATTACTCCAAAACCGGCAAAAACAACTGCAAATTCTAAGCCAGTACCATTACCGGAAAAGGCGCCCATTACACCAGAAATTATTGTTAAAAATGATGTCGTAAAGAAACCCAGCATTCAATCGGAGAACGTAACAACTAATGAACATCCACAAAGCGTATTACCCGAAAAGTTCTTTGATCAAGAAAAGTCTGCAACTGCCATAGATCGCGATTCAGAGGCGGAATGGTTAAAATTTCAGCGGGAAATTAAAGAAGCAGATACTATATCTAATATTATAGTCGCTGAGGAACAGGATAGCTTGAATATAAAAAGACATTTAAAGGAAATCGACGAACAAATTGAAAATTGGAAACGATTTGAGAAAATTAATGATAAGAAAAATTGTCTTTTAAAAAAACAACGCAGAGAAAAGCCGGTACAAATGGATTTGGACTCGAGCTCTGGGGAGGAATGTAGTGTAGATGATTTGTTGGATTGGCGAGTTAAAAGCGTTCATAAATAGCGAAAGCGTTGATTAGAATAAACAATTTTGAATAACAAATACATTTGAAAGCTTTATTTATTGTATTTTTAAATGTTTATTATGTTTACAACTAAGAGTTAATATTCAGAGCTATAAGCATTATCGAACTTTGTCAGCCTTTATGCGAATTATTCTACTATTTAATTTTTGTATACTCTATTTTAAGTACAATCCTGGAACGAATTTTATATCCCTAAGGAATCGAATGGCCTAAGTACCGCTGATTCCAAATAACAAAGGAAACAGTGTGAAAATTATTCAAAGTCTTGATCCGCTTTTAGTTCATTTAGTGAACTACTGTTTTCTTTCAATTCGATTTTAATCGATTGTTTTTCAGAATATGTGGTCGCAAAATCAAGCAAATAATATTTTACTAAGTTAAGTTAGAATGTTTTAAATAAATAAAACACTTACAGTCGACTGCATAGAAAATACTTTCGCATTAGACTGAATATGACTTTCATTCATATTATACATCAGTGTTTCCGATAGTTGATTATAAACAAAAGTTGATTGCATAAAATAGATTACTGTTCATAAAAAAATATTTAAAATGAATATAGATGATTGAAATTAATATAATTAAGATTTTCAATACTTGGCAAATCTTAGCTTACAGATATTTCGATAATTACATAAAATGGAATTAATATTGGATGTGCAATCGATATGAACTCAATCTAAATACTTTACACAACATTAAAAATTAATACAATTTCATTGAATTCAACATCTTATATGTAGGTTACGATATATAAATATCAATGTATTGTAATGTATCAAACATAACGTAGTCGGTGAAGCAGGAGTACCCTTAATTCAACTCGTGTGTGTAAATATCGAATAGTGTGCTGCCTTTCATACACGATAAATTGTGACGTGTATGGCATCCGAGCAATCGCCGGTATATTTTTAGGCTACGTGTCTTAGTTGTTTTCTGGTGGTATTTAAGTAGAATTAAATTGAAATTAAAACTGGAGCCGGCCGCTAAAATGAATCGGGGCTCTAAAATTTTCAATAGTAAGGTTGCTGGCTATAGCAGCCTTATAACATTTTCGGTTTTATTAATTGCTTGGATTGCCGGATTTTCGTCACGTTTGTTTGCCGTCATACGATTCGAGTCGATAATACACGAATTTGATCCATGGTTCAATTATCGTGCAACTGCCTACATGGTGGAACATGGCTGGTATAAGTTTCTCAACTGGTTTGATGAGCGTGCCTGGTATCCACTGGGCCGCATTGTTGGTGGCACCGTCTACCCGGGCCTGATGATAACCTCCGGCAGCATCCATTATATACTGCATATTCTGAACATTCCAGTGCATATTCGTGACATATGCGTCTTTTTGGCCCCGGTCTTCAGTGGTCTCACCTCCATTTCAACGTATCTCCTGACCAAGGAACTTTGGTCACCCGGCGCTGGATTATTTGCAGCCAGTTTCATTGCGATTGTGCCCGGTTATATTAGTCGCTCTGTTGCCGGCTCCTATGATAACGAAGGCATTGCTATCTTTGCACTGCAATTTACATACTTCCTGTGGGTGCGATCTGTGAAAACTGGATCTGTGTTCTGGTCAGCTGGAGCTGCAATTTCGTACTTCTACATGGTGTCTGCCTGGGGTGGATATGTGTTTATAATCAATCTGATTCCTCTGCATGTCTTTGTGCTGCTCATCATGGGACGCTACTCGCCACGTCTGCTGACCAGCTACAGTACGTTCTACATCCTCGGACTGTTGTTCTCCATGCAAATACCATTTGTTGGATTCCAGCCCATACGCACAAGTGAACATATGGCAGCCATGGGCGTATTCGTGCTACTAATGGCAGTGGCAACACTTCGGCACTTGCAGTCCGTCTTGTCTAAGAACGAGTTCCGGAAACTGTTCATTGTTGGTGGCCTGTTGGCAGCTGTGCTCGTCTTTGTCGCCGTCGTTGTGTTAACTGTGTTGGGCGTGGTTGCCCCGTGGAGTGGACGTTTCTACTCGCTTTGGGATACTGGCTATGCCAAGATTCATATTCCGATTATTGCATCGGTGTCGGAGCATCAGCCCACAACCTGGTTCTCCTTCTTCTTCGATCTGCACATCCTGGTGTGTGCTTTCCCAGTTGGCCTTTGGTACTGCATCAAGCAGATCAACGATGAACGTGTCTTTGTTGTTCTCTACGCCATCAGTGCTGTCTACTTTGCCGGAGTGATGGTCCGTTTGATGTTGACCCTAACGCCCGTGGTCTGCATGCTCGCTGGTGTAGCATTCTCCGGGCTCTTAGATGTCTTCCTGCAAGAGGACGCATCAAAGCGAACAACAAACGCGGTTAACTCAGCTCCTGAAGCCGATGATCAAGAGGAGTCGCTGGAGAAGAAGACCTTCTACGATAAGGTACGAAAATCACTTGGTTTCTATAACTCTAATAACTTTGGGCATATATTTTTAGGCCGGAAAGCTGAAGCACCGCACCAAACACGATACTACCCATGAGAGTGGAATTAGTTCGAACCTTAAGAGTATTGTTATTCTGGCCGTTTTAATGATCTTAATGATGTTTGCCGTGCATTGCACTTGGGTCACCAGCAATGCGTATTCCAGTCCCTCAATTGTGCTCGCCTTCCACAACAGTCAAGATGGGTCAGTAACAATAATAGTCTTCAATTTATAGGTAAACTTTAAGTTGTATTTGAATTTTCTTTCAGATCCCGCAACATATTGGATGATTTCAGGGAGGCTTATTACTGGCTCTCCCAGAACACTGCTGATGACGCTCGCATTATGTCTTGGTGGGATTACGGATATCAGATAGCGGGAATGGCGAATCGAACAACGTTAGTTGATAATAATACTTGGAACAATAGTCACATTGCCTTGGTGGGAAAAGCTATGTCATCTACTGAAGAGAAATCCTATGAAATCATGACTTCTTTGGATGTTGATTATGTCCTCGTCATATTTGGAGGTGTCATTGGCTATTCTGGCGATGATATCAACAAATTCCTTTGGATGGTTCGCATTGCTGAAGGTGAACATCCCAAAGATATCAAAGAAAGCGATTTCTTTACCGATCGTGGAGAGTTCCGTGTGGATGCCGAGGGTGCTCCAGCCTTACTCAACTGTCTTATGTACAAATTAAGCTACTACCGCTTTGGTGACTTGAAACTGGATTATAGGTAAGAGTATTGTTTACTCTTTTTCATAGTGGAACTGCCTTTAAATCGATTCCTTTCTTTTTAGGGGTCCTTCTGGATATGATCGTACCCGTAACGCTGTCATAGGTAACAAAGATTTTGATTTGACCTACTTGGAAGAGGCTTATACCACGGAGCACTGGTTGGTTCGCATCTACAGAGTTAAGAAGCCATTCGAGTTTAATCGTCCATCCCTTAAAGCTAAAGATAGACTTATTCCCCCCACCAACTTTATATCTAGAAAGGTATATTTATTTAATTTAACCATAAAATATAATGGTATTAATAGAAATTATCTTTTCAGAACCTTAAGCGCCGCAAGGGATTCATTCGGAATCGCCCTACCGTTATCAAAGGCAAGAGAACTTTGAAGTAAATGACAATTATTTATAAAAATTGTACTGCAATAAATAAGAGAAGAATTAACAAAATTGTAATATAAGTATTTCAAGCATTTGAAATTTTCGAAAACTAATTTGGGGAGCTAAATACAAGAAGTCAAGTAAGAGATACAAAGATAACTCCTCTTTCACAATGATGTATAGACTGTTATCTCAATATTCTAGCTGTTAAAAGAAGGCAAACTAATGTAAATTTATTCTCCAATTTAAAAATATATACAATTATAAAAACAATACGATAAAGTGTTTTATTTTATTCTATACTTTCAAAAGAGTTTATTTCTAATTCTGGTTATTGGGGGTACAGTGACAGTTGATTAAAGATTAAAACTAGTTCACCCTTTTCAAAGTCAATACACAACTTTAATTTATGTAACATGGTCTCGAATCGTTTTATTTATTTTTATATGTTTATACTATGGTTTGAACACACAACAAATATCGGTTTGAAGTTGGTTTATCCCTTACTTTGTTTAATTCAGTTGTGTTTTCTGAGTAAATATATGTATTTGTATGTTTGTTCATACCTAAAGAATACCTCTCACAGATAACAACATACACACACATACACACATATGTACGTACATGTGTTCGAACAAGCTCTCATATTTAGTTAAATTGTTACCGCAAAAATATTTCTAATCAGTTCACAACTAAAGGCGTACTGCTCAACATGGCGTTGAAATTCTCTGCTAATTTAAATTTCCTTTTTACCGAAACTGCTGCAACAATTGCAGAGAGAATTCGTTTGGCGAGTCAACATGGATTTCGTGCCGTAGAAATTCCCTATCCAGAAGGAGAACTCAAGGAAGCAGAGAAAGCTATCAAAGATACCGGAATTACAGTCAGTCTGATAAACATTGCCTTTGGTAAGACGAAAGGTCATCTGTAATACACAACATTATTGTTCAAGAGACATATTGTATGTACATGCAGTAAGATTAGTTTTGATGAATTTACTACAGTCGTACATGTTTACATATAAACATGTGTGTGTGTGTGTATTTAAATACATACATAGATAGAAAGTTGATCACATTTGTATACAAGTGCATACATTGGAGATGACAAATATTTATGAACAGTTACTTCTGTTAAGTATTTTATAGTCACGACTCACTTTCGTGATACTGTCTGAAGTTAAGCTAAGGTCACCTCTGTATGTTTGGGAAAACTTTCGGAATTATATGATAATGCAGATAAGATTAACTTGTTACAGTCAAATGGTTGTGTCTACTAATACCACTACAACTTAACTTAACATATTCTAATAAACAATTGTTTTTAGATAAAACAAAGGTCGAGCTTAAGTTTGGATCCACTAGTATTCCTGGGTCAGAAAATCTATTTAAACAACAGCTGGATGAAACAATTGCATTTGCCAATAAAGTGGACTGTAAAAAGTGAGTTATAGACATTGTTTAAATTTAAAAAGCTTAATGTAATTTTTCTCTTGTCTTTCTAGAGTTCATCTAATGGCCGGAATAATGAAAAGTAAGTCGGAAGGAGACCATTTACAGACATATATCTCCAATTTAAAAGTAGCATCAGAGAAGTTAAATCGGAGCAATATGACCGGCGTTATTGAACCCATAAATGGATATGTCATTCCATCATACTTTATGAATTCTTATATCAAAGGTAGAACTTTTATACCCATATTAATTGTTATTCAGCTTTTAATGTACCAATTTCTTTTTAAAGCATCGAAAGTTTTGAAGGAAATCAACTGTAATAATATAAAACTTATGGTCGACCTCTTCCATCTTCAACATATATCTGGAAACTTCACCAAGACTTTAGAAGAGTATAAAAATGTCATTGGACATTTTCAAATTGCTCAGGTGCCAAATAGAAACGAGCCTGATACAGCTGGTGAACTTAATTATGAATATATATTTAAGACGTTGCAATCTTTTGGGCATCAAGATTGGATTGGATGCGAATATAAGCCATTAACAACCACCGTCGATGGATTAAATTGGTTATCGAAATATAATTTGAAGCTATAAATTTCGATAAAATTATGGAATAAAATAAATGTTAATTACAAAATAAACAGAGTTTTATAATCTGCCCACTGCCTAATTATATATCTTCAAATAACCCAATTTTGTAAATAAGTGATTTCACATCTTTCGTTTGTGTTCCATTTCATCGTTTCAAAATGTGTTTCAATAGTCGATGTGTCTTTTATCGATAACAATTTTGTGAGGTTACTCTAGGAAAGCGTATATCGATTGCAAATCTAGTTTATTGAACTAAACAGAACGGGAGCGTCACGACTTGTATGTGTATAATATACGGCCATTACACTTTGTAAATGTGAGGGTGTTAAAATTATAATAACAGATAATAATGTTTTTAAACACGTCTCTCATTTCGAACTAGTATATCTAATATGTTCGTTTTGTAATTAAATTAACCAAACCATACAATTTATAATCATAATTGATGTACGAACATACACAATCGCCGTTCTTTGTTCATCTGAAGTGTTGAAAGTGTGTTAAAATAAAATTTGTAGAAAATTAACATTCCGTTTGCTTGGTATTAAACGTTGCGTTGAGTATGTTTAGCATTAGTGAATTATGCTGCATGTTTTGCTGCCCGCCTTGCCCTGGACCGATAGCTGCCAAACTTGCTTTCCAGCCACCTGAGCCAACATACAAATTGACGCCAGCTGATGACACAAACATCAAATACAATTTACAGCTATATGATCGCGCTGAATGGCAATACTCGGAACGTGAGAAATCAAAAATCGAAGCGTTCTTTACCCGCACATCTCGTGGCAATTTGATAACATGCACATACGTTCGCTGCAGCAAAAATGCAAAATATACGCTGCTATTTTCTCATGGCAACGCCGTCGATTTGGGTCAAATGAGTAGCTTTTATCTGACACTTGGCTCACAAATCAATTGCAATATATTTGGTTACGATTATTCCGGATATGGTATGAGTGGTGGTAAGCCATCGGAAAAGAACCTTTATGCCGATATCGAAGCAGCCTGGCAGGCAATGAGGACAAGGTAATTCCCACGTTAAATATTTAAGTGTATATATATATAAAAGTTTATTTGTTTATTAAATTTATTTAAAGGCTAAATATTAGTCCAGAGACTATTATATTATATGGCCAGAGCATAGGAACTGTTCCAACAGTTGATCTCGCGTCTCGCCACGAAGTTGGGGCCGTAATTCTCCATTCACCATTGATGTCGGGACTCCGAGTCGTGTTCCGGAACACAAAGAGAACATGGTTCTTCGATGCCTTTCCAAGGTAAGCGACAATATTGCGTCGTCAAAGTCTGTTTAAATTATTAATCATTTGAAAACAGTATTGATAAGGTCGCTAAAGTGAAATCACCTGTTTTGGTTATTCATGGAACCGACGACGAAGTCATTGATTTTTCTCATGGAATTGGCATTTATGAACGATGCCCCAAGACTGTGGAACCATTCTGGGTTGAGGTAAGTCCTTAAAAATATTGCTTTGATAAAATGATTTCTACTGGATTCGAATTTATTATTAATTATATTGTTTCTGCTGCTTTCTGCAGGGAGCTGGACACAATGACGTTGAATTACATCCACAATACTATGAGCGATTGCGAAAATTTCTATCCGTGGAACTGATCAAATGACAATTAAAGAACACGGCTGAGGGAGCTGTACGCAATAATACTTCTGATAACGCAAATAATACAAATATAATAGCAGCTAGTATGAAATATAGTCAAAAACCGCAGACAGCTTCGGCAGCAACGGCGACGACAGCGGCGACAGCGACAGCAACAGAACGTGAATCTAATAACAAAAACAATAAACCAGATGACAACGATGGTTAGTAGCATATCGAAAATAACTATATTTTATATATTTAAAGGCACTTGATTTTTTATCATTAGAGTTACTATTATCATTAAAATTACTATTATCATTACTATTATTATATAAATCACTTCATTTAATTCACTTTGGGATGATATGTTGTTGCTTTTAGTTTCGATTATTAAGAATGCTCCCTGCACTCAACAAATATTATAAATTTTTAAACATTTCTTGCGTTTTGTCATTAATTAAAAGCTTTATTCGCAGGCGATATGAAACTTTTTGCCACATTTATGTTGATCATCGTCATTACCAACCTTTTTCAATGGGGTACTCTGGGGAAAGTCCACAATTCAAAACAGCATTTTCCTTATCAAAATTAGAAAATACACAAAACACTTTGAGTAGCAAATAGTAGTTTTTAAACAGCTGCATTTAAAATACTGTAGATATGTAGATTGAAATTAGTAATTTATTGTAAATGCAAACATATTCATATAAAATTAGTTATTTAATTTTGAAAGTCTATAGAATTCGATTAGAGAAATTCGAGTATCTTTTTATCTCATCTAATACCGTGTACACTCACTTCTTCTTTTTAGGTTGTACAGCCTCTGGTTCTATTTCAATTAAAGATCTTGCAGAAAAGTTTCTTTAGCAAAGAACAAATACACAAATTGCTCAATTTGCGCAGGCCAAAAACAAACAAATTTCAATAATTAACAAAGGATGCAAAATGTGAAATGCGAATTACGAAATACATGGAATGATTGATTGATTGATTGTCTTTTCTGACGGTGAATCCGCCGAATAACTAGCATATTCCAATAACCAGATCCAGCACAATACTCTATATTTATTTTTGGCCAATATATTATATATATACATAACAAAAAAACAATGAAAAATGGAAAATAGCATAGCAAATAAATCTGTTTTAACATTTTGTTATTGCTGATACAGAATTTGAAGAAATCTTCTCGTTCAGTGATAACTGAAGATTTATTACAACCATTCCATTATTAATGTAGTTGTGGTAAATCTTATGAGAATAAAGTTAAAATAAACAAATGTCGTATTTAATTAAACATTCTGCTGCAAATGTTACACATATATAATATTTAAGGATTAGTTGTTTAGTAGAAATTCAATATCATAAACCTCAAGACAATCAAAATCATTATTATTCATTAAAATTACACACACACACACCCATAAACATTATTCAAATATTAATAATAAACATTTACACACATTCTTTTATTCATTGCGTATGCTATTAATAGGTTAAATTTGATATTTTCTATATATTATATTTTTTATTAAATGTTAATATCAATTAAAGTAGTTCTTATTGTTTTTTCTAATTCTTAATTCATTGGGTGGCATATAGAGATTTGACTCAAGTCCCTAGATTTTGGGTTTGCGAAACTCATATAGATTATATACTCGACTTCCGGTTTGAGTGAAGCACAAGAAACTCAAGTGATATCAAAAGAATGACGCATAAAGACTTCAAATGTGTTTTAATTAAGATGACTCAATATTAGTTTTTTCTTTTCTTTACTATCTAGTAGAGATAATCGCTTTAATTATTAAATAATCTTATCTTCTACCTCAAGTTAGTACTCATGACTCATCAAAAATCTTTTAATTTGAATTATTAGTTTGTAAATTTTGTATTTCTCTTTTCTGGTTTTTATTTTTTATTTCTAGTTTAATGACTTGTTCTGCTGCTCGTCTAATAGTATTTTTAATTTATTCGGTAAGTGGCTAATAATAGTAATTATTAAATAAGTGCTTAGAGTAAGCGAAAGGTAAGTAAAACTAGTCTAAGTGACTTTAATTAGTTAATAGGTCGTAATCTAATAATTTCTAAACTCTTTTCAGGTATTTCAGTCTCCAGTTCGATGTCCATCAAAGATCTGGCCGAGAGGCTGCTCTAGCAAAAGAAATCGGGCTCCACACCTGTGGCCCAAAGTAGAACATCACAAGCATCAGATACCAATCAATATTCCAAGGGATACGAGGAGAAGACAGAGCACCGCAGCACCCAACTAAAGGATCATAAAACCGATGAGAAGAAGCAATTATCAAATGCAGCACCAACACTACCAATCCATTCTCCACACTCACCTTTGCATCCGTATCTTTATCCAAATGCCCAGCAAAATAAGCTCTCGGGTCGCTATATTCACAACAACAAGAAGGCTCCACAGAAATCGGTTAACAAATTGTCTATAAACATAAATGATTTCAGTGAGACGGAGAAATTGGCAAACAATTATTGTAGCTGCATAAAATCACCCAAGTTGGATGGAAACGTGACACCAAAGGATCGAAATTCCTTTGATTTTGGTCAAAACCCGACTAAGCATATTATAATGAAATCTCCCAATCGTATTCATAACCATAAGGATCGTTTACTGCCCATTCCACAGAGCTCTTTGGAGAAGTTATCCACAAGTGATTTGAACTTAAAGAGAATCGCTAAACTGTCGCCTTTATCGCCGCACATTCGATATGATAATCCCCAAAGATCGAGCCGCCTTGGAGCCCAAGACAATCACTATCCGTATGCACTGTCAATCAGCAAATCGGAGCAGACCTCTCCAAATACTCTGGACATTAAGCGAACAACTTTCACGTATGACAACAGCAAGAGAAGCGCAAATTCTTTGATTAACGCTTCAGCCATGGATCCCTGGACAAAGAAGAGTGAACTGCAAATGGATGGATATGGATTAAAGCAATATGGCGAGAGTGCCGGTGATCCTTGGATAAAGCGATCTGTTGATTCCCATCTGCCAACGGGTCATTTCAAGGGTAAATCACAAAGTGGACAAGTTAAATCATTCTCATTTGCTCGAAGAGATCTTTCGCTGGACACCAAGAAATCCAATTATTTACTGCCGGAAGTACAGCGACACCAGAGTCTTCGGAATGGGGAATGTATAGCTTCGGCACCGCCTTCTCCCCACTTTTTGAAAACCACTAACGATGCTTGTTCTTTGATCCGTTCACCCAATGATGGAGCTCAAACAAAATCTGCCAGTTTCTCTCCAGCTAGAGGTAGAAATTTAGTAAATCCCTTTGTAGATATTGATATTTGTGATGATAGCAACTACGATCCGAAGCCAGATCATTCAAGACAAAATCAAGAATATTCAAATTACAATTTAACCGTTAATAATCCAAAAAAATTACAAAATCGACATAGTTTTTCCACAATTTCAGAACAGTCGAGGGAGGAACTTCAGTTAAACATTCGTCGTTTGTCCGAGCAAATGAATCAGTTATCACTAAAAAAGATAATTCAATTCTCCTTAAGCGATTGCAATGTGAACAATCAAGGAAACTATAATCCCAATAACGAACAACAGACACAAACTGCGGTCCACAAGGGATCGCATAGAGGAGGTTATAAGGAGATTACGAAAAAGTCGGAATCCCTCAATTCCAGAGTTTCTACTGTTCTGGGTAATTCGAAAACTCATGGTAGCTACCAAAAGGCGAATTCAATGCAAGAAACCACCTGTTGAATTTATTGTTCAAAAAATGAAAGTTTTAACCGATTTAACCGTTTCACATGCGTCTTCATATTCGAATCAAAAATAACTTACATAAGTATACATAAAATAATTAGATGAGATTTGTACTAGCAGCTTAACTTAATTTAAGTCTGTAAGTTTTACAGTTTACATGCATTTATATTTAATGATGAATCGGGAATGACTATATATATATTTCCAATACTTTTTAAGTTTTAGAAATAATTGCATTTGCAACAAAAAAAAAAAACACATAAAAAGCACATTTATTCTAGTGTATTATTTCATTTCATTATATCTATATAATTTTTTGTAAATCCATTCAATTGATTGTAATAAAATCCTCTATAAATGATTCAAAACTTTTACGAGTTTTATCTTTACAATACAGTTATCTTATCAGCTGACACAGTTTCACGTTTCGAATGTCTGATTGAACTTGTAGCGCAATTTCTTTTGAGTCAAACTGAACTAATTCGTATTTTTTCGATTGCTTTTTAATCCTACTATTTCTGCCGTAAAACAATTACTAAAGATTTTTTATCATAGGTAAATAAATGATTAAAAGACAAGTACTTTTCTTCATTGAGAAATAAAAATTACTTTATCAAATTATGATAATCGATAATTGAGTAAAAGCGTGCCGTGCTCATCGATGTGTCGTGAAAAACCATCGCCTAATGTTTAATAATCGATATTCATACTTCAGTCGGTCATATCGATTGTTTTGCAGCCCTGCATTTCAGAGATTTGCACGCAAATCCCATGTGTGCGTGAATTAATGTACACACAAGTTAAGAAAAATAATATTTGGACGATTTTGATTGAGTTAAGATGGGAGTACCGGCATTCTTTAGATGGTTAAGCAAAAAGTATCCCTGCGTTATAATAGAATGCAACGAAAACAAGGTAGGTTTGCCCGATGGACATAACTAGTTCAAATATTAAAACTCGTATATTTAGCAAGTGGATCCGGACACCGGAAAAAACATCTACGAAGATGCGACTTTACCGAATCCTAATGGCATCGAATTTGACAACTTATATTTGGATATGAACGGCATAATACATCCTTGTACGCATCCTGAAGACAAACCAGCACCCAAAAACGAAGAGGAAATGATGGTGGCTATATTCGAATGCATTGACCGTCTGTTTGGTATTGTGCGTCCCAGAAAAGTACTGTACATGGCTATTGATGGAGTAGCGCCAAGAGCCAAAATGAACCAACAACGATCAAGAAGATTTCGAGCTGCAAAGGAAACGATTGAAAAGAGACTAGAAGTTGAGAGAATTAGAGATGAGCTGCTAGCACGGGGTAAGCTAATTGTGTACATGCACACGCACACCCACACACAACTACACAGCCACGAACTGTGTGTATTTACATGAAAGAATGCTTGTAAGTGTGCGCGCGTGTGTGTGTGGCTTGTAAACAGTTTATAGGGAGAGAGAGAGAGGAAGATAATAATTAATATGTTATTTTTGCAGGCTGTAAACTGCCACCTCCAAAGGAGAAGGGAGAACATTTCGACTCCAATTGTATTACTCCGGGAACACCTTTTATGGACCGATTGAGTAAATGTTTACACTACTATGTACATGACCGGATTAATAATAATCCAGCATGGAAGGGGATTAAAGTAATTCTCTCCGATGCCAATGTGCCTGGAGAAGGGGAGCATAAGATAATGGATTACATACGCAAACAGCGTGCTCAACCCGATCACGATCCTAATACCCAACATGTCCTATGCGGAGCCGATGCTGATTTGATAATGTTGGGTCTGGCGACTCACGAGCCCAATTTCACCATAATTCGTGAAGAATTTCTACCGAATAAGCCTCGTCCCTGCGACGTTTGTAATCAATTTGGACACGAAATGGACAAATGTGTGGGATTGGGTGCAGTTGGACCCAGCACAAGTAATTTTAAACCAGATGTGCCCATCGGAGCTGAAGTTAAATTTATATTTGTCCGTTTGAGCGTTTTGAGGGAGTATCTAAAGAAAACTCTGGAAATGCCAAACTTACCATTTGCCTATGACTTCGAAAGAGCTCTGGATGATTGGGTCTTTATGTGCTTCTTTGTTGGCAACGACTTTTTGCCACATTTGCCTAGCTTGGAAATCCGTGAAGGTGCTGTTGATCGTCTGGTGGAGTTGTACAAGAAATGTGTTTATAAAACCAGAGGATATCTAACGGATTCCGGAGACGTTAACTTGGACAGAGTCCAGTTGATCATGACCGATTTGGGTAATGTTGAGGATCAGATATTCAAGGACCGCCAGAGAAGGGAGCAGCAGTTTAAGGCCAGGCAAAAACGGGATAATAATAACTTTAAGGGCATGGAGCAATCCGTTTTTGGACCAACCGCAGTGGGACCCAATAGTGGTAAAGGTCAAATGATCACAAACTATAAGCAGGAAGCGGCTGCACTAAGACTTGGCACTGGCGAGGGTGGAGTCAAGCGTACCAGTTCCGAAGCAAACTTGGATGACGAGGAGGAGAACAACGATGAAGTGCGTCTTTGGGAGGAGGGATTCAAGTCCCGATACTATGAGTCCAAATTCGATGTAGCTCCAGAGAATCTACAGTTTCGTTATGCTGTTGCTTTGCAATACGTGCGGGGTCTCTGTTGGGTCTTGAAATATTACTACCAAGGTTGTGCATCCTGGAACTGGTATTTCCCCTATCACTATGCTCCATTTGCATCTGATTTTGTTAATATCCAAGGACTTTCCACGTCCTTCGAGAAGGGCACAAAGCCGGTGAGTTTACTAACAATTTTATTATAGATCTTGTTTAATTTAGTAATAACTATTTGGTTTAAAAGAAACTATAACAACAACTTTGTGCCCTAACAACCAATAATAACAACTTGAATTTTAGTTTATTGATTTTTCCATATATTTTATTTCTTTTATGGTTTCAATACAGTTCAATCCGCTGGAGCAGTTGATGGGAGTCTTCCCAGCCGCCAGTAGTTCTCATGTGCCGGAGCCATGGGCCGAACTGATGTCTAATCCAGTGAGTAATTATCTTCTTTATTAATTAAATTAACAACTAAGAGACTTTGAAAGGGTTTAGTTTAGGAAAGAAAGAATGAGCTTTAATATATCTGAAGGATTTGATAACAAAGTTATATCTTTTTGAAAAAACGACTATCGATTTAGTAATAAGTAATCATTATGAGTCATCATTAATTCAAGTAAATGTGAACTGAAGATACTGTTTTCTATAGTTATTATAATCCAATATATTTCATTCTAATAACATATTTATATAAATTTGGTTTCTAGGACTCAACTATAATTGATTTCTATCCAGAAGACTTCAAAATCGATCTGAATGGCAAAAAGTTTGCTTGGCAAGGAGTTGCCCTGTTGCCATTTGTGGATGAGAAGAGACTCTTCAAGGCCCTGGTGCCACTACACAATCGTTTAACAGATGAAGAAGGTAAGACACTACTAACTAAACAACTTATTTAGTCTCTAATTTATATTCTCCATTTTTAGTTAAGCGTAATAAACGAGGCGAAAATAGTCTCTACCTTAGCAAGCAGAGTCCTCACTTTAAGACTGTTCAAAAACTTTACAAAACAACTGACAAGTCAGAGAATGAGGACAAGTCCATTTCATTTGATGGCATGAGTGGAACTATATCCTTATCTGAAATCAATACCGTTATAAATGGGTAAGTAACAAATAGGTTTCATTCTAAATTCTTGATTTTGCTAACAATAACTTTTCGTTATAGCGAATTGAAGTCGCCAATTGCTAGTTTACCTGATATTGTTGAGAATTCCACCATAACAGCTGTCTTCAAGGATCCTCAATACGATGAGGACTACATTTTCATGGCCAAGAGGCTACCCAATGCTGTGGACCCTCCTCAAGTCATACAAGCGGAGAATAACAAAAATGGACCTCAAATTGGTAAATACAAACATATTCAAATACCTCTTCTCAAATTCGCTAACAAATTAGACAATTTGCTTGTTAACCATGAGTGTTTAGTATAAATTGGCTTTCGGTAGACAATGCACCCTTTTATTTAGCTAAACAATTAAATGATTTGTACGATTTAGGTTTTGGTGGTCATACTCAAAGAGCTTATCTTCCACCTGGTGCTCATCGGATGGTTAACTCCGGCATGCGAAGGAATGATAATCAACAGGGCTATCAGGGGTACCAGAATAACGGAGGCAACGCTATGAACTACAACTATAATCAATCGCAAGGTAAGTTATTAATTTACTTTACTCTAAAATAAATATTAATTAATTTATATTTGATTCTTTACTTTAGGTTATCATTCAAATCAAAACTACAATCGGCCTTATAATCAGGGAAATCAGCATTCCAATTATCAGCAACGGAATAATTACAACAATGGACCCAGACATCAAAACTATCGGCAGGGAAACCATAGAGGAAATAACAATAATAACTATAACAATAATAATAATCAGCATTCAAATTATAGAAGATTTTAGTCAGATGCATTTTCATCATATTTTATATTGGACAAGCTTAAAGACGTAACTGCATAAAAGCCAATTATATACATCAACTATATATACAAATATCTACTATAGATCGTTATACATACTGCAATATGTACAACAGACTTTTTTTGATTTTTCTATTAAACAATTTTACCAAGTTGTAGCCTTAAACATAAGAAATAAACATTTGTCACTCTTGCACGAGAATCTTGAAAATAAAAGCAATTAAAGTTCAATGATTTTAACTATACAAATACATATATAGAGAACAATATAACTGTTGGCTGAATTTAGTGGCAGTTAACAGATATTTGTTAATAAAAACTGGCTAAAAGTAGCATTAAACATAACGTTACTTATTGTTTTTTAATTTTAAATGGGTTATTTTCGAAAGTGGGTAAAATTTGAAAAGATTTTGTTACTTAAAGCACTTAAAACTATATAATTTTGAAAGATCTTGAAATATCTTTTAAAAGTTAAAAAAAAAGCAAGCGGTAAGTATTACAAAATGTGGATTTATTTATAAAAAATATAAATACAAATTCAAAACAGAGTTCAAAACATAATTAAAATTGGATTCTTTTTGAAAAGCGTATGAGATTTAAATAGAAATTGAAATTAAAATACACAAAACGAAGGAAAATGGTAAGTATAGAAAAATCCGGAAAATGTCATTGTATACAGGTTCGGATCAAACACACTAATATCTTGGGGCCAGGTGTGATGAGGGCCCTTAAAATAGAGCTCAATATTCCATTGATAAGAATAAAATATTATTGTTAAGTAACTGATTTTAATGAATAGATACCGTAAATTAACTATAGAGTATATACTTTTCGCGTAGCAAATCATTTGCGAAACTTAGACTTGTCAAATAAGCCAGTCTATATTGTTCCATGATCGATCCTAGTCGGTTTTCGTTAAGTTTCTTTTTGGATTTAAGCGAAAAATAATACGAATTTGAAACTTTTCGAATTAATATGTTTATATAGTACAGCCGATGAAATGTTATATATGTTACACAGCGAAAGCTCTACTCAGGGACAGATCCCTTAGCCGGACGAATTTTACAGTCCCAAGATCATGATTTTCATACACAATCTGTTCCCTTGGGCGGACAAAAATACTAGAGCCGTGGCTGTCCGGCCAAGGGAGCTTTCTCTGTACTAAGGTAGTAACGTGATCTTACGTATTTCCTTTTAAAATTGGTAACAAATAACAGCGATTTGCAAAATGTTTCCTTTCGAATGGGGAAGGCCCTGGCCCCTATGATGATCCGGCCTGTTTGCATATAGATATATTATATTAATAAATTAAGAGTTGAAACTATAATCAAATAGGTATTTCTTTTTTTCGGTTTTTCAGATATTTAACTCACTTAATCACGGTTCCGTATATTAATTTACGAATCTTAAGCTAAATCTAGCTATATTTTGTATGGGATTGCTAGAAAATTACCAAACCCATACAAAAAAATAGCTAGATTTAGCTTTAGATTTGCTAAATTAGTATACTGAACCCTGATTAATTTTAGATTACTGGAAATACTTTGTGTTCATATGCATAAAAAAGAAGTAATTTTTGTTTATTTACTTTAATGCTCCACAACTTCAGGACACCCTGTACCATAATATGGCTATTTCGATTCGACTGTAGAATATAAATATTTTATGTGATCACAGAAGCCTTACCCATTTTTTATCAAGACTCCTATGCTATTTAGGTAATGCCTCTTAAGCTACTAAATCAAGTTATATAAATGTCCATTAAACTGAGAACTGAAACTAATACACTATTTGTTTAGTAGAACTCTGATTAAGGATGAACGGATGGTAACGGATGGTAGGCAGAAAATAAGCCACGGACACGTTTTTAGTGGTAATAAAATATAATGGCTCTGTGCAAATACATACGTTGGCTACTGTGGAGTAATTCAATAGCAATACCTAAATTTGCATATCGTGTGGTATATATGTATGTAGGTAGGTATAGGTATAGGTATAGGTATAGGTATAGGTATACAAGTATTTGTAATACTCTTGTGTTTGCCCATTTTCAACAAGAACAAGGTGTAAGTAATCAACCTATTTATCTATTTTAATGGCCAGGTAACATGATCATTTGCTTTGAGGCACTGTTTACCCATTTGTAATGGTTTCAGGAAGTACAAACTTTGGTAAAACTTTGGTATTATTTGAAGATGTACGACATACAAATTGAATTTAACGGGATTGCGATAAAACCAAGGCAAATATCGTGATAAGAAAGGAGTTCTTAAAGGTAATACTTGATATTTTAACATACTTACGCTTTATTACTTAAAAAATACTAAGTTCTTTGATGTGTATTTATTTACTTTAATACAGTATATTTTAACAAAATGTAAAATAATTTATTATAAAAAACTAATATATCACAAACGAGTATAGTCCACAAAAGTTAAAAACATATTTAAATTAATTTACAAAAAAATACTAAATTTTTTTTTAAAAAATCGGTAGCGAACCGTTAAAATGATTTCGTAGATCGTGTAATTGCTTATGCTGATAAATATACATGGGATTATACAAATAGTGTGTGATTAATGGCAAATTAGTGTGATGATGTGCGATTAACTGATTAAAATTCGATTGTGCGAAATCGGGAATACCGCTAATATCCGGATTAACCTCAATACACCGACTATTGAGCAGTACTTGCTTTCTGTGTATCGCTTGGACAACCCTCGCATCGTAGGCATGCCTTAGGGTACTGCTACTACTATTACTACTACCAATACTACTACTACTACTACTACTACTTTCTGGAGCAATCAGACTCTCAATGTTAAATGCACGCTTGGGACGTATTGGTATTATGCTGGTATTATTATCCATTAAATCGGTTACATCGAGAGGAACAAATTGTTTCTTCTGCATGGAAGTCTTATAAATTTTGGATTGTTCCTGTGGATGACTCCATTCCGCATGGGTATTACTGTACGGCATGTGAACGGCGGGATTGTTGTTATAGGCGGATATGGCAGCCAGATCGGAGTTGAGGAAATCTTTTTCCAGCTGCTTGACGCGAAAACGCTTCCGTCGCCGAAGTAAACTGCCATTTTCGAACATTCCAAGCGCCTTGGGATGCAGTGTCCAGTATGATCCTTTGCCGGCTTTACTGATGTTCCGTGGCACTTTGATGAAGCAATCGTTAAAACTTAAATTGTGCCGTAATGAGTTTTGCCATTTTTGCATATTATTTCGATAATATGGAAATTTGTCCATTATAAAACGATATATTTCACTCAGCGGTAGCATTTTATGCGGCGAATGCATAATGGCCATGGCGGTTAATGATATATATGAATATGGCGGCTTTTGATCACCATAAGTAACTTTTAATGGACGTGGCATTGCGATGCTTCTCAACTGTTTTCTTTTTTTATAGTTATTTATTTTTTTATTTTCCGTTTCGTTCCGTTTCGTTTCACTTTTCAGCACACGATGCGCTCTCGACGACATCAGCATTCGAACTGACGAGCATGTGTGCGGAGACATGGTTAAATGAATGGTGTTCTCCATCCACAACAATGGCTCTTGTGAGCGAGAGAGCGGGACGTCGCTATGGCAATGCATTCGTCGTTGTCTTTTCACACACACGTACATGCACGCCATCGCATGCTTGTTGTCTCTGTCTGTTGCTAAGACCAATAACATTTTAGGGTGGTGCCTAAAACGACTTGTTTGCCATTATTGACCAATCCCAAGTTGAACTGTGAGCAACTGTTAAGCGTAAACATAAATAAAAGCGCACGAATATGATAAAAATCAAACAAATTAAATTGTAGTTTAACATTAGGGTGCTCTTTTTATAATATATGTATCTGTATCTGTATCTGTAGATATATCTGTAGATGTATCTGTAGGTATAACATTAACATTTGCAAAATATCTCGACACTTAACTTAAAATTGTGGGTTTGTTTTGTTGAAAAACAATTGAAAGCTACAATTGAATATGAGTAAATCAAAGTCTGCTCGACTGCTAGACACCCTGTTCAAGTTGTCTTATCGGCCAAAAATCAGGTTCATCCTCTTTCGTGTCCACACAGACACATACATACATACAAACACATAATTAACGCTCTTTAGGCACAGGAAGGGCGTTTGTTTTCCTTTCTTTTGCGCTGCTGACAGCACATTTATGTACCAAACAATGATAATTAAGGCGTCAGTCTGCAAATTAGTCCCAAAGTTTTAACAAGAATATGTTTCCTGCAATTATCAAACCGATCACACAAGGGAAATCTTTTGTTTTCGGTTAATCAAATAACTTATAAACATTTTAAAACTATACTTTGTGCTTTTAGACTTTAGTCGATCATACTCGCCAGGACACACTCTGGGCTCAGGTGAAAATACTGCTTGCGTCAAGCAGTGCACGGCTTTAAACTGCTTGGCTTAGTGCTTTTGATCCGCACATAATCTGTCGATTTATTTCCTAGAGAAAAATTATTTTATTTCCTTACGAGATAATATTTTATATTTGCGCGCAGAGATCAATACACACATACAGCTAGAAGCAGGCCCAAACATACACTCACACACAAACACACACACACAACAACCTATATACAGATGCTTTTCCTACGCTCTGTAGGTGGTAACAGCAGTCATTTTTTACGTCACGTCATTCTCAAATTTTCTGGTTATTTAAAGAGCGTGAACAAATAAATGTTTTTTTTCTAAATTTTCATTTAATTGATTTTGTAAATGGTATTATTGGACTATAGTTTTTGTTGTCCATTGTATAAGACATTGTATATATCTTGTAAACAGATGTTACTTTTACGCATTGAATAACTAGTTCACAAAAGGAAGAACTGTTTCTAATTTGAACCTCCTTAACTTTCCGATTATATAACTTGTTATCTTAAAACTGAGTAATACATGAATTTTCCTTTAACTTTTCGTTTGGAAGTATTGATACAGCTAATCACTTCCTTCAATTGAAGTTAATACAGTAGAACTTGGGAAAATGTACTTATTAATGATATTTTTTAACTTGGAAATTTTTAAAATATTTTAATAAAACTAATTAAGTCGGACTTAAGAAAAGTTTTATAAACTTTGCTTTATATTCTAAGTTTAAAAAATATAAAACGAGTAAAGTAAATAAGTCTGTGATATGCAAATTATTTGTAGGGTATTTTCAGCGATCGTTTGCTACTTGTGTATCAATGAAGTTTGTAAATATTTTGTTAATAATAATAAGCTAAAGCTATTTATTATTTTATGTGTTGGTATTTTGTCTGCTTTGAATCTGCTCATAAGAAATAAATATTTGAAAGCAACAAGCCGCCAATTTATTGAAGGGTAACACACTAATTTCAGAAGTTGAGTTGTATCTACCCCGAGGATGTATACCATACGTACGTACGTATACACATACACACAGATGCATACATATCTACGCAAAACGTGTGTATGTATGCAACGCTTTTCTTATGCCTACCGAGTCAAAAGCACAGTGCCCAGTGGGAAATTTAGTCCAAGGAATTGCAACACGAAGAGAAAATCAATTGGCATGGCAGAAGATAAAACTTTGTTACAGATCGGCACAAAGGCTACCAAATGTCTTTGAACAAAAATAAGTTTAGAACGTCACTTCCAAGCAGATCGACTTAAAATGCACACTAAATTTCCCACTGGACCTGCGGATTGAACACTGCAGCATGCCATGCTCATCGTTATAGTGTCGACGAGGTGAGAACGATCAGCGTCAAACTCATCCCTACAGCGAGCATCATTTGCACTGCTTTCTCAATAATATTTTAACAGTTGTGGTCAGTTTGACGCCTTGCTGCGTTGTGTGCAACGATGAGGCGTTAATGATTTAGGATCTGGGATTGTCCAGGGATATAATTTTTTTTCGTGTTTCACTTCACATTGAATCGAAATCAAATTAAACTTGGTGCTGTATCTTTGTATATGCAGTATATGACGAAGGCGGAACACATTGTGTATTTTGCGATTTGAACATCCACAAGTTTGCGGCATCCAGTCTTTTATGCTGCCTTTGTGTGTGTGTGCGTTTGTGTGTGTGTGTATGTGTGTGTGGTTATACTTATGTATAATAAGAGGAGTGTTCGGACATCAGACTAACAAACAGACCGCGCACAAACAGCACACAGTAAAATCGCTTCGATGGAAGCCATAATGACTTTAGCTTCTTTCTACGAACCGAGAAATGACTACCAATTTGGAAATACCGCTTTTGACTTGCGAGACAGTGTGGCGATTGTTTCGGCTCGCAAAACGCATCTACATGCTGCATATGTATTCTCATATCAACACACACACACACATAGGCAGACGGCAATGCGGAGAGAGGGAAAAGGAGAGAGTAAGAGAGCGACTTGCAGTCTCTTGGTTATTCTTATGTATGTGTGTAAGTATGTATGTATGTACTACGTACGGATGTGGAATGATATGTTGAAAACTTTGATGCTGCTTGCTTTAATCCATTCGTTTGTAAGTATGTACATATATTTATCTGTCTGTTGCTGTATTTGCTGCATTAACAAAGATTAGTATTACTTTTGTCATAATATTGACTATAAACTGATCGTGTTTAAAGTTGTCTGTATAAATATGTTTGATATTATGGTAAAACGACTTAAAGCTGCAATTTAATTAACTTTAATATTACTTATGTAAAATGAATTAAATGCATTTTTCAACAATCGGTTTAATGTCTTAAAAACTCTTTGAAGAAATCAATCTGAATTCGAATTTTTTTTGAGAAAAAAAAAAAACTAAATTTAAATATAATTTTGAAGGTATAATTTCTAATTCTATAAATATTTTTGAACTACCGAATCTATCTGTATATCGAATCTCTATATAGATACTAACGGTTTGAAAACTTATAAGTTGATCAGGTTAATATGAAAAGAATTTCCATATTGACTTATTCCGTCATCAGAAATATATAACATTATTAAATATATGTATATTATAGATTTCGTGATTAAATAAGCTTAACGCTTTAAGTGGTAGCCAATAGAACTTATATACTGTAATTTTGGGTTATAGAACATATTTTTGGTCTTTAGTTACAACTTTTGCTGCCCTTAAAGCTTTCCAATTAAATATGATCAAAGTTTTAATTCAATTCCTTTTTAAATTATATACTAAATAATAAATATTTAATGTTTTGCGAACAAATAATACTGCTTCAAGCATCCACTACAGGGTATCTGCAAGTCCTGCCTGTCCTAGGTAAATTAAATACGAATTTAATAACCTTTAATGCTTTGAAACGAAGAATATCATGCTCAAAAATATATTACAGGGTATCTGCAAGTCCTGCTTGTACTATGTAAATTAAATTCTAATTTAATAACCTTTAATGATTTGCAAAGTAGAATATCACTCTCAAAAATCCACTACAGGGTATCTGCAAGTCCTGCTTGTCCTATTTAAATTAAATACTAATACTTTACAATAATATTAATATTAATGCTTGACAAATCAGAAAAACAGGCATAAAAATTAATTTAAAATCAGTTACAGGGTATCTGCAAGTCCTGCTTGGACCCTAACAAACACACGCCCAACTAGTTGATGATGATAAATATTTGAATTCATTGCATTCATTCTTGATGTATAAATAGCATCAAAAGATTATTTATGTTGATGGAGTTGAGACAAGTTGAGTGCCTTAATTTATATACCTATATCTGTATATATATATATGTATGAGTATTATACTTAAAATCTCACTACTGTCAATTCATGGGAAATGGTATATTTATAAGAATAATTACCACTTTGCGGCATATGTGCAAGTAATGCAGCAATAAGAAACCACAATCAAGTGAACACGTGACACTTGCGGTTTCGAATTATTATTAAACGAAAAACGAATAGCGAATAACGAATAACGAATAACGAAATAAACCGAATAACGAATACTAAGTAACAAATTGCTTAGACCCATTGCGGCTCATTAACTCTTCATGGCAATTTGATGGGAACACGAAGGAATTTTGCCACAATGAACACGGAGACGGAGACGGACACGGAGATGGAGACGGAGACGAACACGAAGTTCTCCTGTTGAAGTCAGAATCCAAAAAAACATTGAAACATCTACAAACATATCCACCCCTTATTGTGCTTTATATAGGGCAATCATTTCCTTAATGATACACACAAAAGCTACCCCGTCATTTCGACCCTTTTAGAGATGCCAACAATCCAAAACTTTTATATTTTCCTTGTTCATTTCGAGTTTTTTTTGTTTCCATTGATTTATTATCCCATTACCATTTACAATTTTGCACTTTGACTTCCTTATGTAATAATTATATGAAAAGCTGTTTATTTTGAAAACTTTTAGGCATTCAATTGTTCAAGTTTTATTGCTCAAAACTTTGGCCAAATAAGTGACAACAATTGGCCAATTTAATGCATTGTTTTCCAAATTGGTAATAACCATAAAGGCTTATTTAAAGTGCCGTTTGCTTTATACAAATATTTAAGTTAACAACTTTTTGTTCATTTGGTATGAACCAATTGAGCTCTTATTCGCAATCAAAGGAACTAAAGTGTTCTTTGATGAGTTCGTTTTATAGTTTCAGTGCAGGTCATTTAGCGGTTTTTAGCTTAGATCTCGCTTAAAGCAACAAATCGTGTTTAAGGTGGTATTGTATCCAACGATTTAGTCCTCAATTAAGTCTTAGGGGTCATAAATAATATTTATTTAATATAAATCATATAACAAACTCAATAAAATCTTAAGAGCTTTGAAAGCCCGTCATATTAAATGAGATCTCTTTAAAGAGATCATTTTTCTTAAAATATTTGAAGTAATATAAATAGCTATAGAATAGTTTCAATATACAGGGATTTCAATATATTTAATACTAAAATTAATTTTAAAAAAATAAATAATTATGAATTCTTTTATTAAATCAATCCCAAACAATATCAGAAATAGGGTAATACTGCATTTCTTAAAACTAGTATGGCATACTTAATTTAAGTACGAACTTTTAAGATAATTTTTTTTTCAGATTGGTATAAAAAATTTGAACTTATATAGAAACTTATCATTATTTTTCTATTTAAGGGTTATACGATTCTCTAAATATTAATTTCTTAATTTTACAAATATACTCTAAATATTTACGCAGAAAATTCAAAATAAATTTAAGAATTATAGCCATAAATTTCAGTTCGATTTTCAAATACCACAGCGAAAGTTCTACTCGCGGACTGCTTCCTCAGGTGGGCAGCTCCCCTAGCCGGACGAGTTTTATAGTGCCAAGAGCATGATTTTCATACAAAATCCTTTTCCGCAGGCGGACATCTCCCTTGGGTGGACAAAAATACTGGAATCGTAGCTGTCCGGCCAAGGGAGCTTTCACTGTATATTATCTCTCTGCTAAACTCCGTATTTCATCACTACCGTGCACTGCTTAAATGATCGTCATAAAGATAAACACTGCTTGCTGAACGTGCACTTGTGCGTGTGTGTGTGTATTGGTGCAAGCAGTGCAAATTTGTGTGTACGAGAGAAGCTTCAGTTTAAGTAAGAGGTATTTCCAAGCCTGTTAAATATTTTTAAGAAAATGTAATTTAACATAACGAAAACTGTTTATTTATACTAAACACACATTATCAAATGTTTAATAAAAATGTTTATCATTAAATTAAACATTTTTGGGTAATTATCATTATTTTCAGTCATAAAATCCCAAATTTATTTCTTTTAATTTGGTTATTAACTTAAAACAAAAAACTTTTGTTAAACAAGAAAACAAAAATATATAAAAAAACGACACGCTCTAAAGCGACGGAAAATAGAATTTGAAAGCTGATTGTTTGCAGCCTTTAACGAGCTATAAACTTAAACAACTTGGCTACCGAGGACTGCAAGCCATATATCACATGGCCATAACCGACGTGGCTTTGAGTTAAGCCATTATCGCCACCGTGGAGAATCTAGATATCTTCTAATACCTTTATAATCCGTTGACTCAGCTCATTTGCAGTTCTTCACTTGTTCTGTGCTGAAATTTGTGTACCTTTTCTATTAACTGTGAAGTAGGATTGAGTACTCCGAACTTACTCTTAAAGCCCCCAAATTAATGGATTAGCTGAAGATTCAGATCCTTAAAACTAACTGATCAAACGTTACTGGGGAAATAATATTTAAAATTCAAGATTTTGTATTGGTTTTAAGACCTGTCTGTATGAACACCTGAATCTTCTAAACTGCAAAAGCTAGAGCCACCAAATTTGAACTGAAAGTCCGTCTATATGTCAAGCAGTTCAAATTTATTTCAAGTTTTTGCCACGCCCCCTACCGCCCCCGCATGTTGTGAAATACTATTTTCATAGCACTATAACTTGAAAGCGACCAGAGCTATCGGTACCAAATTCACACATAATGTGTATGGTACCATTATAACTATCCTCGTCAAGTTTGGTTCAGATCGGACATCTGTAGAGTATAGTTTCCGTAAGAGAAATTGGTGATCTATATGACAAAGCGTGGACTGGAGTCAATACGGGGTCTTTTACAGTCGGCTCCCTTGACTGTAGCTCTTCTTATTTATTTTAAAGTAGGTATTTCGGATATATATTTTGATCTTGAATATATAAATATTTTTTAAAAAAAGTCATACTTATATTAAGTATTTTATAAATTATTTTAAACTATCAGGGAATTACACAGAAAAATAACAGGGTATTAAAAATAAAAAATAATCAATACACAGAAAAATAAGGATTAAAAATAAAAAATAATCAAGGATTCCCTTCTAAAATAAATCCCATGTTTAGATTGACCAAAGTGTCTGGAATAACTTTTTTAAACTAAATGCACAAAAATCTTACATTTATTCTCAAAAGTTTATAAATTTTATTAAATTTTTTTTTAAATACCGCCTCAAGAAATATTTTTTAAATTTTTGTACTACTTTTCTTCTACTAAAGGTAGTTAAATTCCTTCAAAGATATTCCTGTTTGCTCTAAACTATACTTGCCAGACACTTTGGTTTATAACTACAGGGTATCACAGTCATAAATACTTAATCCTGTTAGTTATATAAATAAATGCTGTTTGTAAACTTGTATAATACCCTATACCGACCGTTTTTCCTAACACTAGTGCCTAAAATCCTGCACTTGTCAGACACTTCTTTTCATAATTCCAGGGTATCACAGTCATAAATGCCTAATCCTGTTAGTTATATAAATATTTAATACTAAAATGCTGTGCCAAAACTTGTATAATACCCTATTCCGACCACTTTTCCTAACACTAGCGCCTTAACTCCTGCATAGATACCCTTTAATTCCTTTAAATAAATTTTTGTGGGAAAACTTTTCGTACATAAAATTATTGTAGAGTAGACTTTTCACTCCTCTCACTGTTTGAAGTGTTTCCCACCTAAAAATGTTGGCTCCAAACTTACAGGGTATACCAACAACATTCCCTTTCTAACCCACGGGGTTCAACAAAGTAATAAATAAATGAAAAAAAAGAAGAGAGAAGAAAAACATATGAGTTCAAGCAATTATAACAAACAAAAGAGAAACATCACTTCCATTCCTGGCGGGGGGCCTTCTGTTGGCCCTATAAAGATGCTGCTCTTAACTGTTTGATCTTTACCGCTAATTTGCTATTCCAACTGGTTATAATGGTTATGGATGAATTAATAGCGTGTATGCCAAAACAAATACAATTAAATAATGAAGCGTTAAAAACTGAATTAATTTCTGTTTTTTTTTTGCGGCATGTTTCATCATTATTTATCCAAATTAGGTTCGAACGCCAAACGCAGCTTAAAAACGATTTAGTTAAACAGAATTTTTCATTATCGCATATACTTAGTTATGACTGTGTGTATTGACTGTATAACACACACACGCACACGCACACACACACACATGTGTTTAGGCCACAAAAACATTCAAAACTTATGGCTTAAGGTAAACAACTCAGAATGCAGCATTCGTCAAGGTAACCCCAAAAAAACTCTATTGTTGCAGCTTTACGACTTCGATTTTGAGAACTAAGTCCTAAAGAAGGTTTCTATAAAATTTACTAACACTTTTTTATTTGGGATTACCGTTTTTACTTCCTTCGATCGATAAAGTTTATAGGATCTTGATCCAATAAGACCCCGTACTCATTCTAGTGCAAATTTTTCCATACAAATCAGCATTTTTCGACCGATTTGTCCTTTAACAGCTATAGGATATAGTTGAGGATAGTTATAGTATAGGTTTGTCTGAAGCGTTTCCGACCAGATAAAGTATATATATTTTTGTTTGTATAGTACCATTATAATTATCCAAAAGCTCCCATAGGTCAAATCGGCCGTAGATTACTAATTTGCATGAAGACATGTAGTTATAGTTGAGCGATTGCAACCAAGTTCACACATAATGTGTATATAATAATTGTTACTATCCCCACCAAGTTTGGTTCGAATCGGAGAACTATATCTTGTAGCTCCCATAGCACAAATGGGTTAAAAATTGCTATATTGTATGGTGAAATGGGTACAGGAATGAGTATGGGGTCTGTAACAGTCGGCTCGATCGACTGTAGCCTTTCTCACTTCGTTTTACTGTTATCATACAAGTATAGATGTATTCTGTAAACATAAAGAAATTATAAATTCTTGTTACTCAAAAACGACTTATTTTAAATATAAAGTTTCCTTCAGGTTTCCCCATTAACTCAGCTGTTTTCCCTCTAAGCGATCAATGTATTTACCAAAATCGTTCAATGAAAAGAGCATAAACAATAGATTTTCATATTATTATTATAATGTTAATAAAAATGCCATAAAGTAAACAAATTAAATGTTGTTTAAAAGCGTCCGAAGGGAATGAAACTCACGACTGCAGTCGTTATTAGGCTTCCCCGCCTCCTTCTGCTCCATTGCTCCTCAGCTACCCCGCCTATGTGCCTCTCTGGCTATCCGCCCCTCTGACCATCTGAGCCAACTAATGGGCCAGTTGGTCGTCGGATGCTAAGTGTTTTACTTATCTGTATACGTTATTCTTTTACCTGGTTTTTACCTGCTTTAGACACAACACAAATTACATTCAACACTGCCATTCTTTCAAGCCTTTTCAACAACGCCAACAACTGAAAAAACCAACCAGCAGGCGAGCTCTAGTCGAGTGTGCACGACTTGCTAATACCCTAGGTTTGTGTTTTAGGCCACTATAGTGCTTTAGATATAGGGTATACTATAAATTCATTTTAGTACATTTTTTTCTACCGTTTTTTGACCTTTAAATGCAAATTTTCTAAATTTTATAATTTGATTTCCTTTTTTTAATAATTATTTTTTATCGCCTGTAATATAACTCTATTTTCTGCTGTTAACTAGAGCTTTTTGTGATTAGACCTGTATATATTAAAGTGAAGTAAAGTAGTTAAAGATCTGCAAAAGAGCTGGTGAAAATATTTTTAATTATGCTAATATTTATTTACAGAGCGAGGGAAAATAAATAATGCCAATTAATACATGTATAATGGTTTGTTTATGGTACGCTTAGTTTAACGTGTCCACTGTTCGCTCTCCACTCTTCACTCTCCACTCTCCACTTTCCACACACTTCGGTCTCCTCTCCCATCTCTCCTCTCTTCACTGTCCAGAATCGTTGCTCTTTTCGCGCCGAAGCGGTCGGTGTAGATGAATATACATAATTGGACCGAGGCAGTAATAACATATTTCGGCTGCTTTAAAGAAAACAGCTCCCCCTCCTCCTGCTCTCTCCCCCCACCACACTCTACCGCACCATTCGTCTCCCTTCAACTCCCTACGCCCTTTGCTAGTCTCTCTCTCGTTCACGCGCTGTCTTGCTCGCTCTCTCATTTTGTCGGACATGAGCAAACTGGGCGGTGTAGAAGCAAAGCTGAAAACAAGCTGAAGGAAGCAAAGAAATAAAACTAAAGAGGAAAAAAAAGAGTGCAGCACAACGAAATGCAGTTACCCTACGAAGCGATGGCTGCTTACCATTTGACTGCAGGACAATTATTTAATGAATCAAAATATATTATAAATACCTTTTAGGCATTTTGTGTCAGTTTTTATTTAAATTTTATTTCCTTAAAAACCATAAATAAGGTCCAATACTTTGGTACAATATCTTACCGTTGTAGGGTATTCGTAGGTGAGTGTGGGCCGGTGCTGTCGGCCTGCGTATTGCTGTTGAGTGGCGACGGAATGTCTTTCGGTTAAAGCAATTTGGTGAATAAAGCTGGTTATCGCTGACGGCTGCTTGAGTTTAACCTAAGTTACTCATTGCCTCGCTAAGGTGTTGGGTTCGGTTATAAAAGTCAATTATGTTGGATATCGGGATATCAGTAGGATATGCTTCAGACCGTTTACGTACTCCCCCCATCCCCTATCCCTCTCTCCCTTTCTCACCATTTTTATATTGTTTTTTAAGCTAATCGTCTTTGATAACGACATATGATATAGGTATATACATATGTAGTACAAATTCTTCTATGTACATACTTTAAATATTAACTCTGATCGTTTATCTTATCAATAAATAACTCGAATTTTCAGTCTTTATTCAACATTATTCAAACTAATTGTATTAATCACATCGCAATTGCTCTTCATTTGATTGTAGTCACTCTTCACTCTGCACCTATCAAATCTAATTATCTGCTCGTATTTGTTAGTGAGAAAATACAGGCATCTATATACACTAATTTGATCTGCCTACAGTGCCTCACAGCATTATTGAGCCAGACCAATTACGAGAATGCAATTTGATGAACGCCTTCGAATAACTGAACATACGAAGTGAACCGAAGCTTCATTTTGGCTCTCTGAAAATTCTGAATAAAGTGTGTAAGTTCCGTCGGTTAATCACCAGACAAATTTATGCAGAGTAGAATTTTAAATTGAAATTATTTTTAAAATAAGATACTAAGCTTGAAAGGTTTTCCTGACTCTTTTTAACTTTTTAAAAATACTGAAAAAAATACTTAAAAAATACCAAAATTAAATAAAAATTACTACAAAAAATACTACTGGGTTCATTGCTTTACAAACCTTGCTTGATGCTTATAAAAAATCTATAAGATATTAAAAAAAATACTTAAAAATCAAAAATACTAAACCTTAAGTTCGTTCATTACTTTACATTACTCGCTTGATGCTTTAAAATATACTGTAAAAATATACTTACCATTCAAATCTAAGACAACTCAACATAATATAATTATTTGAGTTGGAACTCAATTAATATTTAGTATTTTTTGGTATTTTCTACCTGGCAATTATGACAGCTACTTAAAGAAATATAAGGCAGGAATATTTGGTTAATGGTTAATAACATTAACATTAAGATTGGTGCTTAAATTAAGTAATTGGTATTAAATTAAGTATTTATTTTGAGGTCTTTTAGTATTTATTTCTGTAGTTTTCCTTTTTTTTTTGCTCCTCCCACTCAGAAACTGTTGACCGAAGAGAACCTTAGTTAGCTAAGGTTTTTTATCAGTTTATGCATAATGACTTTGCATATTTAAAATGAAATACTAAATCGGTTTTGAGGCCTCTTCCGGCAAACGTTTAAGCCACGCCCCAAATTTTAGGCATAGCGACGGCAAAAAATATTTTGACCTTCTAAATTTCCCAAGCAGAGCACTCTAAAGTCGATATAAAATTTGCTATTTAAATGCTAGGGTATTTGCACGTCGGGTACTCCCCATAGAGTACACATATTGGTGTTTATTTATACAATAATCAATACAAGTAAATAGGAGTGTTTTGACAGTTAATCTCTATACTAAATACAAAACTTTGAGTGCTGACTAACAGATTGACTGATTGACTAGCTGATTGACTGACTGATGGACGGACTGTTAGACTGACTGATTGGCAATCAACGTACGTACAATAGCCATACGTATTGGCCATAAAATAGCATTTTTACAGTAGCATTAAACTCATTAGATCTAGCCACTAAAATCAACTATAGCCAATTTCTCACTTGGCTGAAAAAATGTGCGGCTTTAAACCCAAACAGATTGGTTAGTTTATCCGATTTGCAGTTGATTTGAAAGGTGTATCTAGTAAGTAGTAGGTACTACGCTAGTTAGTCAATCAATAATTGCTTCACAGACACTGAGCATTCCAAAATGATTGTTCTCTGTCTGTTTCTGTTGTCGGTAGTTTTATTCAGATTGTTCACATTTGCATATATATATATATATATATATGTATATGCAAATGAAGTTTGTCTAAGAATTGAAAGCATTTTAGTATAAACACTGCTAATTGTTATCATGCGATCGCATTTTAATCCAATTTGCTGCCTCATGATGTATCTTTACACCCATATACCCAGTAATTAGTAGCTGGTGGGGTATTACAGTTCTGTAAACAGTGCATTTTAATTGTAGTTTGACTCTATGTAAGTGCAGTTCAGCGGTTTAATGGCTAAAAAAGTATTTAAATTTATTTATTGCTAATCTTGAACTTAAAAATTTAAATATTTAGACCCTGTACTCTAAAATAGAGTAGAGGGGTATATTAAGTTTATCTGAAGCGAAATGTGCTTAACAGGTAGAAGAAGGCTTTTCCGATCCCATAAAGTATATATATGTATTCTTGATCAGCACCAACAGCCGAGACGATATAGCAATGACCGTCTGTCCGTCTTCTAAACTACAAGAGCTAGAGCCACCAAATTTGGAATGAAAGCCCGTCTATATGTCAGACAGCTCAAGTTTATTTTACCGCCCCCGCAAATTGTAAGAGATTATTTTCACATCACCATAACTTGAAAGCGACTGGAGCTAGAGAGACCATATTCACACATTATGTATACGCTACCATTATAACTATCCTCACCACATTTGGTCCGGATCGGACAACTATAGCCTATAGTTTTCATAGGGCAAATTGGTCGAAAATTGGTGATTTGTCTGAAAAAGGCGCACTAGATTGGGTACAGGGTCTTTTACAGACGGCTCGCTCGGCTGTAGCCTTTCCTACTTGTATAAAATACAAATTCAAGGTTTATATCATAAATAAAATACTCAACACTGAGAAGAAGTAACGAATGTTAATAGTGAGTTTTAAGTTAAAATTAATAATCATAGCTCAACTATATAAAACTTGTTAAAAATATTTGAACTAAAATAACATCGATTTAAATATATCGGTTGTTACTGTACATCTGTCAACATATATAATTAATTATAGACTTATAGATCAATATCAAGTTAAACTTACTGTACATAATGGTTTGTAAAAATAGAGAATTCTTCAGAAAAACAACAAAACTTATTTTAGATAAATTTACCTAAATAGTCATATTAAAGGGTATCTCCTAGGCAAGCAATCTAAACAATTTGACAAGCGAACATTGCGATTTAAATTCAAGACAATACGTGTTTACTTTAAGAAGTCGAAAAACTCCTACTTTAATACGCTGCACATATCGTGACAAACTTATAATACCCTTGATATGGCCATACACCTTTCAAAGCACACACACACACTGACACACACATACAACTGTACACACACACACACACACACACACTTACACTGAAGCTAATTCAGGTAACTACCTTATTCGCATGTGTTCAGAACGACAACGAAAACAACAAAAAGAAGAAAAAAAAAATGAATAAAAAAGGAACAACAAAAGGCGTATGCATAATACATACGTGTTTACTGTACAGTGTGCACACTACACAATGCACACTGCACACTGCACTACTGTGCACAGTGTGCACTACACACATAAACATAAACATAAACAAGAAAGAATGCTATAGTCGCCTCGCGACTTTAGGATACCCGTTACTCAGTTTAATTATATTATTAACAATATAATATATTATTAATAATATTAATAATATTACAATCGGTTAGGTAATCGACCCTATTGATTTTAATTCAGATGACTTGAGAAACGCAGAAAATTTTCATACAAAATCATATTTACAGCGTATTTTTGACCGATCGTCCCTATGGGAGCTATACGATATAGTCGTCCGATTTGGATGAAACTTAGTCAATATGTTTATATTATTGACAGATATATTCTGTGTAAGTTTCACTTCGATTGGTTGGCCAACGCAAAAGTTATTCATATAAATTCATATTTGGAGCGTATTTTTGACCGATTGTCCCAATGGGAGCTATATGATATAGTTGTCCGATTTGGATGAAACTTAGTCAATATGTTTATATTATTGACAGATATATTCTGTGTAAGTTTCACTTCGATTGGTTGGCCAACGCAAAAGTTATTCATATAAATTCATATTTGGAGCGTATTTTTGACCGATTGTCCCTATGGGAGCTATATGATATAGTTGTCCGATTTGGATGAAACTTGGTCAGTATATGTACTCCCTAGACGTGTACTTTCTGTGTCAATTTGGTTTAGATAGCATTACTAACAAAAAAGTTTTCTATACTAAAACATGCTATTATTACCTGTTTTTACCTTTGTATGCACATAGAACGCCCTAAAGTGGGCGTGTCAAAAACAAAAGCAAACTTGTACTGCTTGGGCATTTTATCTTTCGTTTGCGACCACTCGGGCCTTTCTAGCTCTTATAGTCTCTGAGATCCTTTTGTTCACACAGACGGACAGACGGACAGACGGACAACGGACGGGGGACAGGGGGAAGAGGGAGGGACAGACGGACATGGCTATATCGACTCGGCTTGTCATGCTGATCAAGAATATATATACTTTTGGGGTCTGCCATGTCTCCTTCTCCCTGTTACATACATTGCAACGAATACAATATACCCTTTTACTCTACGAGTAACGGGTATAACTAGTTACTAGTTAAACGCGGGTGTTAGCCGGCATTGCCCGTGTCCTTCCAGAGACCTTGGATTTTAAAGTTTAAAGTTCGATCTGTTCAGGTGTCCATTGATTAGTGATAACCCCACAAAGTCAAGGCAAAATTAGATAAATTAGGTATTAAATTTTTAATCAAGTGAAGCACGAAAAGAAAATGAGTTTTGATAACCTGGTAGATCCCTGTAGACAGGGTTTTTGAATTGTTCCTGTGATTTTTGTAGTGCTAACTGTTATAGGGACTATATAGTAATCTGATATAATCAAAATTAAGTCAGTTTAAGTCAATCGACCATCAATATGTACAGCGTGTAAATTTGGTGACAATCAAACTACTTTTATATACAAAAATTTCATACTTTTTCCATATGTTTTATGTGAGATATTGTTATCCGATCCGGCTGATAGATACAAGGAGTTCTAGCTGGAAAATGACAAACCTGTAAAAAGTCTCTTTACAAAATTAGCTCTTAAACTGAAATAATAAAGGATTTTTATACCATGACAGACAATATTGTCATGGTATAAAAATCCTTTATCTAGGGAATAAATCAATCCTTAACTTTGTCGAAAGAAAACTTTCTTAGGACTTTCTTAAGTCGAGTATAGAATTCGTGTTTTAATTGTTAATTTTATTAATAATGAAGAAAATTTTATGATTAAATTTAAAAGTTTGGACACCCTAGAATCAAATTATGTATATATTTTTCTTAAATTAGTTAAGTTAATTTAAGTGAAGGTAATTTAGCAATTAATTTATCGATTTAAAAGAATATTTCCCAAATTTTTAGAAAGTTCAAACTTATTTACAGAGGTATTGCCTTATATTTAGACCCCGTACACTAAAAAAGAGTCTGTCAGAAGCGAAAAGTGCGTAGCAGGTAGAAGGAGGCGTGGTCGACCCCATAAAGTATATATATTCTTGATAAGCATCAACAACCGAGACGATATAGTAATATTTTTCTGATCGTGTGTCCTTCTGTCTGGATAAACTCCTGGATCTTCTAAACTACAAGAGCTAGAGCCACCAAATTTGGAGTAAAAGTACTTCTACATGTCCGGCCGATCAAGTTTATTTCAAATTATTGCCACGCCCCCTACCGCTCAGCAAATTTTAAAAAACTTTTTTCACATCGCCATAACTTTAAAACGAATGGAGCTAGAGAGACCAAATTCACACATTATGTGTATGGTACCATAATAACTATCCTTACCAAATTTGGTCCGGATCGGACAACAATAGCCTATAGCACCTAAAGGACTAACCGGTCAAAGATTGGGAATTTTTATGGAAAAACGCGCACTAGAATGAGTACGGGGTCTTTTACAGCCGGCTCGCTCGCCTTTCTTACTTGATTTTTATGATTATTGACTTTTCTGTGTAGTAAATACAGATCAATACTTGATGCTCTAAAATTTTCATTGAACATCGAACATTTTAGAGATCTTTGCTAGTATTTATTATATTATTGCCGAATTATACTTAAATCTGATTACAGTATTTCAGTTTCAAAATTAGAGAATCCTTGTTATATTTTCTAAAATTCCTTTGTCCATGTTTTTACAGTATTTCTGAATTTCAACCCTTTAAAATTCCTGCAATGAAATCGAAATTTCGACGGCACCAACACAAATTTATTTATTTTCTGATCTATACATACAGAACCTATCTCCAACCGATTTATACCCTAACAAGAGTATATTTTTATGTTTTTATTAAAGTCATAATTCTGAAATTACAATGGAATAATTTAGTTAAGCTCAAGATTTGATTTATTGAAACTAATGCGAATTTTATTCGGAAATAAAATTTAATTCGAATATAATGAAAATCGTAATAAGAACAGTAATAAAAGTATAATTAAAATGGCGTCATCCATTTCATTTATTGTTGAGCTTTATAGTACTAGATTCACAATCAATCAAATTTAATAGAATTATATATAAAGTTAAAGTTTTAAGTAACTTATACAGAAAATAATCATATTTAAATGAATTTCTGAAATTCTTGGTACTAACTGTCCAATTGGTGACATGTTCCTCAGTGAATTGTTTTATTCCCAAAAGGAAATAACTCCTTGATGGTCCAGGGGAAGTATATCCCAACCCCAAATCTTTTCTAGTATCATTTAAAAGTTAATATGATCAATAGTATTGAGGTTACGAGACGATTTGGTGCCTGCGGACGCTATACTTCGAGTAAGGGAAAAATTACTCATTGTTCGTAGGATTAAATTTGGAAAAAAAAATCTCCGAAAACTCTGAAAAACGATTTTCACATCACCATAACTTAAAAGCGACTAGAGCTATGGGGACCAAATTCACACATTATGTGTATGGTAGCATTGTTACCATCCTCACCAAGTTTGGTCCGAATTAAACAGTTATAGCTTATAGCTTCCGTAGGACAAATCGTTCGAAAATTGGTGGTTTGCATGAAAAAACGCGCACTACAATGAGTACGGGGTCTTTTACAGTCGGTTCGCTCGACTGTAGCCTTTCTTACTTGTCTTTCAGTGTAGTTCTGAAATTGAATTTATAATATTTGATTAGTTAAACATATTGTAATACTTATCTTTCTTGATCCGATGATTAACTCCTTTCCAAAGCACTCGCAAACAAAAATTGTTAAATTTTTATGTTTTTTGGCAGTTTTTTATTATTAGTTTTATAGTTGTATGTGTGTGTTTGTGTGTGTGTTGAATATTGTCTTAATTAGCTAATGCGAAGTTCATAAATATTTTCACACGTCTACTTTTAGCATTAATTACTAGTACTTACTAATTTATAGGGGACAAACATATGATTTAATTCATCTACCTATGCAAAACTATATACAAAGTATGTAAAGATGTATGTGTGTGTGTGTGTATGGGGTATATTAATAAATAAAGAAGTGTATATATATATTATAGTCTAGATAGTCTATATAGTCTATAGTGGTATATTGAGTTTATATTTAGGCCCTACTTTAAAAAGGAACTACGTTTATATATGTACATCGCTAGGATCGACTTTGCCCCACAGTGGAATACTTGCTCCCCTCCCCTTACAGCCCCCTTCAGCCCCTTCCCCCACGGGAAGGAATTTCTTAGATCGTTCGCATACCAGAACTTATTCTACTTTGAACTTCCGGTCCGCGGTAGGTTTGCGGCGGTGGTATTATAGGAAAATTGTTGCAATAACTGCCGTGTATGTTCGCAATGGGCGTGGTCATCATCAGCAATGGATGAGCCATGGCCAGGTCATAGGTGCTGGCCGTAATCCCCGTCGATTGCATGGAACCACCGACATTGACTCCCGCCGCATAGTGTAGGAAGGGCAGATGTGCGGAGGCGGTGATCGTGTGAAGGGGCGGTAGAGGACGTTGCCGCTGATCCTCCGTGCGTAGTGCAGGATTAATCGATAAGCACTCAGCCGATGACGTTATCGGATTGGTGTAAGTATTGCCACATTCCACGACATCGATATCGGTGCGATCATCGTCGTCATCGTCGGGATCCTGCTCCTGATCCTGTTCCTGCTCCTCCTCGGAGACCTGCTCGGGTTTATCCGGTGTGATCAGGCTTTCTATGGTGAAGGAGCGCTTGGGCCGATAACTGCCCGTGGCCTCTAGGTCCAGTTGGGTGGCGGAGCGTAGATTCAGCAATGTCATCTCGGACAGATTTGTGCTTTCAGTGTTGGCTAACGCAATATAGCGGGACTGCGGTAAACCTGAGCCGTGTGGCACGGGACAATGCGTAGGAATCACAGGAGACAAGCGATTCGCGTGATGCGGGTGCAGCGCGGCACTAGAGTCCACGCCCATATCCATGCTCGGGACTTGACTCAACGTACCGCTGCCCGATCGGGCGGTGAATATAAACCGATTAAGGTTCGCGAGAGCCGTAAGCTCCTCGTTGAGCAGATTCTTGTCGTTCTTATGGAGCTTAAAGCGTTTCCTACGCCTCAGCAGACTCCCGTTCTCGAACATATCGAAGGCCTGCGGATGTAGTGCCCAATAGGCGCCCTTTCCGGGCCTATCCGGCCGTCGCGGTACCTTGATGAAACAGTCGTTGAAGCTCAGATTGTGACGCAGTGAGTTCTGCCAACGTTGGGTGTTCTTGCGATAGTAGGGAAATCGATCGGTTATGAATTTATATATATCGCTTAGAGGTAACATTTTCTCCGGTGAACTCCAGATGGCCATGGCCGTAAGTGATATGTATGAATAGGGGGGCTTTTGATCGCCATAGGATTCTCGTGAGGGTCTTGGCATTATTTATTTAATACTGTTACACACTAAAATCGTTTATTTCGAATTTATTATTTTTTGCAGTGTATTCTCGTCATTGAATGGAGTTGGCTTCATTTTTCGGCTACCAAACACAAATTATTTTTATTTGTCACGCTTAATGGGATTTTATTATTTTGGTTATCAATTTGGTTGTGCGGATTGCGTGGTGTCATTGCGACGGTAAACGCTAAACGATAAACGGTGCGAATTTGCTAAGCGGAGCTCACGTCGTTAATCGCGCGACAGACAAATAAATACGCTGGTGATAAGCTTCGGCAGAATGGCCATACAGCAATACGGTAAAACGGCAACACTGAAAAGCACGGCAACACTGGCGAACAACACACACGCTAAAAATACACGGAGTGCAAAAAAGCGCTCGCTCTCCAATTACCATCTAAAGCTGCAGCTAAAACTGAATACGAATACGTGAACGTAAATGTGAACGTGAATGCGAACGCGACCGTAAACGAAAGCGTGTGTGTGTGTGTGCTTGTGTAAGTGTGAATGTGAACGTGAATGTGAGCAGCGGTGGCAACTTTTGCAGTGAGTTTGAAGCGAAGATAACGACAGACCCGAAGCAAAACAAACGAAGAGACCGAATCGTAGACAGAGAGGGAGTTAGGGTGGGAGCTGCAGCCGAAGAGGAAGAGGAAGAGGGAGAGGGAGACTCCAATACGAAAACAAAATCACTGTTAGAGTCAAAATCAAAGCCACAGCCACAGAGCCAGAGCCAGACTAACAGACGTCGGCGTGTCGGTCGTTCGGTCGTTTGGTCGTTCGGACGTTCGGTCGTTTGGTCGGTTATTGTAGTACTAAGTGAGCAATGCAGTACAACCAACCACAGTGAGCAATGCAATCAAAATATAATCACTCACATCATTTGCCCCCGTTCTCTTGTGTTCGTTTGCTTGCTCTCTCTGCCTCTGTCTCTTGCTCGCTCGCACGCTCGTTCACTGCTGCGTCGCAACGCCTCGCTCCGCAATGCCAATGTATCATCCCTCTAAAACGGCGAAACTTCAAAGAAGAGAGCCGAGAAAAAAAAAGAAGAGTCAGAGATTTACTAAACGAAAGAAAAATAAAAGCAACAAAAACAAAAAGCAGGAACAACAACAACAACAACAACATGAAAACAAAACTCGTTTGGCAAGACGAGAGCAGAGCAGACCACACTACGCCAATACTTGGAGCTTTAGCTTTGGGTACTACTATTTGCAAGCAAAACAAGACGATGGTATATAGTAGTGGGGAGTGTCTACAGACATGGCTTTAGCAGCTAGCGACTACAATAAACGAGACGCGGCAATTGCCGCCGACTGCAAACTGCAACGGCAACGGCAACAGCAGCGGGAACAGCGACGTCGACTGCGGCTGAGACTGCAACTGAGACTGCAGTCGACAAAAGAGCCAGCCGCCCCGGCAGCTGACGATCCAATATGAGTGCGCGAGGTGTTGAAAAAGAAAATTACATCCACTTTAGCGATTTACTGATTTTACGTTTTCATAATCTTGTTAGTTAATTTGGTTGAGCTGAGCGAGAGCAAACTTGCTTGTGTCTTGACCATGCCTGTGTGTGTGTGTGTGTGTGTTGTGTGTTTGTCTGTCTGTTTGTTGTTGTTGCCATTGCTTACAGCTTATAAATAAGCACTCAGCGTGTTGTTTATAACGAGGACACACTGTTTAAGCAACTGATTAAAATATGTAGATACTTTTCGAATTTCAAGCGAAAATTAATAATTAAACTTAATGACAACATTAAAAATAATAATGTTATACTAATAATCATATCCGCTGTAAATCTCTTAATACCTTACATGCTTACAAACACACATGCATACGCTTACACACATACACACACACACACAGACGCGTGCACACCATATTTGTAAATACAAACAAATTCAATTTCTAGTTAATTTGAGTGTTCATAGAGATAACAAGGCTCTCAACAACAGAGAAAATCAGCCAAAGAGCCCAAAACAACAACTGCCGCCGATTCAATGGGAGAGCGATTGTCTGCAGATTCGGTCACGCTCTCTCAGAGAGCGCGCGCACGTTTGTGTGTGTGTGTATTTGAGCAAGTAAAGAAAGAAGAGAGTGCAAGAGCCACGAGCCAACGCAAGAGTGAGGCAGACAGCAGTAATCTATAAAAAACAATAACAGGCCAGCTGCTTGGCTGTTCATATGAAAAAAGAGAACAGCCATATGGTGGTTGATATGAAAGCATCCACCTTGTTTACTTCTCATTTGCCTAAAATAAATGTCGCATTTGATTGGTCTTCCTTGATGCATGCATCTTTATTTAATGGCGGGGCGGAGCATTAACAGTTGATTTTAGCAATGGAACTTTAGCAAATTTACAATGGCAATAATTATTATACAAAAAAAAAAAAATGCTGATTATCGTTTATTCTGTAAATAGCCGGTAAATTAATTCAAATTTAATTTATAGTCACTGGACAAAGTTTAGTATTTTATTAGTCGGTTAAACACTTAATTAGACCTTTGATATTGGAAACATTTAATAATGGCAGTTAATAAAAATATGGAAACTTTGGAAAGTTTTTAAATTTAAAAACTCATCGTTAGTAAAATATTAAATTAACACGCTTACAAATAGATAATAAGCAATAATTTAAATAGATAATGGCATTATTTAAGAGTCAATTTGCCTACCTTCCAATGTGTAGAAGCAATTTTGTATGTTAAATAAAATGGGCTACAAGTTTGTAGATTTATTAAAAACAAGTAAGAAAGGGTACAGTCGAGCAAGCCGACTGTAAGAGACCCTGTACTCATTCTAGTGCTCGTTTTCTCATAAGTAATATGTGATTGATGTGTCCCATGGGAGCTATTGGCTATAGTTATCCGTTCCAAATCATAAATGGTAAGAATAGTTACATTTATCAAGTACCCATTATATATTAGTTTAGTTGCGATAGCTCACCTAACAATACTTACATATCTTCATGCAAATGTTCTGTTTTTGACCGATTTGTCCTGTGGTAGCTATAGGCTATAGGTCTAGGTGTTTATACAGATGGACGGACATTGCTTTATCGTTTCGGCTGTTGATGCTGATCAGGAATCTAAACCTTTATGGGTTCGACCACGCCTCCTTTTCCTTGTTACGCCATTTCGCGTCTGGGCAAACCTAATAGACCCCTGTACTCTTTTCGAGTAGGGGGTCTATAAATATATATTTGGGAGATTCTTTACTGATAAACTCTATTTTGCTTGAATAATTGTGTATGTTCTCATATCATTATTTCTATGCCAAATCTATAAAAAAAATGTTTTCATATTTTTTTTTGCTATTAACCATTTGTACTTGAATATAGAAAATTTTTAATAATATTTTCCAATTACTTTTCCTTATAAATAATTTTTTTTTTAATTTAAGGGGTTTTCTAATATTTCCCTGCTCTCTTTAATGAAGAACTTTTAACTATAATCTTATACCCTTTAATAACACAGAGAGGTGACCAAATTAACTGTCGCTTTAAACAATAATAACATGTAATTCTAACGATAACACTATAATTAAAGCTTATCACAGGTAATTTCTTGTTGACGTTATGCCTTATTCATGTTTGTGATTACAATCTTCAGACAAGTTAATAGCAGAATCTGCAAAACAACAAAAAAAACAACAAAGAACAAAGAAATTGCTTACTTTTCCCATAAATTTGTGCAGATAAGCAAAATTTGTTGGGAGCAGAAACAATTGTTGAGCTGTTAAAAGTCGGGATAATAATTAACATTCAGCACAAATTTGCTGTGGACGGGAATGCTAGACAAGCAGATACCCTGTAGAAGAAAGCAAGCTATTTTTGGCATTAGGAAAAGTATTAAATTATGTAGATTAATTATGTTTAAATTGGATTACAAGGGAAGCCAATGTCTTTGTATTTGTTACGCTTAAACTCCCCTCGTTTTGTTCACTTTAAATTCAATCAAAAGTCGCATGTTTCAAAATATGTTTTATATATATAGATATATATATCTTTTTGTGATTGGTGTGAATGAAACAAAGCGCAACGAATTCTTAACATCAAATTCCTTTTTCGTGGCAAATGGAAATGGAAATGAAATTTTGTTAACATTTTTATTGCCAATGATCTGTGGTTCATTAAACGTATTATACAATATTATTTTTATTGTAATATGATGTAATCGCAACAACAATCACAACAAATTTCACGCCCAAAACAATTTAAAAACACGAAACGGAACAGGACACAAAACAGAAGACACTCGCTTCCAGTGGCTGCTACTCGGCAGAGGGTTCAAATTTGCCTTTTTGTGTTGTTGTTTTTTTGGTGTTGGGAAAACAGGAGTCGGTCGGTCATAAATCTCTTTCGTATTTACCGCCTTATTGTTACACTTACTCACTCAGTGAATGCCCATTTGCAGGCAGAATTTGACATTTGCCTTCTCTAATAATCAGGATTTCCGATTCTCCCCTCTCTCTCTCTCTCTCTCTCCCCCTCTCTTTCTCTCTGTTTAGACCTTAAAATAAACGCTTTAATTCTATTTGCTTCGGTGTACGGTTTACATTTGTTACATTTTGTTTCATTGTTTGCGACTCGGTAGCACAACCGCAACGAACCCTGTAGTTGTATAGTGACGTTGTAAACACGGCATAAACCTCTAACGGATATCAAACGCAAATACCGTTAAATTCATTTTAAATATCTATTCTATTCTGTAACTCCCCTTCTCCTCTCTCTCTCTCTCTCCCTCCCTCTCCCTCCCTTTGGTACATATAAATATCATAATATTTGTACCCCTTTTCCAACCATTTCTAATTGCAAATGACCAAAATGGCAGCCATCTCTGTTTGCTCTGCTTTCATCAATTAACATTTTTGTCTGCTGTGAAAGTCGAATCATATATCATGCTATAACTATATAGAGAAATCGAATTCGTATACTGTATATACTACCAAAACGATGTCAGCAGTTGGTTTATCCAGAATATTCTTAAAACGATTATGGAATACTATAACTATTAACGAAATCGGGATAAACTTAGGATAACCGTTACTCAGCTTCATTTATGTTATTAACAATGGGGTATGATGGACCCTAGTGAGTTTAATTAAGAAGCCTTGGTAAACACAGGAAATTTTTACAAATTCAAATTTATAGAGTTACTCAGAACGATCATTCCTATGACAGCTATACGATATAGTCATACGAGTTTAATGAAACTTGGTCAGTATGTTCATATCATTGGATAATGTTTTCTGGGTGAGTTTGATTAATATAGCTTCATTAACGCTTAAGTTTTTCATATTAATTCATATTTGAAGCGTATTTGTGACCGATCGTCCCTATGGGAGCTAAGCGGTATAGTATTCCGATCATTGGTCAGTGCATAAACTCTTTTGATATGTACATCCTGTGTAAGTTTAGTTTATAGACTACTAAAACATGCAAGGTTTTTACCTTATTGTACCTGAACATGAGCATAGAACGACCTTAAGTGGGCGTGTCTAAAAACAAAAACAAGTTTGTACTGCTTGGGTATTTTATCTTTTATTTGCTACCTCTGAGCCCACGCTAGCTCTTATAGTCTCTGAGATCCTTTTGTTTATACAAACAGACGGACGAAAGGACGAAATCGCCTCGGCTATTGATGCTGATCAAGAATATATATGCCTTCTCTCAGTTACATACATTTCAACGATTACAGTATACCCTTTTACTGCAAGTAACGGGTATGACAAGTATATTTTGAGTCTAAATGGGCTTTGTAAATTAGGCAATAAATATAAATAATAAACAATACTATTCTTACTAATTAATAAACCTTAAATTCTTGATTTCAACTTGGATTTATTGAGTACAAATTTAAGATAATTTTTTAAAATTAAAACTTAACGTTTATAACAAAATACTTAGCACTAAATGAAAATGCAGCAGACATATTCGATTAAAATTCGAATATTTTATTCACATCTAAATAATTATAATACTGACAAGATCAGTATTTCAATCATTTAGAAAACATACTCCGTTTTCCTAGATTTACCTATTTCGGACATCGTTTTAAGTTGATTTTAGCCAAAATTTATAGATTTCAAAACTAATCGTAATCAAAATTTCATTAGCTTTACTTGATTCAGGATAAAATTCTCTGAAATTTTTTGTGCTTAAAATATAAAATAAATTTAATTGTAAATGTTCAAATTTCTCACTGTGGAACATAGTTTTTAACTCATTTTATAATTCCCGGAGTTATGACAATTTCATTTATTTATTTATTGTTTATATAAGAGACGAATGAAAATTATTTTAAAATGGCTTAAATAAACTACAGTTTTAGCTAATATAGTCAAAATATCTGTTAAAATACAAGAATTATCAATTAATTAAGGAATTTCCTTTGATTATTCAGCGGAATTGTTGCTCTCTTGTCATTTTAATGCTCTCTTTAAGCTTCCACCCAATTAGTATTAACATGCACTTACACATACATATACATCTGCATGTATGTATGTAACATACATATAAATAGCATTTAAACATGGCCTCCAGACATGTGCGAGTGAGAGGGAAAGAGTGGGAGAGCGATAGCTGGTTGTCAAGCGTTGCTACGCTTGCTAAAACTAGCTCTATTTCACTCGCACTTGTGTTGCCAAAAATAAAGCAAACTTTTTAATGTTTATTAAGCGATCTTTATAATCAACTGAATTGGTTTTTTAAAATAAGAAAAATGTGTAGAATATTTTTATAAAATTAACAGAGTTTGTTATAAAATATATAAAATTTAAATGTTCTTAATATTTTAATAGCATTTAGTCAGAATTAAATAACAAAATAAAAAAAAACTAAAAATTAATTTAAATATATAGTAAGTCTATACAATTAATGTAAATATACTATAATTATTTAAATACTTTAATAGCAATAAATCCGAAATAAATGAAAAAAATGCTTAACATTCAATTGCGGTTAATGGGCGAATGGGCGTGGTATTTATCTATACAGCCAGAATAACAATTCAGATAATTTCCATCTAATTCAATAAATACCGCTAAATCAAAACTACTTTTTGTGCAGATAAATTTATAGTATTTACCATGTTTAAGTAAATGTTATTTATTGTAACGTTTACCCATATACGATTAATATATATTTAATAAGATTTTAAAAAATAAAAAAGTACAGTGAGAGCTCTACTCGCGGACATCTCTCTAAGGCGGACAACTCACTTAGCCGGACGAGTTTTGAGCATGAATTTCATACAAAATCTTTTCCCGCAGGCCGGCATCTGCCTTGGAGAGGTCAAAAATACTGGAACCGTGGCTGTCCGGCCAATGGAGCTTTCACTGTTTAACAAGTAAATTCGAAACTCCTGTGCCTTAATTTAGCACAAGTCCTTTCCATAGACAATGAACTAAAACCTTATTTAGATGAGCCCAATTATAAAACTTGTCTAATTTGCAGCATAATTTATCCAAAAATAAAAGATACTCCAGTTGTTTATGCCTAGGTGTTAATGATTAAACAAGCCGATTGTGTGTGTGTGTGTGTGTGTGTGTGTGTTCAATCTAAATGGATCGACATTGTTAACGTGTTCTAAACACATTGATGCTAAACTGTGACGATTACCTGCTGTTGCAACACACCTGTCGCATTAAGGCATTAAGACAAACAATTGCAATGCTCAACGTTTCCAATTAATAATAACAAGAACTGAAGAAACCCATAAATTTCATCAAGAGGAAACTGTTACACATGTTGTCTGGTGTTCTCTTCTCTGTCTTCTGTCTGCTCTGTTGTCAGATCAGAGGTGTAGAGATAATTAGAGATATTGACCTTTAAGTGTAGAGGGAGCGAGTGTTTTTTTTACCTCACCTTTTTACCTTTCTACTCACCGACAACACAGCGGCACGCCTACTTTTCGCCGCTCAACCGCAAAAGGCAACAAAAAAGGTGTTAGGAGAGGCGATCCTAGGTAGCACATTAGTATGAGTGTGTGAGAGTGTGTGAGTGTGTGTGTGTGTGGGTTTCAAATAAGCTAAACTCTTGTTGTTTTTATTTACGAGTGTATGTGTGTGTGTGTGTGTGTGTTTGGCTCCCAGGATAGCAGCCAGACTTGTCAGCCATGAAACACTCGAACTCATAGCTTCTAAAAATGAATTACAAGTTTGTGCAATTGCAAAATGTTTCCTCTCAAAAAGGTACACGTACAGGCCACTCCAATACATCAACTACACTGAGAGAAAAATTCACGAATTTTTACTTGATTTCACATATTGAAATTGCTAAAAGACTATAAATTTAATCTTAATTTTAAGACAATTTCTTCAGTGTTTTTGTTTTTTAAGTTTAGTCTTCTCTGTTGTGCGTTAATAAAATCTTTAATTTTTTAACAAAAACTCAAAGTTCTGTTAAGTGTAACTCCGTTAAAATACACTTAATTTATAAAGTAAGTACTTTTTTCTTTGGAAAACTGGTTATAATTTTAAAAAACTTAATGAATTCATATTTTCAATAATTTATAATGAACAAATCTTTAATTTTAACGCATATAGAACCAAATTCATATACTGTGAAAGCTCTACTCGCGGACAGCTCCCTTAGCTGGACGAATTTTACAGTCCCAAGAGCATGATTTTCATACAGAATTTCGAAGGCGGACAAATCTTCCTTGAGCGGACAAAAGGGAGCGTTCACTGTAAATCAATCTAAATACAAATTAAAACTTTAACCTCTTAGCTTTAATTTAAAATACTCAATTGAATGAAAATATAGAAGTTTAAGTTTCGCTTTTTAGCACTTTGGTGAAGTGAAGTCATAAATTGAAAGATCTACGAAATAATTATTAATCATTAATATATATTACCAATATATTTGCATAGATCCTCATACAAAAAAACAATTTAAAAGAATTTTTTTAGTTATGTGAAATAGTTTTCGTGTTAATAAAACAATTACTAAATTACTTTGTTCCGATTTGCATTTAAATATTAATTTGAAAAACTATATAAGAATCAAATTTAAAGATATTTAAAGTAGTCAGACAAGTACAGACTATCTCTACGTATTTGGTATACAAGTGGCTCGAAGATAACATATATGTATGTATGTGTATATATAATACATATGTAGTATATCTGCATAGCAGGTGAATCAAAACTGTTTAATATTTTCTCCTCACTTCTCTTCGCTACAGTCATAACTCTTAACTTAACTGATATGTATATGTATGTATACCTTTTTATATGGTTTGAACCTATAGCTCCTGATCAAATTTAAAGTCTAACTATATTTTACAGTCGCATACCAATGTTAAAAAGAAAAACTACTTTTGTTTTTCGTAGATCTCATTATGACATGTCTAAGAGCAGAACTGACTCGCCACCGGTATGTAAAGGCGAACGCATTGCTGTTAGTCCTCTATCAAAATTACAGGGTCTTTAATAGTCTGCTCGCTGTAATGTTGGTCTTTCTGCTAGTCTGATAAATCGACCACAGTGCTGTTAGTGCTCTATAAAAATTACAGGGTCTTTTACAGTCGGCGCGCTGTAATGTTGCTTTTCTACCAATTATATTTAGTAGGACGGCAACCCTAAGAATTGAATGAACGGTGAGATCGAAATAGTGTTGGTACTCATTCTAGTATTTATTTGAACTCAAGACAGTATTTTTAAGTTTTAACTTATTTTTAAAATATTATAAACATTGGTTGTTTAATGCATAAAGTAACAACATGATATTATGCATTAAGCTCAAATAAGTTCAATTACGATCTATTTAAATCTATTTCGATGCGTTTACATGAAACCATCGATAGTGCTATCGATATTTTTATAGTATTTTGCGATAAGAACGTAGCGATGTTTGCTAAACAAAAGATGTCTTAAGCGTAAAACTAAAATACAATACATACTAAATATACAGTGAAACAAAAAAGTATAACAAGGCTTATAACAAGGTTTATATTTTGAACAAGTGGCTGAAATTCCAAAAGATTACTTCATTTCAAGAGGACTTTAAAATGGTTAACACAATAGAGTTATATTTCACCAATGATAAATTTTCGTTTGTTTTCAAATCTGCGCGCTTCGATTATTTTGTTTCTCGCTATCAAATTTTATCGCTTTACCGCCACATCGAATTGACGAAAAACGTTGACGCGGCTGCATTTATAATTATCGCACTGAGTCGATATTTATATCGCATGCAGTTAAGCTCGAAAAATTCATTGAAGAATTTTAAAAATTTTAATTTTATGTGCACAAGCAAATTACGAATAGTTGATAAATCAGCCAATATTGTTGTTGTGTTATTACTTTAGAAAAATCGGTCAACTTTTTTAATTGCAAATAATACCTGTCAATATAGTTATACTTATTATTATAGCACTTTAGAGGGAATGGATTAGGCTTTTTGGTTCAAAGTAACCTTTGGAATTTAATTGCATTTACTTTCATGCAAGTATCCTGCTCTTGGTAGATTTACCCTGCACAGTGCCTACCAAAATAACCATCTCTTGCAAACAGCTGTCACCTCGAAAGGGTGCTTACCCCTTAGGCCACCATCAGGTTGAACATCCACTTAAACCCCTAGAACTTTGCGCATAACTAATGCACTGACTCACAGGAACATTAACTCATATAAATAGCCTTAATAAAGGTCATTCTCTAATATGAAAATATAATTTATTCTAAAAACTACCCGTATTTGTGCGTTTAAACGGTGTGTATAGGGAGTGGTCCCCTTCCCTGACTCTCGTTCTGGATATAAATAGAAATAGTCCAGCCAACTATGTCAATTAGTTACCAAATATATGGATATAGGAATTGTTAATTAACTTTTTAAGTAATAATTATCAATGCTATACAAGCAAATAAATCAAATAAAAACAAATGGTTTTGAAATACTTTTTAAAAATTACAATTTAATAAAACAAATGAGATATGTGAGTTGAAAAATTATTAAAATTGCAATTGCTTTTAATCAAAGCGTGCTACGCTAAAAAGCGGTTTAACAATTTTTGTTAATTACTAAACTTTCTATTACAATTTATTAGTTACTTTTAAATTTAATGTATTCAAGTACATATTTTAAGTATAAGGTATGCAAATTTGTTTTTTTTTTAAGGTTTTCTGTTCATAATTCAGAATTAATTTGGAATTGAATTTGTTTCTGTTTTTTTTATTAAATCATTACAAAATAAAGCTATATGAAATACTTTTAAAACATAATTTGCCAAAAATGATTGCTTGTCTGATACCAGATGTAGCGCTTACACATTTTGCATACAGTATTTACACACACACAATAGTATTATTAATAAACATAAATTGTTTTCAATTGTGGCTTTAGTTCGGGAGGTATCACTGGTGCCGGTTCCGGTTTGCGAGCGACCAATCTTTTGAACCGTCCACTGAACTGTTTGCGGAATCCCTTAAAGCCGTTTTTGTCATTAGCCACAAACATCTCCTAAAAAAATAAAAAAAAAAAGATTTTTGATTAAAATGAGTATAAAAAAAAGAGACCGAAAATAATCATAAATCATTTTACTAGAATATCAAAGTAAGAAACTTGGTGAACGACCCTCATGACAGCGTTGCGGTCGCTGCGCAGTCAGGCGCCACACGATATCGATGCCAAATTTATCGATATCGTTTATTAAGGTTACTACCAAAATGATTTTATTGAATAATTTTAGATTTTTGTTAGTTTTCTATTAAATAATCTTACCATTATGACGTGTTTTATTCGACACTTTGGCTAAATGCGACTAAATCCAAACCGCTTTGTCTGCTGGTTCCCAAAGGAAAGAGCCATCGAAAGCGTTTTTGTTAGTACAATGACCAAATTACTGATTACATGTTATCTTATGTTTTGGCTTTGGCAATTTTAACGAAAATCTAAAATTGGCTATACTCTATGTATACGCTTGTGGGTAGTATCTACTACGTAGTTATCATGGGAACTATCTAAATTGGCGTTATGTATTCTTTATTGTATTAATAAATTTATAGTATTAATAAATATATACGGTATATAAGTACATATATAAAAATATAGCAGCTGTCTGCTGTTTAATTATAGAAATTAATTGTCTGTTTTTTTCTTATTTTGTTTTGTTTTTGTTATTTTTTTTTCAAAATGTATACGACTGCCAATTAATTATAGTATAGGTCTACGTACCGGATTTATGTGGTAGATATGCGGCACTGGCGCTTTTGGTGGAAACGTCCATTCGGTGAGGGCCGCGACATCGGCGTGTCCAGTATTTTGGGACGGTACTCCCACTCCGACTCCGACTCCGCTGGTTCGTAGGAAAGTTACATGTTGATGGTCTTTAATTGCACCAGGGCTGCAATTGTTTGTTGTCCCTGTTGTCGTTAGCTCAGCATCTCGGAAATTAACTGTAGGTGTCGTCGCATCAGGATGATCCTCAGCTGCTGCTGCTGCTGCTACATTTGCTGTAGGCGATGTGCTGCGTTTGCGTAATTTACTTCGAACGAGACGCATTGTGAGTGTCCCAGTGTTACCATTTACCATCTCAGAACCAAGTCTTGTGTCCAATGCACTACTACAGCTACTACTATATGCGCCCGATTATATAATTTCAATGTCGAGCACTATAGTATACTACAGTGTGTGCAAAATGTATTCGACTGCTTGTATTTCTTTGTTTCTTCTTTATTTTGTTTCGAGGTACAAATGCACAAACGACTTGAGAGAGTTTTGTTGTTGCTGTTGTTGTTTAGCAAAACTGACGAGAAGTGGTAACAAAAGAAAAACAGTTTGAAGTATACTGCGAATACACACAAGGTACAGGCGGTACAGCAATACAGCAGCTAACAAAAAAAAAATGCCACCAAACACACACAATTCGCTCTTGACTAGAATTAATATCGATTTTCTAAACGTGGGCTGTTATTTTTTGGGTGGTTCATGCTCCTGAATTTTCGTCTGCGTCGTATTTTATTTTCTTTTACTTTTACTTTATATTATGTATTTTATTAGCTAGCTTCGTTGATATGCTCGTTATATGTATCTATTAAGATTTATATATTTTTATTTATTTAATTATGTTTTGTTTTTGTTACAGCCTTTCGGCTGCAATAATTGCTAACTGTATGCCACAAGATAGTACATTTGATTTAACAACTTTAGTCGGCCTATTGTATACTGTAGATGTCTTCAGTTAGGGCGTTAAGTCTCCATCAAACCGTATGTAGGATGTTTTTTTGTTGTTTTTCTATATTATTATTTTTTTTTTAATGTCACTTTCACAATCTGTTATAAGCAAGTTTCAGTTGCTAACAGAGCGCTAGTGCTTGTGTCGAGCATTTCCTTAACACTGTTCCATTTACTATGTATGTGTACACGTGTATTTTGTTATAAATTATTGCAACTATTATGTGTTCATTTTATTTGTTTAATTTTTTTGCTTCCACTATGAACGAACGAAAGATGCAAAATATTTGACTTCACTTTAGTTTACGCAGAGTGTATCTGAACAAAAGCTATGTAAATATTAATCGTCGTCTCGCATACTGTATGTCAGCAAAAACACCAATACCACTACACAGACACCAACACACACTCACACACACGTCAGCGCTGAGTCGAGTCTCTCGTTTCCTCTGTCTCTCTCACTCTCTTGTTCGCCGTGGCCACCCAGTGGGAACAACCATATGCGCGCTACTTCGTTGCACGTTAATGACCTGTTTATTTGTTCATTCGAATAATTGTGCAAATATTTGCAACCGCCATAATATGCATTTTAATGCACATATGTTTTTACACTATAAAAGTTAATAATTGTGCTTAATTTATTGTTATTTTGTTGGTTTTGAGCTGCAAAACATGTTGCTATGCAGCACTCGAATCGGCGGTTAAATTCCCACTGGGTCGCTGCAAATACAATTATAAAATATCGCTCTCTGCTTACCAACACTGTGAAGCACACTGACGTCACATTCGTACGAAACGATTGTATATTTTATAGGGTTGTTACACTCACACATGCAGTCATGCTTATAAGAGAGCGTTTTAGCCTAAAACGTCTCCTACTCGGGGCCATCAGCACGATCAGTTGTTGTACCACAACAGAATATAAGAGCATTGCGTATGAGAGTAAGAAAATTGTCAATTCTGTTTGATATTTTAATAAAATTCAATTTTGTTGTTCGATTTGTTTTTCATCTGCTAATGCTAAAAATAAATTCACATAAATTGCAAGAAAAACACGACGACATCAATGACGCATTAACAAACAGCAAAACAACATAATGTTCAACGCAAAACTGATTTGTACTTGGGAGACAAACAAAGTGTAAGCGTTGATCAAAACACGTAGAGCCAGAAATCGAGGTTAACACTACCGTATGTGTGTATGTGAGGGTGTGTGTGTATGTGTGTGTGGTTGGTTGGTGGGGGAGTCCACAAGGGTTAATGCCACGCTTGTTAGTCATCGAATTCACAGTGTTGCCAAGTATCGATAAATTTTTATTTTATTTGCATTCGAAAATCTTGAATAACAGTTGATTCAATATATTTGCATTAATTAGTAATACGTTGGTTTATAAATAATATTTTTTATTATTGTATATAACACTTTGAAATTTTTACTTAGTTTAATGGTACGCCATATGCGGAATACTCGTCCTCAAATGGAGCCTTTGTTGATACTTTAACCGTTACCTGATCTTCACTGGAAATCGGCGATAGATTTGATATTCTATCCGTACTGCTAGTTATGTTAACATTTTCAAATCGTAGATCGATTTGAGGACTGTTTAAGGTCTCGTTATTTAATTTATCGACATTTTCATTGGTTTCATTATTTCCTGAATTCGATTTGACAACATTTTCCTCAGGTTTAAAGGAGCTGAAGTCTGGTACCGCAAATTGAGGCCTCACTGTATCGGGTAATGCCTGAAAATTGTTGTTTTCTGGTGACACTTCCAAATCGGTAAGCTGAACTAAAGGCGGATTTGTTGTCTCTTTCAAAATGACATAGTGATGATGATGAATATGGACATCGGGTGCGTTCTGGGAAGTCGTTTGATAACCGACTTTTTGGGAAACGATCACATTATTGGATGTATAATGATACTGCCCAACTGTTGGTATTGGAGGAACCGGTAATGGTATTGAATTGGCCTCAAACTGTTGACGATTGATGTCTTCCGTTGATTTTGAAGCAAAATTAAAATCTTTTTCCACAGCATTGCTGTGATGTGGTTTATTAACGATTCTTCCAATGGACTGGGACTCGATAAGTGCAGCTATATCCACCGATACTACGTATCTCAAGTCAAATAAAACTACGAATACATGAAAACAAATTGCGAAAATTTAACCAACATTTTTGGAATAACCGTATTTGGATCAATAATGAAGTTAAACTGATGCAGGAACTGAATCTGATCATATGCGTAAGTATGTTTTCACAAGAAAGAAAAAGAAAGTTAAGCTGAAAGCAAAAGTAGTGGGTATAGACTATTAAATACTCTATAAATAAGATATTTACTTTATGTAAATCAAAGCAAAAATAAACAACAACAGATCAAGTTGAATTTACGTCACTACAGGGTATTTTTTCATGACGGATTTGCATGATGACGAATCGTAAACAAGTTTCGAGGGGTTTGCCCGAGTTTGAGGAAAACCGTTTCTCTATACAACTGCTGGAATTAAAAATAAACTCGTTCAACTTGTAAACAAAAAAAGAAGAAATAAAACTTTTAATTATTCAAATGAGAAAAAATAAAGCATAAGAAGTCGATCGATCGCTATTCTCTTTTCATCGATTGTTTTCTCAGATCTTTTTGCTGTCGGGCGAGCGTGAGCAGAGCAGACTCTAATAAATCGGTCTGATTCGATTTCTTTCGAGTGATTTCTAGTGATGGACTCATCGCATCATTGCCAGAAGGCACGAACTCCGCTTTCGTAAAATATTTATTAGAGTAGGAACTACTGCAGACCGACTTTGAGGGCTCTCCCAGTTTGTCATTCTAAAAAAATTTAGTAAAATATTGAAATATATATTTATTTTTTAAAAATCACTTACATATCTCGAGCAGGTAATTAAATTGTTATCGGGATAACAGAACCATTCTGTACTTGCTGCTATCAGATCCTCTTTTCTTGGCTTAAAACATTTGCAACAAAACAACACTAAGTTTGAAATATTTACAATTATTTGTTAAATTTGTTAAACAATCAAAAACTTACTCAATAAAAACAATACAACAAATACTAATAGAATGATTTCTATAATTCTATATAGCAAATCAGATGATTGATTATTATTGATTTGTTCGCTACTTGAGTCCATTGAACATATATCATTATCATCGTCGTTAAACGGACAATTGAGTAACAATCCAGCGGCTTTTTCCGACTCATAACTCATTTTTTGACAAACTTTGATATCGGTGTGAGAATCTATTTTTCCAATGCAATGACAACGGCAGTTCCATACACAAAAACATCTAGAATTAGCTTCTATGTCCATGGATCTTTTAGATACTATCAAAATATTTGATTTATTTAATTTCAAGTCATTTGATTCGAACTTTTGTACAAAGCCTTTAACAAGTACTGTAATTTTTACGAAATAAAATGGAATTAATTGTAATTTTTGTTAAATTTTTAGCTTTTAATACCTATTCGATTTTCGTTGGTATGAAATGAATTGTATAGTATATATATTAATAGTATAAGTTATTATTATTAAACTATCGTTCAGTCATTTCATGTACCGATTCCAATTCATTCCCTCTTATAAAGTGTATACATTTTTGAAAATAAAGTGTAATTATGCAAAAATTAATTATAAAATGATTAATTATTTTTACGATATGGAACCCCCATAAGCCCTATTAGAAAAGTTTATGCTGAAATCCCCTAAAACAATTTTATATGATTTTTTGGCCATTTTCTTACCATCACACGTAAATTTATTGCTTTTCTTGGATACCAACACAAAAGGCAATAAAAAGGTTATAGTCTCCGATATATAAGGAATTAAAATTTTCTGCACAGTTGTTGTCGCCTCAGTTTCTGACTCAAAAAGTGGACAATCACAAATACTTATTAAGAATTCTTCTGCTTTTAGTCCCTTGTTGATGACATCCACCGAAATTTGTAGGGCATCTTTAGTCGTGGCGTCGGTTACAATTCTAGAGATTTTGGCTCGAAAAATATTCTGTTGGGCCGAGTTTTCCATAAATGGCATTTTGATTTTTATATCGAACTCTTTTAAAAAATTTTAAGAAAAATTCATTATATTATATGGTAAGTCAGATCATATTTGAACACTAGTTTCTTACCTGGAACTTGATCGTTCACTACATTTAAGCATAATGACTGATTGTTATTGGGACACTTTGGATAGAATTCTGCCTGAAGTAGAATCACTTACTTTTGTGTCTCCATTTTGATCTTTTGGCTTCATTACATCCGATTTCAAAGTCTTTTTGGAGTGTCCAAAATTAAAAAACTTGTTTGTATTGTTATTAAGAAGTTCCAAGAAAACATTTTTATAAATTCGTAATCCCTCCGATTCTTTGGGATTGCTAAAAAAAAGTTTTGGTATCAAAAGCTGAAAGTTTTCCAGAAACATTGGCATTCTCTGCTGAAGTATGTCCTCGTGTGAAGTCAGTAATACTGATATATTTCCATAGACCAAAGTTCCAGATAAATTGTTTGTGCTGCAAAAAAATCCTAAAACCTTCATACATTTCCAATATATATGCATTAAATTTAAATACTAACGAGATTACTGGCATAATTCTCCACCAAGTTTGCTTGCGCTTTCTGAAAATTCTTATTTTAGCCTCCAAATATGGAAACGGAGCGCTTAAATTGTATATGGAGTATTCGGGGAGTACACTATATAAAGAAAATATACATCTATATTTCAGAATATTATGAATAGTTAAAAAAAAGTAAAAGTTCGACTTACTCAGTTGGTTTAACAGCATTAAATATTGTAGAAGAATTTTGAATTTTGGTATTTCCACAAAATTCAGTTTCAGTTTTACCAAAATTATTCAAATTATTTTGCTGATTAGTTTGAATACTTGCGTTTTTAGGAATATAAGGATTCTCCCGTTTCCTTTTCATTAGCTTTGCAAATATATCGTAAGCGATCGGATTGATATATCTTTTTCGCAGTTTTTTAAGATTTTCAGTTTGAGTTTGGTAAGTATTATTATAGAAATTACCGTTACAGCCGAGAATAGTATTGCTTGGAATGTTAACATCCAAATTGTTAACAGTAACCTGATATTTGATTTTTGAAAAGTTATTTAATTAGTAATAAAATAAACTTACATTCGAGGGTAGAAGTGGAAACATCATTATCGGTTCACTTCGCGAAACGATTATAATGTAAGGAGATATTTTGAATGTTTGCCGTTTTGTGGGCTCATAGGTTTCATCCAGTATTAACAGCTTTTCCACATTATTCACATTCAAATTGGGCGTAAAGTTGATGTTGATAATTATTTGAGGCACACACGACCAGTCCTTATTGGTATCATTTGGACACATTAAAAGTATGGCATTTAAATTGGTCGAAACAAAGGAATCCGCAACGGTTGTAGCTTTTATATACCCCAATCCTTTGATGAACAGGAATAATGCAAGTAGTTGAAACATTTTTCATAAAGTTTTCATTTAAATTATGAAGTTTGTGATAGAAAAGACGTTTACTTTAAAAGCAAAGCGATTGCTTTGATTTGTAACCGTTTTAACCGCTTAAACCGTTTTAACCGCTTGCCGTCATAACAATTATAAGTCCTCACTGCCATATGCTCACAAGCACACACACACGCACACATGTGTACGCTGACAGCTGCCAAACTGTAACGAAGAGAGAGTGGGAGTGGGAGAGGGAGTGTGAGAGAGCTTTCGCTCTGTGGAAGCTTTGCCAGGAAGCTCGTGGAGCTTACGCGAATTATTGTGATAGTACTTTGAGTATGTGAAAGGAAATAAAAACAAATATTATTACAAAATAAACGGCACAATTTAGTTTAAAAATATTTGTTAATTTAAGTTCTCAATTCAGTTGACAATTCACAGTTTTAAAAGTGCTGAAAGTACGTAATACCAGGAGTACGTAACACCAAATTTGTGGGCATACAAACGCACATAGTTACATACATCTGGAGATGTTTTTGTAAAGATTATATATATATGTATATAATTTTATTGATTTAACGCTTGTAAATTATTCAATACGCAATGTGATGTATTCGAACTGAACTGAACGAATTGAGATACGAGTAATATTAAATAAGCAATAATTAAACGTGAGAAACTCTTGCAAAGCAAAATTAGAAACTAACAATAAAATTAATAATAAAAAAAAAAAAAAAAAAAATGTCGAGCGAGTTTAGTGCACGTAACACATTCCGGAAGAACAACTCCGCCGGATTAGGCAACAATGCTCGCAATGTGATTTCTACGGCGAATCCCTCCGGCGGTAGCAGCGCCTCGCTGCTTCAGAAACAGCTCTCCTTCAAATCCCCCATTTGTTCCAATCAATTTGGCAAAGCCGACGAGGTCGAGATGATCGAGAGTTCCAACTCCGAGAATTTGGGTGGGCGCTACAATAAGGTATGGGAACTATTATACCCTGTATAATATTTTCACCAAGTACGCTTTGTAGAACAATATTATTGGCTGGATCTGTTGTGCTCCCTGCATCTGGTTACGCACCTCTACGGCCGTGCACAAGGTCGCCATAACATCGGCAACCCTGCTGGTGACAACCCTGCTGGTAGCCTCACCCATACTGTTCCTCATCAGCACAGCCCCTTCGCCCCTGCCCCGCGACTGCTACATGGAGGGCGATGGCTGCTCCCCAACCAGCTCCTCGCCCTCGGAGTGCACGGAGGCCATTTGTGAGACGGTTTCCACTAATATTCAGGCCCGACTCAATTGGAACAAGGATCCGTGTTCGGAGTTCAAGAAGTTTAGCTGCTGGCGCAGTGGACCCAATAAAAATATGACGAACCACATCGAAATGGGTAATTCCCAGAAATCGGTGGATATGCAAATGCAGTGTGAGTATTACGTGTATCTAAAATTCGAACTTTAGCTAATACCCGAAGTAGTACTTTTGCAGAATTCCAGCATGGATGGAGATTTTCAGAAGCTTCGTAGCTTATTCGAAAGCTGCTTAAAGCTGACCACAAACTCAACCGATTTACAACGTGTATTTGCCAGTTTAGGAGGTTACTTGACGGTGGGGACCTTGGGTCCCTCGTCCATCGCACCTCTGGTAGCCAAGATGTATGATCTTGGGCCCAGTCCACTAGTCGATATATATTATGATCTCAGTTATGGTCGGAGACCTCATGTACTGCTCATCATTAGCGGACCAAGTACATCGTCTATTATTTTGGAGGTATAACCAGTGAGTATATGTTTTCAGAGCCCATAATCATATTGTTCAATTTATATAGAACAAAATTCGTTGGATGAGTCCAAAAGCTCCACCGAATCGGCTGCGACAGGGATTACCAAAGCTTTTACCGGATCTTATAGAGCAGTTTCTACCGACGCAGTTGTCCTACGCCCAGCGCGTCTCCGAGAAGGATACCATATTGGAGTTTGTGAAGGATCTGAATAAGGTAGAAGGATCTGAAATTACATATCCGAAATTTTCTTAAAATATTCCTTAAACTTTAGCTGCAAGTGGAGCAATCTCGTCGTGGCTTCTGGGACAGCTCCGTGCTCTATAATATATCCAGTTTGCAGTCCATGTATCCAGTCGTAAGTAGCACTAATATAATGTTGAAATTCCAACTAAAACTTGGCTTATTTATAGCTAAATTGGAGTCTGTTGATTCCCAAGGACTGGAGTGGACCCATAGTGGTCAGAAATGCCGATTATCTGCGTGCTTTGAAGGCCTTTCTGACCAAATATCCATCTCGAGTGGCCCACAACTCGATTCTTTTACTAAGTGCACTTGAAATTCTACCAAAAGATTATCCAAATCCGGAAGTTTGTACAAGAGCCACGATGTGGGCACTACCTGAACTTGCATCCGCATTATTTATTGCTCAGCACTCGGCAGAGGACTCCAAGGATATTATTAGAAGGGTAGGAAGTAGTAAAACCTTATCAAATACCAGAAAAGTTAAAGAAAATCTGATTTTCCAGGCGGATATTATATTCAAGTCGTTGAAAGCCCATTTAAAGAGGGCACCGTCCCTAAAAGGGGCTGCACTAGTTAAACTATCAGCCTTAAAGATACAATCTCAGACTTGGGAAGGATTTTCGAACCTAACTCAACTGATGACGTCACTAGAAAACCTAGAAATTAGCCCCGATAGTTGGCTTGATAACATTTTAGCGATATACAAAAGAAACAAATTAGTACCAAGTTCGATTAGTATGGACTCTAGTTCCCACGATGCGTAAGTCTATATAGATATTTTGAACTGATCAGCCAAAAACATTATCACCCAAGTCTTTCCAGATGGGCCTATCCTATAGTTTCGAGCATATTCTACGACACTTTAAGCCATTCAATAGGTAAGTATAAAAAATTTTTGATGAATGTTTTCAAAACTAATAGATCTTATTTACAGTGGTTCCTCTATCGGTTATATCTATACCGTATTTCAATGTTCGTTTGCCGCCCTATTTGCACTATGCCTCCGTGGGCGTGTCCATTGCCAAGGAGATACTACGCTCCATTACGAAGAGTTTTGATGACAAGGCAATGCGATGTGTTCCACATTCGGTTAATATATTTTCCAACTTTAGTCGCATGGATATACTAATTCATTCTGGAGGCATGCAGATCTCCTACCATTCCATGCTGTCCCTAACCGGTCCCATAAAGGGCATGCAACGTCTGCCGGGACTCAACTTGACACCGACACAAATCTTTTTCCTAGTCTCCGCTCAGGAGCTCTGTGCCGAATCCAATTACATGGGCATCGACACCAGTGCCCCTGAGTTCGACAACATGTAAGATCCGTTTCATCATATTCCTAGACTTTAACTATATATATATATCTCTATTTTAGACTGGGTTGGCTCATCGCCCAAGGCGGTAGCGCGACTGAAGTCTTCAAATGTCCATCGGGATCTATGATCAATATACAGAAAACCTGCAATGTTCTTTAAATGTAATCTGTAGATAAAGTACAAAATAAACTATTGACATTTTACCGAAATTCCGTTCCGTTTGATTAAGGCACTAACTTCTACTATAACTATAAATATAATTTGCATATTTTCGATATATTTATTTTAGAAATAAAATTATTATTTTATGACAATTTAAGTATTTGTAGCATAAATAAAAGTTGACATTCAAATTGTCTATATTGCATTACTTTTCTTCGATATCGGAATAGATTTTGTAGTATTTCTTATAGAGCGGTAAGTAAACTTTTCAATATCTTTAAATCTTCTTGTATAATTCAGCATTTTATCAATATTTTAGATTCCTTAATTAAAGATATATAAATTCAAATCTTAAATCAATAACAAAATAATTAATAAAATATATAAATTAATGTCTCCGTATTCAAAATACATCGCACATTTTCAATTTTAAATAACAAATCGAATGACTTTCAAATAAATCTGCAAAAAACAATAACTTATAAACAAAATTAAACAATATAAAATCGATTTAAATATTTGTAACAAAACAATTGAGTTAGTAATAGATAAAAATATCAACTAAATATTCAATTTGGCATTATTTTTTTGCTATTTACGCAAGTTCCACAAATTCTCTAATATTTTCATATAATTTAAAAGTCTTTAAATAAATATTTTATATATCAGTTTAAGTTATTAATTGTAAAAAATGAAGCGTTGTTAGCGAATAAATTACTTGTACTAAGACTATATAGATTTGAGGTAAAATTACGAATAAATATTGAGGAATATTGATAAAAGTTTCAAATGAAAATCTCTTTGAATCGTAATCGTTTCTTAAGTCCACTTTAGGAACAGAAAATCTTTTTGTTTGTATATGAATAAATAAAATACATTTCCAATACTATATATTTTTGTGACTCTTGAACCAGGTTTGAACGCAAAATTGGCAGTTTAAGGCACACTATGTTCAAAACTTTGGCTCAAAGTAATAACCGCAAGTTTTGAATTCACATTTCCCGATTAAAATCGGGTTTCTCACTATAGTATGTCTTAAAAATTGTGTTAAGTACTATAAGTCTAAATATGAAAAGCATTTCCCGATCAAGCAGATCATGTATGTAAGCTATAGTAGTAGTTATATAATTTATATCATGACTTATTTGAATCAAAACTGGGCTACTATATCACACGACTGTCGTAGGAACTATCCGTCGATAATATAGCGTTAGAGTTCCATAGGAACAATACTCAATTCAATCGGATTTTGACTTATTCGACAGTTTTACATTCACTTTGTTTATCACTATAGTTTCTGGCGGAAACAAACGCAAAAAAGATTACATAAATACTTGATTTGCAACATAAATAATACTTAAAATAATTATTTATATATGTATATAGACTTAATACTAGATAGCTTATAGAAATTGTAGCTTATCAAAGTTCGAATCGTTTTGCGATATATTCTTCTGTTGTACTTTATTGACAAGCCCATCCTGAATGCGATTAATTTTGAATTGAATTTAGAAAGTTGATCATTGAATAATTTAAATTAGAACTATTTCTTATGAGCTAAAATGTTGTAGAAAATTGTTTGTGTTACTTGGAATCCCTTGTGCATCTTGACCTTAATGATATATCGTTAACATTCTCACAATTTTTATCGCAGTTCTTGAAATACCCATCATACTTGCTAACTTCCCGTGATACCCCATGGGATGATACCATTGCTGGGAGGGCTCTCAAAAAGCCATGTAAACCGGACGGAATTGGTGGCGTTGCTGGCACTGATAATCCACAACGATTATATAAAAATGGCATAATTCCGGTAATATTCGTATGATGAGTGAGGACTGCCTCTAAATCAGATTCCTGAGCGTGCATTAAAAATAAACTATAGGCATTTGTTGGTATCATTCCAAAATGATCGAATGAATCAATATATGCCTCTGTATCTCGTTTGTAAATTTCGAGAAAATCTCCCAACAATTTGGCAACCATTGCCGAACGGGCTTTGCTAATATTTTGTGAATTACGGAACAAAACAGGAGTTTTAACACCTCCACCGTACTTATTTAAAAACTTAATTATAATTTTCTCATGACTATCTTTGGGCTCTTGAGTTAAACGACGCAGCACCGACTCTAAATATAAACTAAAAGTCTGACGAGCCTGAAAGTGAGTCAGTGTCGATCCACTGCCTATTTTCTTAAGCATTTGCTTCCGAAGCCTTCGTCCCTCCTCCTCGCATTTCTCAACTATCTGTTTCTTTAGGAAGGGTATTACCGAATCCGTTTCCAGAGCTCGCTCATATTGCTGTATACGATTCTGCTGTGAATTATCATCTTTAGCCCCTCGTTGACCAGCACAGAAGAGATTCGAATGCAGCATTTGGTTATAATTGTGTTGAGTAACCAACGTTTGGAATGTTTGACCCTGTACATTGGGCGTAGACAATGGTATACCATTGGCTGGATCCAGGAAGTTTCCATAACGCTGCATTGAGTCGTCAGTGGGAAATATGCGAACAAAACCACCGCGTCTAGTGTACTGCAGGCGGGCACTACGCAGAATACGTTGTTCCTCTTGGGTTAGGGGAATCACAGGTTTCTTTTTGGACTTTGTCGAACGGAGAGTGCAACTGGATTCGGTTGTGTCGATTTGCCGTTGACAACTCGAACTACGGAGTCGCGATGACTTGCCATCATAGTGTGTTCTCATTTCCGGAGTGTATGCTGGAATGCCAACACAGGTTAGGAGATCCGTAACAAGACAGGCTTTTACTTTGGTATCTAGGGGACTGTCAACACCCATTGAGGGCGACAGGTTTACTTCCAGTAACCACGGCTTCAGCGTATTATCAATTAAAATGTCGAAACCGTATAGCTCAAAACAGTTATTCACATTTGGTACGAACATTCTGCATGCTGATATTATCGTTTGGGCACAGGCAAGTACCGCCTTAATGATCAGATCTTCAATGTTCAGCATGAGTAAATGCGTGTCGCATCCCTGAAGTTTCAGGTGCCTTAAAAGCGCCGACAGTGTCCACTTATGGCCAACGTCCTCGTCTTGGGCATCCGATGAACGTATGTAATCGGAATGATACTTGTTAATGCTGTAGTTGCAGAGATGCATACAAGGATTCCACAAGTTGTCGGCGTTTCTGTCGTACCGAACTGTTGCCAATCTGACGATACCTTCCTCGTACAGATAAATAATGAGTGGATCAAAAGACGTTACCAACACATAAACTCTCAAATCGCACTTATGACCATCGATACAAAGCGGATCCACAATATACTTGGAAACCAAAACTTGCTCATCCTGTGGTATCTGATCAGGCTGTAATCGAAACTCGCTTAGCAAAACCATCTATATAACAATTGAGACATGTGATCACTTTACCGAGTTGACAATAAATATGCCACGTCCTCTGCTGGAAGCGGCAGGCTTAACAATCCAAGGTCCTCGATGTTTATTATGGGCAAATATTAAGTCTCGAGACTCCTGAGGCAGTATAAAAGACTGTGGCACAATGTCGAAATGTTTCATTCCCCGCAAATGCTGCATTCTTTCAATGTTCTTGTAGAGCCGATCCTTACGCGTTAACTCATACGATCTAACAAAATAATAGGTATTATTTAAGGGACAAAGAAGATGTGTTTACAACATACCTGGGAAAATGATTAACTCGTTGATATAATGCCAAATTACGAAGGGTATCTAGTTTCATATGAACACCAGTCCACAACAAATTAAAATTAGCATCACCTTGAACTTCGGTTAAGCCGTGAACATTAAATATTTTCCTTAACAATTTTGTTTCGGTTTGTATAAATTTATAAGTAATTTTTAACTGATGCGCTGGCATATTGATTCCACATTCGTTGTCTTCCTCACTGGATCCACCATGATCCTCTTCGCTGGTGTTCATCTCAATGTTGGATTGAGATGCATTTGCGGAATCATAGCCACTTTCCTTATTTAAATTAACTTCAATTTCGATGATCGATGTGTTTTTACTTTTATGATGAGGTTTTCTAGTCTTTTTTTCGTTGTACTGAACAGTTTCATCACCATCACTTGACACAGATGCGTCACTAGACGAAAAGGCATCTAAGGACTTTTTTAATGGATTACGTAGACCAAAATTTGTATTAACATCTTTACACTTAGACGATTTTTCAACGGCCACAAATATCTTTCCTTGACTTGACTTGAAATTTTGTTGCGTTTTATTAACTGCCGGCGATGATGAGCATTTGTGTATCAATTCGCTCGAATTTGATGGGGTAACCTGACTATCATCACTCTTCAGTGCCCTCTCCTCGGCTGATGTTTCCAGTATTGTTTTTCGCGTCTTGGGATTCAATATATTTGTACGAAAAACCAAAACTGCTTCGCGGGAACCAATCTTTCCACTGGTCACCCAGTCATCCTGGCTTACATATTTGTAACAGCTCTCGCTAAAAGTTAACCAAAAGTGAACATAGTTTATAAGGTTTTCAAGGTAGTTTGGTAGATAACTTACGTTGTGTTGATGTGTGAAGATGCAGGCATGGTGAATTCTGGAATATTAAAAACAATTTATTTTAATTAATCACTTCACGTTTCAAAACAGTAAAGAACTTACTAATTAGTCACAAATTAAACCATTTAAAAAAATTAACTTTTAAATCAACCGCAATGAGAACACGGAAATTATGCAAACAAAATTTAAAATATTGGCAAGGAATCAAATCTCCAGGCTACATCTTGGTAAGATGACAGTACTTGGAGTATTGCAGCTTTAACTCCATAGAAGAGTGCAGTACATTTTAGGATCATTAAAGACACTTGCTTAATCCAGTTTATAGTGCAAGTTTTCATCCAGAATTGGTTGAGTATTTACTAAAGTTAGTGTTCTTACCTGTTAAACATTAGTAACTAACATTTATTTATGCATTTTTACAGAGTGTGATTAATCTTAAGATTATCAACAGACATTTTTAAGAGCTGAACTTAACTAATTTCCTAAATATTAAATCTAAAATCAATTATTCACTATCAAATCAAACATTTTGAAGGAATTGAAAATTTTTAAAAACATTTTGGTTTCTAAATAGTATATTTTATTAAATTAATTCTGTACATACACAAGTTGTGATCATTATAATAAAATTTGCCATAATTCATTAGAGGCGATTTATAAATTAATTGTATGAATTTACGAGCACATTCTCCATTTCATGTGTGTGTGTGTGTGGGTAAGTAATACTATTTAAAAATAATTTAACAAAATTTCGTATTTCATTAAAGAGTATTTATGATCTGAGTTGGTTTTATACTTTAAGTTCAAAAACCAAGGGACAGATCAATTCATCCAGTTATACTGCTTCCATCCAGAATTATTTCCAGGTGTAGAAGACGAATTATGACTGCCCATAAATTGTGATGAAGGATTCGCATTCTGTGTAAACTGTCCACTATCAAATCCTTGATTGTACTGCGACTGCTGCTGCTGCTGCTGTTGTTGTCCATTGTTGTTGTACTCCCATCCACTGGGATTGGTATTATGGTTGAAATTGTTGTTGTTATTCATATTTGTTGTGTTATTAGTGCGAGCCATGTTTGCATTAAAGTAATTAGAACTAGTTTTCATGCTATTCAGATCGCTTATCACGCCCGAATTCATGAATGGACCCTGATTTGTGTATCCATGATGATTAAAGTTCTGATTATAAATATGTTGATTTTGATCTTGTGCAGCAGTATAACTGTTACTATTATTACTGTTGTTGTTCCTTCCTTGAAACGACAACTCATTTTGAGATTGAATCGAATTTGTTGATGAATTGTTGTTAAGAACACTGCTGACGCTACGAGAAGGTGAAGCATTATCCTGTTTCTTCTGCTCCATCTGGGAATAGACTTGAAGAATTTTCTTGAGTTGGTCCTGATTAATCTTTGTTTTGCCCTGGGAAATTAAGGACGAGGCCAGTTTGGCAGCAAGTGCTGATTTATCTATTGGTTCCGACGTTTTGTAGACTGCATTCGAGTTGGAACTCGGGATTAGGCGATCTTCGCTAGACTTTGCTTGTGGCGTCTTCGTTCCAACTTGAAAATGGTGACATTTCAGCAGCATAATCCAACAATGCTTCTGTATCATTGACAGCCTTCTTAAGAGCACGTTCCTGATTCGCATCGAGAATTTTTGAAATAATTAATCCGGTAAATTTCTCCTTTGCAGTTTCGAGTATGGCACAATTTTCGTTAGTGAGAATTATTTGATTGATTTTATCTGGATGTATTTTGGACATTTGCAAAGCTTTGGCCAACATTTCCGTAATGCTGGGACCCAAACTTCCCAGAAAGTTCTCCAGAGCAGTCAACAGACGAAGCACATGAATCACATTCACTTCTTCAATGTCTTCATTAGATTTCGCACGATTCTCAACAGAATTTTCCCTCAGTTCTTTTAGGTGTATTTTTAGGTTCGGGTTCCTGTTCCGGTTCGGGTTCTAAAATATCCTCAGAGATGTTGACATGATATTTTGGATTTGCCAACTCGTTATTGGTCATTGGCAAACACAATCTCTCACGACACTTGATCTTAATGTTCTCCACATCCTGATTGTACAGTTCCTCCAAACGTGCGTTGAAAAACAGAATCCATTCGCTCTGATAATTATACGAACGATGATTAATGCCAGCGGCAATGAGTTCATCCTTGCGACGTTTCCAAAACTTTTGCCATTCATCCTTATACTGCGGATGTTCCTCGGGATCAGCTTTATATACATCAAAGGTTGTATTCAATTCGCGTACACTCAGATCAACCATGTGACGATATGCCTGCCAAATGTCGCCATCCCGAAGTGGTGATACTGATCTGCGTTCAATATTCCATTGTGTGATCGTTACTGGATTCGAGCGCTTACGTTTTCGATCCGGTGACTTTGATCTATTTCGCTCCGTTCTCTTGGAGACTCGAGACGAACCTCGATGACGATTTGGTTCCGGTACTCGGGTGTCCCGCAGGAAATTATCAACCATTCTCTTGTGGGTCTCATCGTCCACAGTTTTAATATTGTGCAGATAGTTTGTGTTCACTACGGGATTATGATATGCACTCGGATAGAAGGAATGAAAGGGAGGCATATGGTTGATAGTTGGGTTACTCGGTTGATCAACCTTTCTGGTTGCATTCTCAATCAAAATATCCACTTCTTTCGAGTCAATGACATGCGTAAATGTTGGACCCGAAACCTCAGATGCGTGTCGTCGATTAAAAACCGATTGTATCAAGTTTTGTCTGTTCTTTGACAACAAATGATCGTAGCAAAGATACGAGTTCTCCCGACCATGATGTGTTTCTATGGCAATCGCTAGTTTATTCAGTATTGGTGTAAATACTTTGAATACTTGATGCTGTGGCACTTCGGATACATATTGTTTATACTGCCTGATGGCAGTGGGAAAATGTAGTTCACAATATTTGAGACGATGATTGTTGCTCAGTAGATGATTGTGCATGGACAGTTCATCTGCTGTAATACTACATAAACTGCACAGGAATTTGGGTGCTGTGTCTCCAATACTTTTCACAATTTTCAAAACATACTCCACTCCCAAAAGACCCAGAACTTCAGACACACTCGATGTCGTTTCGAAGGTGACAGCACCCGAATTGGTCACTGGCAATGGCGCTGATTGTACGTTTTTCGGTTTTACTATTGGAATTGGATTCGGAAACGCATTTGGATTCGGATTTGGTGGATTTTCTGTAACCCTTTCGATTTCCTTTGGTTTCTCTTTGTTGGCCAATTTCTCCAAAGGCTTTTCGGGCGTCACCATAACGACATCATCGTCATCATCATCCAGAACTACGGGTTTGCTGATCAATTTGGAAATCGGAACACAAGTTATCTTTTTATCCTTTGCTGCCTTTGAAAGTGGATTTAGGACAACATTCGATTGCGATAAAGGATTTACCACATTAATCACAGTTTCAGATTTTATTTCCATGTGCACATTCACCTTGGGAGCATTAGACGAAACTTTGGTTGGATTCACTTTTGGTTGATTTGAAGAGATCTCTGAAGTAGTTGTAGAAATATTGGATGAATTAGCAACTACTTTTGGTTGATTCGAGCAGTTCTTTGACTTGTCTTCAATGGTCGTTTTTGGAACTAGAGTTTTGCTAGGAACATTTGATGGATTAGCAACTACTTTTGGTTGATTTGTAGACGTTTTTGAATTGTCTGGTGTTTTGGACGAAATATCAGTTGGTTTAGCAACTACTTTTGGTTGATTTGAGCAATTCTTTGAACTGCCTTCACTTGTGTTGGTCGTTTTTGGCTCTGAAGTGTTGGTTTGACATATTTCCTGTGTCTCAATCGTCGTCTTTACCGTCACTTTTTGCTCAGCCGGTTTCACTGCATTTACCGTCAAATCATTTTTTGCTGATTCAACTGATATTTCAGGTTTCGTTACCAAAGTTTTAGTGGCTACTTCAATGGGAGTATTTGGCGGTTTCTTAGCTGTTTCCACAGCTGACTTTGGCTCTGTTACCAATGCCTTTTTGGCTGTTTCATTGGGTGCATTTGGTTTAGGGGCCAATACCTTGTTTGCTGCTTCAGTGGGTGTATTTGGCTTTGTTCCCAACTCCTTTTTGGCAGCCACAATACTTTTGGCGACAGCAGAGTTTGGTGTATTTTTAGGTGCTGCTGGTTTGGCTTGATTAGGCTTTGAAATATTTGGATTTGGTTTAATGGGTTGTGTATTGTTAGTATTAACTTTAACATTAGGGTTCTTGGAAGCAGCAGCAGCAGCATTCTTAGCTATAGCTTTGTTCGGTTGTGGCACATTATTTTTAGCTATAGCTTTATTTGGATGTATCTTTGGGGCATTTGCCTTGGGCAGACGGACGTTATTCACTGCTCCCATCTTTTGAAAGTGCTTCTTGCCAAACAGATGGGCGAATAAATTCTTTTCGGAATACTGAACGACTTGGCAAACATTGCATAAGTACAGCCTCTTCTGCGGATCCTTCAACAAGATCATGTTGAGCCATTTGTTAGTGTTAGCCCATCGAAATTCAAGTTCCATGGCCTCCTCCTTTGATAATGTTGATAACAATTCCGGAAAAGCAGCGGTATCATACATTTCCTTGTTTTTAGCCATCGTGAATTCTTTTTGAAGCGATCTTTAACAATCAATAAACTAGTTCTACTTTTGCAATTGAATGGCTCTTAAATATAATTTATATATAATATATATAAATTTTTTATGGTATATTGATACATGTATTAGATTTTTCTTTTAATTTCAGACATTTCGTTGCTATAAAATTGAAGGAAAAATACTTTTATATAAGATCAAAACAATCAATTCAAATTACACAAACTAATATTACATTTCAGTTCTAAATATTTTGGTTGGGTAGAAAATAGGAAAAGTTGCTATTGAACTTAAAGGATTGCGAAATGCATCAAAGGATATAGATAAGGACTATATAACTATAGTCCTTGCTAGTGGAAATTGTAGTGAAATTAAACAGAATTAAGTTCTGATTGAAAATTACATCAGAATTAGGAAAAAGCTAACTATTTCTTAAGCGATATTGTAGTTATTATAAACTTTGATATAAAGACTCCAGGATACATTAAGAGTTATCCAGTATCTCAAATCATAGTTATCGTAAACAACTCGAATAGGTCAGGTTCTTTACTACATTTGTTGAAACTTATTACTAAGAACTTAGATGTTTAAGTCGATTCTAAGACATACTTATACACTAATGTATTCGTAGGGGAAATAGGTAAATTTCCAGAAATTTGAGTAACCCCCCTTTTCAGTAAACACATATATTTAAAGGAAATATAAAGAACTACAATTGCAATACATAAATACATCCGATGGTATGAGGTGTGTGCAACGAAAATAAACATCAAACTCCGACTTCAGACTTGTTTGCATAGAAACAGGATAGGACAGGTTTATGTTTATATCTCATCCACCGTCAACGCTTATCACAATTCATTAAAAAAAAAAAAAAAAACATAGAAGGAAAATAAACCGAGTATTAAATGGGTGTAAACGAAAATTACCAAGGGAATAGACCTTGTCGGGGACATGTGGACAGGTATGGGAAAGTGCCAAAGCGAGACAGATGGTCAAGAGAGTTCTGTACGATTCCCCCGGCATTAGAATTCGAAGCAAATGGAGCTCACGAGCTAATTTACAGTTTAATACACCGTATACAAAGGGCTTGTAACTACAGGGTTAAAATGTAAATATAGCTTGGATACTTCTCATATGCACGAAAAGAAACTCATTCGTACGAGTTTATTTAAAGACAGTAGTACCATTACTATTCACACACACACATACACGCTCACACAGAGAAAGAGGGAGAAAGACAAACAAAGAGGGACACAGTCACATATATGTATGTGTGCAAGTTTAACACACACTTGAACGCACTGTTGCCAAAACTTTTATTTTTAACTACATTACAATGTGTGTCAAGGAATCAATCGAAAGTGTTGCTTTCCACAAAGTAGCAATGTTATTATGCACATACATGCATACATCTGTATATGCTGCAATAGAGTACTGCTTAACAATGTTGCTACGCATCGTAGTGATATATGTGGTGTGTGTATATGTGTGTGTGTGTATTTTTAACGGGTCTAGTTGGAAACGCATACACCATGAGGTCATGCGAGCATTGATTTTCTCCTTTCACTTACATAGTATTAAAAAGAAATGTGTGAATGTGTGTTAATCCACACTCTCTAAAATTTGTGATTAGAAAGTTCTTATTACCGTCAATAATGCAGTTTTTATACGCACTTGCCGGCATTTTTAATAGATTATTTTTGTAAACCACAGAACTTGCGGTAACAGTTAAAAATAAGTAATCTTAAAAAAAAAAATAAACATAATATAGCGTAGTGGTTTGTTTTTATAAACAAACATATTAAACGATTTTACATATAGAAACAATAACTTATTTATTAGCATACATATATTGTACACAAAGATACGTACTTAAATTTTTCCCCTTCTTGAGTCCTTACACTCAAACAAATGCAGAATCGTCCACGCAATTGTAGAATAATAATTCGATTTCCACAGAAATTTGCAATAACTTGAATTTGCTATTTGCACTAGGACGAAGACGGACTGAAAATTTCGACAACAACGAAAGAAAATGAATGTGCAGCAGATGTGTTTCACATCAATTTTTGGTGATGGACATTATAAGAAACAACATAGGGTTGAGTTTCCTGACTATCGATGTTTCGATTAATTTTAAAAATATTTCATTCAACAAAACCTTCCATTTCCAGACCCGTGATTTTATATGGATATTAAGAATTGAAATCTATATTTAAAAAAAATATATATTAGGTAATGTTCTTAACTAAGTATTGCATTCATTATAAACACCTTAAAGTGGATCTCCAGTACAAAATCTCTAATGTAATAACAACGTACTCAGTATACAGTGGCAGCATTACGCTTAAAACGCTCAATTTGTATACATTTTAATTTATGGATTGCATGATTTATGCAAGTTATATTTTGGAAGCAAGGGCAAAGTTATTCCTCAGCCAATTCTCCATAAAACTTTTTCGAGTATATACGTTGTTTCATTCCAGCGTTCCCACATCGTTGCCTTAGCGATTGTTTAACTATGTCGCAACTCGATACATTGCTCGATTGCCAGAACCGTTCATTTAATCCGGTTCAATTCGATAAAGCTTTTTTTACTGGAAATACGAATGAAGTCTGCTAGGCAAATTTAATCTTTCAATAACGTTGTCATCTTAATAAGAATCCGTTTTTTGTTATAATTTTTATAAAATGGAGAGTTCCGGCAACAATCGCTATGAGCTATTATTCATGGATGAAGATGGTACTGCACCAGTTGTCGCACCAAAGGTGGTGCCCGCTGCTGTAGCCGGCAAAAAGAAAACTGATGAGAAAAAGCCTCAGCAAAACATGAATAAAACTGAAAAGGAGAATAAGTCAAGTGTATTGAACAAAAACAATGCGCAGTCAAAGGTTGCAAATGCTGGACCACAAAAGGCAAATGGTACAAAAAATGCTCTATCAAATGGTTTGAAGGAATCACGTCCCAGGCAATTCACACGAAATAATCAATCTGAAAACCATCATGGAAACGTGCAACATGAATACAACAATGAACCTCCAAAACGTCAATTCAGAGATCGTGATATTAAGGGGCCGCAATCGCGTTTCCGTAACAACGAGAAATTTGGCAAACGTGAATTTGACCGTCAATCTGGATCCGATAAGACAGGTAAAAACATTATTTATATAAAAATATGTAAATTTACTCAAAATAACGTAACGTAATGTGCGAACATGTGGAGCTGTTAAAAAGCTTTTGCAAAATGTTGAGTGCTTACAACGTTAATCGTTTCTGCTTATCAGCGAAGTTACACACATGAATTATAACAGATAATGGAATTTGTTTCATTTATAAAATGTTTTTTTTTTTTTATATATATATATAAATAGGCATCAAGTCAGTTGATAAGCGTGAGGGCGGTGGTGCACACAACTGGGGATCTGCAAAGCAGGACATTGAAGATCTTAAATCTGGCGCACCAGCTCCGACCACTGACAAGGACGACTCTGCCACTGAGCAGACTGGCGGTGAGGCACCTGCTCCTGTGGAAGAGGACGACTCGAAGCAAATGACCCTGGATGAATGGAAGGCTCTTAAGGACCAACGTGCCAAACCCAATTATAATCTGCGCAAGGCTGGCGAAGGTGTTGAAAACGCTGAATGGAAAAAGATGATTGTTTTGGGCAAGAAGAAGGACATGGACATGGAAGATGAATTGGAATACGATCCATCGATGTATCCCCAACGTGTTGGTCGCCTCCAGCGCATTGTAGACATTCAGTTCAACTTCAATGATGGTCGCAAGGGTGGCTTCCGCAAGGGACCTCGTGGTCCACCACGCGGAGGTCCACGTCCGGAGTCGGGGGCCAATAATAATGGTTTCGATAAAGTGGCTGCCTATAAAACCGGGGATAAACGTCGTTCTGGCACAAAGCCCTTGAAGGTCGATGATGAAATTCAGTTTCCCACTCTTTCCTAAATCAGCATTAGCTAGTTTTCTTTTATCAAGTTGATAACATATATTCCTAAGTAATTCATATAAAACTTAAAAGAGATAAGAGTTTATTCAAGCTGCTTGACATTCAAATGTTATGTAATTTACATAACAAATCAGCTTTCCAAACTCATAATTCTTAGAAGCCTACGAATATATTTTGAATTTTTTTACGGCATTTATGCATTTAAAGAAAACTATTGGAAATAGTACTTCAAAATGTTGAAAGAAACTAAAAAAAATATACGACATTTATATACTTAATGGCCGCTTCCCTTATTTCAAATAATTCAAAACAATTGGAGTGTGGTCCAAATTTACAATTCTATAACTAAGATCGGCTCCCCTCCCATATCCGTATACAATTTCTATAAGTGTATATACATAAAATAAACAAAACACAAAAAAAAAATACCCTGTACTGAGCAAAATGATGATTGATAACTGGAAAATGAATAAATAAATCAAAATGAGATAAAACTAATGAAATGAAATCAATAAAAATTAATTAATTAGTTTTAAAGAAAAAATAAACAACGGGATTTGTAAGAGTCTTAAGACTTTAAAGCCTTAAATATAAGACTTCTGGAAAGTACCTTATTAAAATTAAAACATTTACTAAATCCGGTAAGTTTTACTAAAACTGTATTAGTGTAAGAACAGTCCAATCAAATTAAACTGAAGGCCTTTAAATAGTCATTTAAAGTACTTTATTCTATTTCACTTTTAATCTTTACAATAAAATTATTCAAACTATCCGACATATAGACTTTCTTTTTCTTCTTCTGAACACAAGGTTCCTTCTCATCCGCTGTAAACTGAACCTGAAATAATTTAAAATAGTTTAGTAATCGTTGTAAATATGTAAATAGTGATTAACTTACAAAATGTTTGTACTCTGGGGAACTGGATTCCAGCAATAATATACGATTTTCCACATCTTTAATGCGTTTCAAAATATCTTTATCATCCGTTTTGAGACCCATGTAATCCTCAATATTTTTTAAACGAGAACTTTCTAGTTTGATTTCGAAAGTGTTCTGATTTTGATGGGATGCCATTAGTTTATTGAGTTGCAGTGAATAATCAGGTCGCATCTGTGGTCCACAAGTGTTATGAGCTCGTCTCACTGTCAATCAATTGTTAATATTCGAATTATATATCACAAACATCAGATTACTTACCCTTTAAATGACCCTTTGATTGCTGTTGCTTTACAAGAAAACTCTGAGTGCGAGCACAAGAGATTTCCTCAGGGTCCTCCAGTATATTGTCATCGGGATTAACAGACTGTCTTTTGAAATCATTTATATTACATAAATTGATTTCATCCCGTTTCCTTTTTAAAAAACAATCGACACGTCTATTCAAATCGTTGTCGTTAACCCTGATCTGCACCAGCTTATCGGGAATATTATCTGAGGATTCACTCTGATCAATGGGGCAAGAAGAGAAATCGAAAGCCCGCAAAGTTGTGTTTGAATTTTCTACAATTTTTCATATGTATTAAATAATAATAAAAATAGGCAAATTAAAATTGTTCTACATAAGCAGTTTTGTTTTAGTAATTACAAAATATACAACATTAGTATTATTTAGTCCTTACGAGGCCACTGGCACTCCTTATTTTCCTTCCACTCGCCGATTTGATCCACTTCGTAGATCTCTTTTTTCCAGATTGGCACACGGGTTTTTAACTGATCAATTGCATGGCTAACAGATTCCAAGGCATCAGCGCGATGTGGTGACGAAGTAGCGATTACAACGCTCGCCTCTCGAACAGGAACTGTACCGAGTCGATGATATATAGCTATATGCTTCAGATTGGGCCAACGGGTTCGTAGATCAGAGCAGATTTTATTCATTTCCTTGAGAGCCATGTTGTCGTATGCTTCGTATTCCAATGATATTACCTAGAATAAATAAGGTATTACTTTGAAGCTATGAACAGAAAGTGTAAAGTTTTAAAAAAGAACTGATGTCGCCCACTGTGTTTACTTGTAAAAACCACTCTCGACACCCACTGTATTTACAAACCACTTGTTGCTAGTACCTATATATGCCTTCTCTTAAACACTTATATTTTTGATTAGCAACAATATTAACTTACTTTATTCTAAATTAATTACCTTTTTCCCCTCGAAGGTGTCACGTGTTGTGCCTACGAAAACAGAGCACGCACCACAACCTTCGTCGGTTATTAGATTGTGTATTAGTGGGATGTCGATTTGGTCTTTGACTAGCTTTACGTGATCCATGGTGATGTATTAACCTCCACTTATGGGCGGAATAACAGCGATTTCGTCTCCCTGTTGCAAATGAATCTCTTCGTCCAGATTTTCAATATAATTTTCGTTGTGAGCCAGAATCAGAGACTGGCTAATCGCAGTCAAATTAAAGCGCTCAATTAGCTGTTTTAGCAAATCCGCTGCAATAACTACAGATTCAACAGCAAAAACTGTGCGGGAAGTTTGTGCTAGTTCACGACTTTTTGCAAAAAAGAGCACGTTAATATTTATTGTACTTGTGTTCCCTTCAACGCTCATGTTTAACTATTCACAACATTGGGATGTAAATATGCAATGATAACCAATAATTATCGATAAGTATGTTCGATAATAAAGTTACTGCATTACCAATTAAAACTACAAATATTACCTTTAGTGTATTGAATTTAATTTATACTAAGTTCTGCACATTAATTACGCTTATTTTCTATCCATATAATGACAAGTACAAGCCTCAAAATATAAACTTCAAGCATATATAGGGAGTACCATTAATGTTATATGTAATCGGAGTTTCGATAAACAGAAGCTATCGGTAATGTTTCGATCAATTCTAAATTCACGTTGCATGGAAATTGTATGCAATTGTTTTTAGTTATTAATATCTTGTTAATAAATTGTGGTGTATGATTCGCGGTAAGTGACAAAGAATAAGTATAAAGAAATAAACACAAAGACACATTAACTGCTGCGCAAACATGTATTGGAGTTTGGGAATACAAAAAGTGGTGAAATTGTTTTACTTATCTTCATTTTACACACAAATGTATGTGTGCGCACATATGGATGTGTGTGTGAGATATTTGCACCGGTGTCCACATCACAAAAAGAGCATAATTATGCAGTATAAATAATCTCAACAGGCTGTGTAATAAGAGCGCTAAATATCAAACATAAAATTTTGCTTGACGTGTATAATTATAAATATATATATATAATTAATATTTCAGGTAAAACTGTCAGCTGTGATACGCGTTGAAATCGATCATGAAAACTCGCTTTAATTCCTACGATATAATATGTGGCGTGGCCGAGCTGCAAAGGTATTAAAAAAAATTACATATATTTGGTGGCTTAACTACTAATTACTATGTTGTATTACAGGTTGGTCGGCTATCGTGTCAATCAAATTTATGATATTGATAACAAGACGTACCTGTTCCGCCTTCATGGAGGTGCATCATCGGAAAAGGTCACGTTGTTGCTTGAGTCAGGCACACGATTCCACACAACTGGATTCGAGTGGCCCAAAAATGTGGCACCCTCGGGATTCAGCATGAAGCTAAGGAAGCATTTGAAGAACAAACGACTGGAGCAGATTACTCAATTGGGCGGTGATAGAATTATCGATTTTCAGTTTGGAACTGCAGATGCCGCTTATCATGTACTGCTGGAGCTCTACGATAGGGGAAATGTGATATTAACGGATTATGAGCAAACAATATTGTATATCTTGCGTCCACACACCGAGGGCGAGAGTGTGCGCTTCGCCATGCGTGAGAAATACCCAATTGATCGTGCCAAGAAGGAATGTAATGAGCATTCGGAGGACTCGGTGCGCAAGCTGATTGAAGCGGCCAAGCCAGGTGAACACCTGAGGCGTCTAATAATGCCAATCTTAGACTGTGGTCCAGCTGTAATTGAGCACGTTTTAATCGAAAATGGCTTGGAAAATCACGCGATTAAAGTGTCTGCTGTTGAGGAGCAGGATGCGGAGAAAGCAGCACAACCAGAGGAATCAAAGGGCCAGAAATCTAAAAAGAAACATAATAAACGTAATCAACAAGCAAACAATGCGTCGGTCAAATCTTTTGATGTGGAAACTGATCTGCCAGCTTTGATGAAAGCCATAAAGGTGTGTAAATATCAAATAATGTGTTTTGATAATTTTATAATATTATTTTTACTTGCAGAGTGCATATGAGATCACAGAACTGGGCAGAAATAAGAACTGCAAAGGGTACATCATCCAAGTAAAGGAAGAAAAACCAACCGAGGGCGAAAAGGTGGAGCATTTCTTCAGGAATGTGGAGTTCCATCCATACATGTTTGCCCAGTATAAAGATCAGCCATTTACCGAATATGAAACCTTCATGGAAGCGGTGGATGAGTTTTTCTCCACTCAAGAATCGCAAAAGATCGATATGAAAACGCTGCAACAGGAACGGGAAGCCTTAAAGAAACTATCCAATGTAAAGAAGGATCATTCGAAGCGTTTGGAGGAGCTCAATAAAGTTCAAGATGTGGACAAACGAAAGGCTGAACTAATCACGTGCAATCAGGAATTGGTGGATAAAGCCATTTTGGCCATACAATCGGCCATTGCCAGTCAATTATCTTGGCCAGATATACAGGAATTGGTCAAAGAGGCGCAAGCGAATGGCGATGCGGTTGCCAGCTCCATAAAACAACTAAAGTTGGAGATAAATCACATATCTTTGCTGCTTAAAGATCCCTACGATACTAATGATAGCGACAACGAAGACGATAGCGAAGAATCCATGGTTATAGACATTGATTTGGCACTATCCGCCTGGGCAAATGCCCGTCGATATTACGATATGAAACGATCAGCGGCACAAAAGGAACAGAAAACCATTGATGCGTCACAAAAGGCTTTGAAATCAGCCGAAAGGAAAACACAACAAACACTTAAGGAAGTGCGAACTATATCAAATATAGCCAAGGCACGAAAGGTCTTCTGGTTTGAGAAGTTCTATTGGTTTGTTAGTTCCGAGAATTACTTGATTATTGGCGGACGAGATGCGCAGCAGAACGAATTGATAGTTAAAAGGTGAGTCCATTAATATATCTAAAATATTTAATTAAGTAACTATGTATACTCTTAGGTACATGCGTTCCAAGGATATCTATGTGCATGCCGACATACAGGGTGCTTCGAGTGTTATAATCCGTAACACAACTGGTGGAGAAATTCCACCCAAAACCTTGCTAGAAGCTGGCACTATGGCCATTTCATATAGCGTTGCATGGGATGCGAAAGTCGTGACAAATGCCTATTGGGTCTATAGTGATCAAGTGAGCAAAACTGCTCCGACGGGAGAGTACTTGGGTACCGGTAGTTTCATGATTCGAGGTAAAAAGAACTTTCTGCCCTCGTGTCATCTGATCATGGGTCTCAGTTTGCTGTTCAAACTGGAGGATGGATTTGTACAACGGCATTTGGGTGAGCGTAAAATCCGCAGCACAGACGAGGACAACGACGATGACCAGAATGTCAAGGAAACGGAAGTAACATACGAAGTGGATGATCTTAGCGAAGTAACGGAACCAAGTGAAGCTACATCGAGTGGTTTTCCCAACACCGAAGTCAAAATTGAACATGATACAGGACGTATTACCGTGAAATCACAATTATCAACCGAGATGCAAGAAACTGAACCCGCAGTGGTTGAGAAACAAGCGGCAAATGATGAAGAGATTGCTATTATTGAAGCTGGACCTTCGCGTAAGAAGACTCAAATATCCAAGAAACGTAGAGACGCTAAGGGAGCAAAATCCGATAAAGTAGATTTGGAAAAAGTCCAAGAAAGTACGGAAACAAACCAAGAAATGGAAACAAACACCTCCACAAAACTCAAACGAGGTCAGAAGGGTAAATTGAAGAAGATGAAACAGAAGTACAAGGATCAGGATGAAGAGGAGCGTAAGATTCGTATGATGATACTAAATTCCTCTGGCAAGGATAAGTTAACTGGCAACAACGAGGACAAAGATGATGAGAAGTCAAATAACCAGAAGAAAATATTCAATAAAGCTGATAAAACTGGAGAATCCGCGGCCAAAAATCAAATCGAAATTGATGAAAACGATGATACTCCCATTGGTGTTGACGCCGACTTGCTTGATACTCTCACTGGTCAACCGTTTGAGGATGATGAGCTGCTGTTTGCAATTCCAGTAGTAGCGCCTTATCAAGCATTACAACAATATAAGTGAGTTCTTTTAAAAATCCAATTTACTTATCGTTATAAATCTTAAATTGTTTTTGTTTCCTCAACAGATTCAAGGTAAAACTGACACCTGGCACTGGAAAGCGCGGCAAAGCTGCTAAAGTGGCTGTTAACATGTTCTCTAAGGACAAAGCCTGTAATAATAGAGAAAAGGATTTACTTAAAAGTATAAAGGAAGAAGCTCTGGCAAGAAATATTCCCGGAAAAGTGAAAATTTCAGCACCACAATTACAAAAATTTAGAAAGTAAATATTGATTTTGAAGTTTAAAAAAGTTGGTTAATTTCATATAATGATTAACTTGCTTGTCTATAAATAATTATTGCCGTTGTTTAAAAATATGAATAAAATTTGTTTTTAAATAAGAAAATATAACGGTTTTGGTTTTTGCAGCAGACCGGATATTTTACCAGTAATAGTAATTGTAAACAATAATCGATAACTCACTGTTTGTCTCTTACCATCGATATATTCAGCTGTTCGATATTTTTACATTTTAAATTTGGATTGCTATCGAAAGTATTCGTGACTGTGTTCGATACTTTCATGGCGCAAGCGCTTAACGATATTCTCAATGTGGATGCCAAGTTTGCATGTATTTGTTTATTGAAGTTGTTCCAGTACGAAAATGGCGAATTTTATACGGTTTGCTACCAAGACGCCCGTTCTGGTATTTGTGAACTAAAAAGAAGCATTTATATTCGCAAGATGTTTCTTCGCGTTTAAATTATTGCGATAAATATATAAAGCACAGTCTGCTTTACTTGTTAGGGCGTTGAATTTATACAAGAAGTGTAGAAAAATCAAAAAGGACATACGAGAATTTTTGTAAGCTTATTGTGGATTGCGTGTTACAGATTTTTTCTTAGATTCGTATGTACTTACTTACGAATGTGTGTGTGTGTGCGTACATATGTACATATATTGTATGTTTCAGTATGAATACATATAACGATGATAATAAGTGTGTGAAAATCATCGAAATGTTTGCAAATCAAAGTGTATGAGAATTTGTGCAATTTTATTGCGTTTCAATGAAGCAGTTAAGCATTCATCAGTATGTATAACAAACGAATTGAATGCGAATAGTTATTATAACATGTACATATTCCTGACACACACACACTCTCACACACACATACGCGTATACATATAGATGTAGAGATGTATGACATACCTAAATAACTAAGTGCATGACAACAACGTCCTTCAAGTTCCACTCAGTCATACGGGGACATGGTTGCTATGAGTGTAAGTATGCACACACACACACGCACACATACATGCACGCACGCCTACATGCACGCACACGTACATTCCTATGCACACAATAATTTGCATATGTATGTTTGTGTGTATGTAAACTGAGATTATTAAAAGCCTTAAAATTATAAAATAAAACTACGAATTGAATTTTTCAAAACGTTTATTGTAATTATTTTGAGTTAGAGTATTATTTTAAGTTAAGGGCTAAGGAAAACAAAGATTCATGAATTTTTAAACTATAGTTTTGAGCGGTAAAAGTTGATTTTAAGCGTCTTATGTATTTAATTTTAAGATATATTCCACAGTGCATGATCATTGTTCTATTGGCTTGGATAGCATTTATGCAGTGGCAAAAGCGCCACCTAACGGCTTAGCTGCATGAGAGTGTATTTCTTTTCAAGCGCCTGAAAGTAGATTATACTTTTGACCAACAATTCAGGCTAGTTCTATAGAAGCGACCGCCTTAAAAATATCTTAAGTAGGGAATTTTTCAAGACAATTCTTGTTAAAAGCATATAACAGAAAGTTCTTCAATAAAATATCGGATGAAAATATATAACAAGTGTTTTAGGAATGATAATAAAATTATGTAAAAACTCTGAATTATTATTTTAAGCTTATTTCCTAGATTTATATTTTCTAACTATATTTATTTTATAACATATACTCTATATATTTCTATTTATATTTCAACTTTCAGACGGTTTGAGACTATGATATGACAATATGGACGCCAACCAATATTACTGCCGCAGTGGAATGCCACAGACTTCCTCGCCTTCAGCGATCTCTTCCCAGACACCGATCAGTAAGATGAACTATGGTAACAATGTGGGTGCCGAGTACTTGCCATGCAGCTCCAATCAGTCGGAATCGGGTTTCAGTTCACGGGATTTGGCTGCACGGGGTGGCAGCAACAAACCGTACTTAGCCAACCGGAATGTGGCCAATCCCTACATCTTCCCGAGCTGCAACAACAGTGGCCAGTGTAGTAGCAATGCGAATAATGCAGGAAACTATATAAACATCATGACAGTGCCACTGGGAACGCTGCAATACAATCGCAAGAAATCGACATCCCAGGACTACCAGTAAGTATTACCGAAAATAATCCAAAAAAAATTGAAAGTAATTTAAAATATTTTGTTCAGATCACGGCTTTATTACAATACTACGGATGTAAAGTGCCGGGATGATTACTACGCCGGAAATGGAGGGAAACGTGGAAATGAAGCTGCATTACAGCAACAACAACAACAGCAGCAGCAACATATACAACAACAACAACATCAGCAACAACAACAACAGCAACACATCAATCATCACCAGCAACAAACTGCCTGTAGTCCCAATCTGGACTCCTTGGAGGACAATGCCATGGATTGTGCTATTTATGCGAATCCCAGTGGGAGTGGCAGTGGGCGTGTCGTTGCCGCCACACAGACCCCTCACAGCAGCAATGCGGTGGCCTGTGATCAGACGCCAGTCTCGCTGGTACCCGTCAATGTGCCTGTACCGCCCATGATGTACACAGTGCATCGGGTGGTGACCACCGCCCAAATCCAGACGGCGGTGGGCAGTACATTTGCCTCATCCGCAAGTGTCTCGAGTGTGGTTAGCGCCGGTCGCAATGACAATGATTGTCTCACCGCCTCACAGGTCACCTCGGCCTTGTCCATGTCCGCCAATGAGGCACAGTGCCATCCAGCTGGACTGCACATCTCCGAAATCAGTGGCAATATCATGAACACGGCTAATCTCACCGGAGTGCGTAGTCCTTCCGGTAAGTGAACTGTTGATTGTTTAAGAGATTGACTCTAATTTTGAACTACTTCTTAGGTATGCTGACAAACTTCTTACCAGTTCAGCAACAGCAACAACAACAGCAACAGCAGCAGCACCAACAACAACAACAACAACAGCAATGCAACAACAGCAATGAAGCTCAACAAAATCCTGCGATATCGAAGCGAATGCTCGGAACCAACTCCACTTCCACCTATACAAGTGCCGGAAAGCCCAGTTCCCTCGTCGCTCGTACCCTCCAGAATGTGAGTCAGCCATACACCGAAAAAAATCTGCTAGGAAAGAGTAGAGTCGAGCGAACTGACTGCAAAAGACCCGGCACTAGACCCTGCTGTAATTCAATACTAACTAAACTTAGTCGTGATATAGGTAAAAAGAGAGGCTTTAGTTGAGAGTGTCGACTGTAAAAGACTCTGTATTTGCTCTAGTGCCCCTCTTTTATACAATTATAGGCAATTTTCGACCATTTTGGTATATAGAATCAAGATTCAGACATAATTTGTGAGTTTGGTTGCAATATCTACCACATTTTTCATACTAGTCACAGGCTGTCGACCTTTTGATGGAGATATGTATAAGATATAGTACTATAAACTGGATTTAGGTTAAGATACACCAGCTGGTACTAAGCATATTATATCTTTATTTGGATAAGATAGCTCCAATAGTTTGAAGTTCTAGCAAATTGGAAGTTCTTGCTTTTAAAGTCTCTGAAATCCAGAACGACATTGCCATATCGTCTCGACTGTGAACGTTGATCAAGAATACTTATATATGTATATATAGAATATTTTTATATAACTTTCTTTCTTTCTTTTTCCCCCAGGTGATTCCCACTTGTGTTTATCTAATGTCCCGCGTGGCGGTGCACATGGAGATCGAGGGCACCGCCCAGTGCCCCTCCCAGGTGATGCTGGCAGCTGCCCTGGGCTGCGAGGAGCTTGGCATTTCAAACAAGTTGCTGGCGCAGAGCATCTTTGGCCTGTGGATGACCAGTGGTCTGCTGGAGATGCAACTGAAGGCCCATCACTGTCCCTACATTGTGCGCGTGGCGTGGTCGAGTCTGCTCGAGAAATTTAGCAGCGGAAATCCCATCGAGCGTAAATTCGATGAGCCCATGATTGTGCTCAAGCGAAATGTGTTCTTCTCCAAGCGGGATGAGGAGAAAATCAAGTGAGTTTTCCTAGCCAAGAGAGATCTTTCAAACCCTCTAAAAACTACTCATTTTTAATGCAGGGACCATCGAATTGTGGAGTTACTGTACGAGGAGGCAAAGCATTATGTGCTCACTGGCAGATATATCATGGAACCAGTGCATTCCCTGATGCTGGGTGGGATTCAGGCCAGAATTGAACTGGGTCCCTACAATTCTCACACACACACAGTCGGTTTCTTCAGGTGAGCGAAGGAGTTTTCTCGTTTTTCCTTTGGTCTCTACTAAATTATGGCTTTTTCAGGGAAAACCAATCGCGATTTCTGCCCAAACATGTGGCCAAGAGCTCCAATTGGCTCTGGCTGCCCATAAGCCAAAAGAACTCGGCTGAAATCAAGTTGTTGGAGCAATTCAAGCGAGTGCCACAAACGGCGACCACGCGAAAATTGATGCGAAAATATTTGGAATTCTGCTGGGCATTACCATTCTATGGGTAAGTCCTTGAAGTCCTTAACCGATTCGATTGTATTCTAAACGATTTGCTTGGTATTACAGCGCTGCTTTCTTCCATGGACAAATGGAGCAGCCTGTTAGGGGCATTATGTCACTGGTCAATCAGAAGGATATGGAGGTATTGATTGCTGTAAACGAGCGAGGAGTTTTCATTATAGACTGCTACGAGCACGTAAGTTTCGCTATTAAATTCACCTGAAATTCCAAAAATTTCAAATTCCAATCCCTTATAGACTCTCTTGTTGGGCCTGCGTTATGAGGACATGTCTTGGGACTACGCCAAGCCCAGTGCCAGCGATGATCCCGAGTGTCTAACCTGCATTTTCCTGCAGGTAAAACACTTTAAAACTCCCAGCAAATAAATCGGTTATAAAGTTATATATATATATTTTCAGTTCGATGCAGTGGAGAATGGTATACAAATCTCGAAATTAGTACAAGTGTTCTCAAAACAAGCTGCCATGATCGATGCACTAATTTTGCACTTTACGGATCAGATACGTAAGCGGAAACAGGAGGGGAATTCGCAGGAACATTTTCATGATGGTAAAACAGTGTTGGAAAACACTAGCACTAACACTCAATACTAAAACAATTCTTATATATTTACCGTTACAGAGCCGAATCCTATACAAAATAACGGTAATGGCGTATTATGCAATAAACTGTCCAGATTGACGTTGGCCAGTTTCGATGAAGAGGGCCGCTGTATTGGCCAAATGGGATCATTATCTATAAGCTATTAACAATTGTTATATACATATACATATGCATATATAAATGAATTTGATTGATTTAAGATAGTTATATATATATATATATATTAAGTATATATATAAAAAGCTCTAATAACAAATTATTGTACATAGACCATTTGTATATAGCATATATAACAATTTAGCCTAGAATCGTTTTCGAAAACCAACAAAAGAAGAAAGAAATTAACAAATTGAAATCAATCAGATAATCGTTAACTGGTTTTTTGATTAAAGCTGACGCACATGGAGTAATAAGTACTACGACTTATACAGTTACGAGTATATATATATATATATATATATATAGAGTATACATATATGCACAAGATACCAAATAAATTATGCATTTCTTATGTAAGATTTCTATGTCAGATGTGCACTTTTACATATATAAGAATTCTCAAAAAATTGTCTCGAAAATAATTTTTAGTTTTTGAAAAACTTTTAGTTTTCGAAAAATTTATTTATTTGTGTAATTAAGCAAATAGACGTGCACAAACGAGCAAAAAACACACACATATTCACACATATAGAATCACTGTGGAGGAGAGTCCACGCTGGTGACGAAAGCTGACCCCCCATAAACACATCTTATATTAACAATACCAATTAAATAGTCACAATTGATGCGATTATCACTCAACACTTATAAGCTGATGTCTTGGGTTTAGTTAACAAATTGATTGATTTGAATTCTTGTTTCAAAATCGTGTGTAAATACTATAACTGTTTTGAAAATGATGTCGAAAAATTGAAAAAGGAAAACAGAAAAACTTTCAATACAGAGGGAAACTTAGTGTTTGAGGATATAATTAAGAATTGAATGATATATTAACATATAACGTATAACTAAATTCTTAAAAAGTACATTTATAAACTATTATATAATAATATTAAAATTATTTATAATAATAATAGCCTGGTTCAAGTATTTATGCTTCAAATTCTTTCAATTTACATTCCACATTTGTGGGGAAAGTAAAAAATATTTGACAATATTGTGAAAATATTATAAGTTCATTCATAAAAAGGAAAATTAATTCATTTTTTTTGTATATAATCTTCAGATTTGATAGTTTTAACAAATTCTTATTTTATCTTAATGGTATTAAGAGAGGAGATTACAATTATAATTTTAGGAAACTCTTTATCGAAAACTATCAGATAATTAATACAGTATGAAAATTGTTTATGTATATAGTTTAAATTAGATAATATAAAATGGATTTCATAAGGATTACAAAATAAAACCAACGCAATGTGCATAATTCAAAATAAAAAGTATTTTATTCAAAGAGAAGCAGAAATTCCAACAGCCAACTCTAGATGGCGTGTGCTGTTGTCCATTTGTTCAATTACAAATGGCGCGAGATTTTAAGCAGGTCTATCGGAGCTAGAGCTGATGACTGCCTATCGATATTTACAGTTGTTGATTTGTTAATTGTATCGATACTTTTCAAGCGTGTTCTTTTACCGCCAAAATGAATATTCAAAACTTGTTTTTGTAGCAGCCACTACTTGGCTAACTCATTTGCTACAAAAAATATTTATAAATAAAAAAATGTCATGTAAACTATATCTTTAAATACTGAGCTTGATTATAATTGATTTAAAATGTAAATTTTTTAAAAGCTGTTAAATTAGATTAATAATTAATAGGACATGAGTTTTTTTGTAAATTGAAGTTTGTATATTCCAAAGATGATAATTTCAATTCAGTATAGTTTGGAAGAATCTGCATTAAACTAGGTAGATTCATAGAAGCGTTAACATATAAACACTTCAGTGGTCAGCAGTTGACGACTGCGATGTGAAACTACCACAGAAGGAAAATCCCGTCGAATGCACTGCACAATTTCTAGCCTCTAAGACAGACTGTGGACCAAATCGAAGAGAGAGCGAAATTGATTAAGCCATGGACAAAGCAAGAGTTTACCTGCTACTTCAGTCTTAGTGGTCCTTTCCGTTCCCCTCCATTTCACACCATTCCAAGCTAGCGCGGAGTTTGCGCGAAGCGAACTCCATGTGACAAGAGTAACAAGTTGTTGTGGTGGCACTTTTGCTCTCGTTGTGTTCTTATTGCAATGCTCTCTCTTGTGCGTGTGTGTGTCGCAGAGAGCGCTCTCTCTCTAACGCTCTTAGGCGTGTGTTTGTGAGTAAGTGGCGGTATGCATGTGTGTGTGAGTAACTGACCGCATACATGTATGTGTGCGTGCTCTCTTCGCCGCACTTGAATCGAACTCGCTGTGACAGAGATAAAGCTTCGATAGGACGACGTTCGCTGAAATCAAATCACATCCTTCTGTTAATCCGAGGAGTGAACAACAGTGGCCGCAGTACCAAACTCGCTTGTTTCGTAAATCTTAGAAATTCGCGCTACGAAAACCAGTTTGCCACACAAGTGATTACAAAATTAAGCAAATTATATTTCTAAAATGGATATCTCAGCCTATCAGCACATGAATATTCGCATGAGTACGCGCGGTAAGCGACCGCTGAGAAATCTCACGCCCAACGACAAAGTGCGGGCCATCCAAAGGATTCACAATGGCGAGACCAAAGCCAGTGTGTCCAGGGACATTGGTGTGCCCGAATCCACACTCCGTGGCTGGTGTAAAAATGAACAAAAGTTGAGATTCATGTGCCGCCAATTGGGTTCGGAGAGCTTGGGAGGATTGGGTGGATTGGACACTCCACCTGAGAAACGCGCCAAATTGGAACTACAACTACTGCCACCGAAATTCGGCACAATGCCAAGCTACGATGATCTGGGATTTGGTGGTCTACCCTTTCCAGCCATGGACTACAGTTCCCACAATGATGCATTGCTGGAGAAGATTGCACTGGTCGAGTTCATCAAGCGAAATGGACTGCACTCCGAATCCTTGCACGCGGCAAACGCGGATTCAGCTGCTTCAGTGTCGGGATACTCCACCAACAACATGGTACATCAACTCAATCTCTTGGCGCTCTTCAACTCCAAGCTATCGCCCAAGATCGAGGCAGCCACACACACCACAGCTGCAGCCATGTCTAGTGAGACCGCTCCCGTGAACCCTTTGGATGAGTCCAAGAAATACAATTGCCCACTGTTGAGTGTCAAGAACTGGGCAAAGGATCCGGCCAAACATGTGCCACTCCCCCAGACGCAGTACAGCAACGATAACAACAACAACGACATTGAATCCCGAGTCACGACATCCACTCCAGTTCCAGAGATCACAGCTGCGCCACCAACGCTAGTGCCAGAAACCAACCGTGATCAGTTGGGATTGCCATCTACTCCCGCAACTTTGGTTTCGTCACCAGCGACGGATGGTGATCAGAACGGAGCTTTGTTGGATTGGTGCAAAATGTTCAGTGCCAGTTTGAACTTTTTTGCATTTGCTGCCGCAGCTGCTTCAATGCAACCAGCAGCTGGAACCGGAACTGGAACAGGAACAGGTATAGGTACTGGAATTGGTCCCTCCGCTTTGCAGGCGACAAGTGACAACGACATAGATACACATAGTTATAGCGATAATCTGCTGAAGCGACTCAGTCCCTCGGTGCACAGTGAGTCCTCCAAGGAGAGTTACTACGACAGTGAACCAGAGGATTTGTCCGTACGTTCCTGTGCCTCCAAAGTATCCAGTCCGGCTAACAGCAGATCCCAGAGTCCCGACAAGAGCAGTACATCGAGCATATCCATACACAGTGATGGAGAGCAATAGTCAATTCCAGATACAAATTCCAACTAAAAATGTCACAATTTGTAGATATATATAATTTAATGAAATATTTTAGATTTCCGAAATCGGGTACTACTATTATGCGTCGTCACATCAATAAACTAAACTAGATTTTCCATCATAAACTATATTTTAATCCAAAACAATTGCCAACAATTAACTGAGTATAATCTTCACTATTACAAATAATTAATAAACAAATTAAAAAAAATAATAATGAAAACAGAAATCATAAAAAAATTAAGAAGAACTAACAATTACTTAACAATTTTAATGTCATACTAACTAGTTATATAACAACAATCGTTGACTGTGTATAAGAAAAACCAAATGCAATAAATCTAATTAAGTTAATTTATAAAATTCTAGTTGTATTTTATTAGAAAATAGCTTCAATTTTTGGCATATCTGTAAACTAATTAACTATTATTATTATTAATTATTACATTTGTTTCACTTCTGTTGTAAGCATTAAAAAATATCATATAAATATTTGTAATTGTAAGTAACATAATAATTATTAAATTTAAACTAATTAATTACTACTGAGATATACAAATAAATTCATGCGAATATAGTTCAAAATATTTAAACAATTGTTTTTTAATTTTTAGGAAAATTTTCAAAACTTTGACTGATTTCGAAAGTGACGATAACGAACTCAAAGTCATGTTAAAAATCTCTTTAAATATATTCATCAAAGTTTTCTTCCAATTTTTTTATATAAATATTTAAATCTTTGAATTGTTTAAGTCTCAGCTATGAAAAAATAAAACTTTTGTTTATTTTTCTTTACTATTTTTCAAACTAAAAACAAAATTTCAGAAAGTTGTGTCAACTTTTCCATTGAATTGACGCAAGCGAGAGTTTCAACTTAACCAAACTTTTCGACAGACTCTGCAAATCGGTTGTAAAACTCAAACATGTTGATACTAATATATATAAGCGTTAAAATTACTTACAAGCTGCGCTGGACTGGCACTCAAATTGTGTCTCTACTTGTTTTGAATAATTTCTTTAAATTAAACTAAAGTAAATTTCGTTCTACATAAAATAATTTCAAATCGGAAGAATCGAAGACATTTTTAAACAATTCGAAAAATTTGCTGGGCTATTTGCACATCGAGACTTTTCAAAAAATAAAAAAACTTAACTATTAAAAGCCAAGAAGGAAAGGGTTACAGTAGAGATCCCGTACTCCTCTAGTCAAGTCACGAATTGAACGATATATTCTATGGGAGCTATAGGCTATAGTTTGGTAAGGACAATAATGTGTGAGTTTGGTTGAGATACGTTCATTTAAATAAAAAATTTTTTATACAAATCATTAAATGTTGACGACATGTCCTATGGGAGCTATAGGGTATTATTGACCGATCCAGATCAAGTTTGGGGAGGCTTGTTATAATGGTACCATACACATAATGTGTGAATCTGGTCCAGATAGCTATAATAGTTACAAAGTTATGTAGATGTGAAAATAGTTTTTTACAATTTGCGGGAGCGGTAGGTGGGTGGCACCGGTTTGAAATAAACATGATCTGCTCACGAAGTAGACGAAACTTTCATTCCAAATTTAGTGGCTCTAGCTCTTATAGTCTCTGAGACCTAGCTGTTCATAGAGACAGGCGAGCATACCGTTAGACATGCGAAGGGACGGACATCACGATATCGACTCGGCTGTTGATGCTGATCATGAATATATGTATATACTTTTGGGGTCGAAAGCGCTTCCTTTTGACTGTTGCGCACATTTCACTTCTAACAAACCTGAACTACTCTTTTATAGAGTACGAGGTCTAAAAAAAAGGAGACCGCATGAAAAATACGGTTTTCTAAATACATATCTAGTCCAATACCGTTTTGATGGGATATGTGTAAATATAGCAAAGTCTACTCAAAACGCTTGCAAAACTTTTCATTTGGACTACAAAGTAATTTCGAAAGCGTGTTCCACAATGAATATTTCGTAAAACGCAGATTACAAAAGTTTTTCAATACTGAAAATATAAAATTACCACACTAAATCCAAAAGCGGATTTATTTAATTATAGACAACAAGTTTAACTTCTTTGATTTTAAACATAAACTAGTTAAAACAGCTGCAATTAGTGAGTGCGATCGTTAAGAGACCCTGTACTTGTTCTGTAGAAAAATAAAATTGATTCTTTATTGACATTAGGTATAGGATTCTGTTGAAAAGATCAGCCGATAGTTCAAAAGCGCTCTGCTCATCAACAGTCTGGCAACTCTTTTCCTTTCAAGAGTTGGTAGAAAAGAACTAGTTCATATATATGGTTTTGATAGAAGAAGAAGATTAATTGAAGAAACAACGCGAGTTTAAGAAAAGAGAGAAAATATACAATTAATTTATAACAAGAGGATAAGTTTGTGATTTGATTGTTTGGGTGGTGAAATTGCTGGATGGAATAGCGAATGGGATCTGGAGACATTGCTGGAGAGTGAAATAAATTCCAATCTGTGTTGTGAGAAGAAGACCACGCCACTGTTTTTCAATAGGTTATGGGCCCAGACCACGCCATTACTGCAGCTAAGTAAACGTTTTATTTTATATTTTTTCAATAGATATTAAACATGGAAAAAACAAATAAACGTAATATAAAGCAATTCGATGGCGAAAAGTATGCCATCTGGAAATTTCGTATAAGAGCACTTTTAAGTGAAATAGACGCGTTGAAGGTTATAGACGAAGAAGCAAAGGATACAGAAGAATGGAAGAGAATGGAAAAATGCGCAAAAAGTATAATTATTGAGTACTTAAGCGACTCATTTTTGGGTTATGCTAATAGCACAGATTCTGCAAAAGAAATTTTACATAACTTAGACGCAATATATGAAAGGAAGAGTTTGGCTTCGCAATTGTCTACTCGCAAGCAATTGCTTTCTTTAAAGCTTAAGGGAGATACTCAGTTGTTAAATCATTTTTCTTTGTTCGATGATCTCATTGCCGAATTACAGGCGTCTGGCGCCAAAGTCGAAGAAATGGACAAAGTGTCTCATTTATTACTTACTTTGCCAAGCTCGTACGATGGAGTAATAACAGCGATTGAAACATTGGCAGAACAAAATTTAACTTTGGCGTTCGTTAAAAACAGACTGCTAGATCACGAAATTAAATTAAAAAATATTAGCAAAGATACTAGTTTAAAGGTAATGCAAGCTGTGAAGAAAGATTTTAGGTCTCAATTCCCTAATAAGAAAAACAGTAAATACGGAACCAAAAAAGAATTTAGGAATCTGAAGAAATGTTTTCATTGTGGCAAACTTGGTCACCTAAAAAAGGATTGTTTTGCATTAAAAAGAGATAAAGAAAACAAAGAAAATGGCAAGCAAGCACAGATGACAAATGCACAGGTTCAATCAAGCAACCAAGGCATTGCATTTATGTTGAAACGCGCAAGCAGTGGACATAATGTTGGATTCTTACTGGACTCCGGTGCTTCTGACCATTTAGCCAACAATGAAAAATTATTCAAAACTATCACTGAACTGGGTGAACCGATTAAAATTTCTGTTGCAAAAAATAATGTATTTATTTATGCAATTAAGAGAGGCACAGTGGAATTGCGTACAAACACAAATGAAAGCATTGAACTTAAGGATGTCCTATATTGCCCTGACATACCCGAAAACTTGATATCAGTTAAAAAGATGCAGGAAGCAGGTCTTACAATTGTATTTCATCCAGGAGGTGTAACTGTTAAAAAAGGTAATTTAGAAATAATGAAAGGAAATATATTTGGCAACGTTCCATTGATTAATTTCTTTTCTTATAAATTGGCGTGTGTTGCTAATGCAAAATCTAGTAGTTATAGTTTGTGGCATGAGAGGCTAGGTCACATAAGTAAAGGAAAATTTTTAGAACTAAAAAGAAAAAACATGTTTAATGATATAGAGATTTTAAATAAAATCCTTCCAGATGATGAGTTTTGTGAAGCATGTGCCAAGGGAAAGCAAACGAGATTGTGTTTTGAAAAGTTTAAAAATAAAGACCATATAAAGGGACCATTATTTGTTGTTCATTCTGATGTGTGTGGGCCAATCACACCATCTACAGTTGACCATAAAAATTATTATGTTATTTTCGTTGATGAATATACGCATTATTGTGTAGCATATCTGTTGAGTTAAAGGTCAGACGTTTTTGCTGTCTTTCAAGACTATGTAGCAAAAAGTGAAACGCTATTTAATTTAAAGTTGGTAAATTTATATATTGGCAATGGCAGAGAGTATTTATCGAATGAAATGAAAGAGTTTTGTATTAAAAAAGGCATAAGATATCATTTAACGGTTCCACATACTCCACAGCAGAACGGTGTATCCGAAAGGATGATTAGAACTATAACGGAAAAAGCTCGTGCTTTAGTTATAGGGGGTAAAATCCAGAAATCTTTCTGGGGTGAAGCTGTGCTTACAGCTACATACTTGATTAATAGAAGCCCAACTAATGCATTACGTGAATGCAGAAAAACACCATTTGAAATGTGGCATGGTAAAAAGCCGTGTTTGAAATACTTAAGAGTATTTGGTTCGACAGTACATGTTCTCGATAAAACGAGAAAACGAAAATTTGATGAAAAATCATGGAAAGGTATACTTGTTGGTTATGAGCCAAATGGATTCAAAGTATGGAACGTGGAGGGCAAAAAATTTATTGTTGCAAGAGATGTCTTGTTTGACGAATCTAACAGAGACATGACTAGTGCTGTGGTTGTTGAAAACAACATAGATTACCACGAGCAAGTGGAAAATATTGAACCGGATATTGAGAACTCTAATCTTGTAGAGTGTGAAAAGGTTCAGGAGATATCTGATACTATAATATCAGAAGTACAGCCTAGTGAAGTGGAAAAAGCCGATCCTGAAATATCAGGTGTTATATCTGAAAATGATGAAAGAAACTTTGAAGAAAATATTCGAAAAAGCGAGAGACTAAAAGAAAAGCCTAAATTGTCATATAGAGATATGATTAAAAATTGTGTAATGCTTGCAGAAACTTATATAAACACTGTACCAACTTCGTTTGATGAAATCGATAGTAGAAGCGATAAGCTACAATGGAAAGAGGCTATCAAGGATGAACTAAATTCTCATGAAGTAAACAAAACTTGGTCCCTAGTTGATATGCCTGAAAATAAGAATATTGTAGACTGTAAATGGATTTTTACAATAAAACAAAATGAGTTTGGTAAGCCAGTGAAACATAAAGCAAGACTTGTAGCACGTGGATTCACACAGGAGTATTTAATCGACTATGATGAAACATTTGCTCCTGTGGCTAGAATTTCAAGTTTCAGACTTATAATGTCTTTTTCAAACCAATATAGCTTGAGAGTACATCATATGGATGTGAAAACTGCATTTTTGAATGGCAACTTAAAGGAGGAAATATATATGAGAGCTCCTCAGGGGCTGCAGTGCAACAGCAGCCAAGTATGTAAATTGAATAAAGCAATTTATGGTCTCAAGCAGGCGGCTAGATGTTGGTTTGATGTTTTTGAAAAAGCATTAAAAGATATTGGATTCAAAAATTCACCAGTTGACAGATGCATATATATTTTAGATAGAAATGACATTTTAAAAAATATTTATGTTTTGCTTTATGTAGATGATCTGGTTATATGTACAGAAAATATTCATACAATGAATAAATTTAAATCATATCTAATGAGCAAATTTCAAATCTTTCATAATAATTGTTTAGTTAACACACTGCACTGCTTGCTGCAGTTTGTGTTCTTTTTCTATTGCAAGCAGTGTAAACAAACAATTTATTCATAAAACTCAGCATTTTTGATTAATTTATTTTATATGTTGTGGTTGTCCGATTTGGACCAAATTTGGTGAGGATACTTTTTAATAATTATTCACACATTCTCTGTAAGTTTGGTTGCGATCGCTTAACTAACATTACGTGTCTTCATACAAATTTTTTATTTTTGACCGATTTGTCCTATGGGAGCTATAGGCTATAGTTGTTCGATCCAGATCAAACTTGGTGAGGATAGTAATATTGGTACCATACACATAATGTGTGAATTTGGTCTCTCTAGCTCTAGTCGTTTTCAAGTTATGGTCATGTGAAAATAGTTTTTTACAATTTGCGGGGGCGGTAAGGGGCGTGGCAAAAATTTGAAATAAACTTAACCTGCCTGACATATAGACGGACTTTCATTCCAAATTTGGTTGCTCTAGCTCTTGTAATTTAGAAGATCCAGGTGTTCATACGGACGGACAGACAGACAGACAGACAGACGGACAGACGGACATCGCTATATCGACTCGGCTGTTGATGCTGATCAAGAATATATATACTTTATGGGGTCGGCCACGCCAAACTTGGTCAGTATATGTACTCCCTAGACGTGTACTTTATGTGTCAATTTGGTTTATATAGCATTGCTAACAAAAAAGTTTTCTATACTAAAACATGCTATTTTTACCTGTTTTTACCTTTGTATGCACATAGAACGCCCTAAAGTGGGCGTGTCAAAAAAAACAAAAACAAACTTGTACTGCTTGGGCATTTTATCTTTCGTTTGCGACCACTCGGGCCTTTCTAGCTCTTATAGTCTCTGAGATCCTTTTGTTCACACAGACGGACAGACGGACGGACGGACGGACAGACGGACAGACGGACATGGCTATATCGACTCGGCTAGTCATGCTGATCAAGAATATATATACTTTATGTGGTCTGCCATGCCTCCTTCTCCCTGTTACATACATTCCAACGAATACAATATACCCTTTTACTCTACGAGTAACTGGCGTCGTTCGAGAAGCTATCGCTGAAGGAGCGGTGGTATTACCCAAAAAACCCGGCGATGCAGAAAGTGATTGACGAGCAGGTAGACGAGCTCGTTCGAGCAGGTGCCATTGAGAAGCACCCAGCACAGCGATAGACTTGGTGAGGAAAAAAACTGGGGAGTGGCGAATGTGCGTGGATTAGCGGCAGCTCAACGGGCACTCCATACCGGATGCTTATCCAGTGCCGCGAATAAATCACATTCTGGAGATGTTGCGCCACGCCCGCTATATTTCGACGCTGGATTTGAAGCAAGGATTCTGGCAGATCCCTATGGCTGCGGATAGCCGTGAATGCCACCGTGCAAGGGAGAGGACTGTTCCAGTAGAGAGTGATGCCGCTACCGAGTGAAGCTAGAGCCACCAAATTTGGAATGAAAGTCCGTCTGCTTCGCGAGCAGATCAAGTTTATTTCAAATCTTTGCCACGCCCCTTACCGCCCCCGCAAATTGCAAAAAACAATTTTCACATCACCATAACTTGAAAACTACTAGAGCTAGAGAGACTAAATTCACACATTATATGTATGGTACCAATATAACTATCCTCACCAAGTTTGATCTGGATCGGACAACTATAGCCTATAGCTCCCATAGGGACAATCGGTAAAAAATACGCTCCAAATATGAATTTATATGAATAACTTTTGCGTTGGAGAATCAATCGAAGTGAAACTTACACAGAATATATCTTTCAATAATATAAACATATTGACTAAGTTTTATCCAAATCGGACGACTATATCGTATAGCTCCCATAGGGACAATCGGTCATAAATACGCTCTAAATATGAATTTATCTGAATTACTTTAGCATTGGCCAAGCAATTGAAGGGAAACTTACACAGATTATATCTGTCAATAATATAAATATGTTGTTGAAAAGATCAGCCGATAGTTCAAAAGCGCTCTGCTCATCAACAGTCTGGCAACTCTTTTCCTTTCAAGAGTTGGTAGAAAAGAACTAGTTCATATATATGGTTTTGATAGAAGAAGAAGATTGAATTGAAGAAACAACGCGAGTTTAAGAAAAAGAGAAAATATACAATTAATTTATAACAAGAGGATAAGTTTGTGATTTGATTGTTTGGGTGGTGAAATTGATGGATGGAATAGCGAATGAGATCTGGAGACATTGCTGGAGAGTGAAATAAATTCCAATCTGTGTTGTGAGAAGAAGACCACACCACTGTTATTTCAATAGGTTATGGGCCCAGACCACGCCATTACTGCAGCTAAGTAAACGTTTTATTTTATATTTTTTCAATAGATATTAAACATGGAAAAAACAAATAAACGTAATATAAAACAAGTAAGAAAGGCTACAGTCGAGCGAGCCGACTGTAAAAGACCCCGTACTCACAGAAGTGCGCATTTTCCATACGAAAAAGAAGAAAAGTGGAGTGATTCACATTTTGTATACATACATATTTATATACAAATGTATGTAAATATATACACAATTAAATGCACAATTTTCTTACTTGGCTTATTTTAAAAATAAGCCATGTCTTACAATTTGAAATTATTATTTTACAATTCTAAATTATTATATTGATTTTTTTAAATTTAAATTGAAATAAAAAAAAAAAAAATAATAATCAAAATAATTCACTGGCGGGATTCGAACCTCGGACTTCACGCACACGCGTCAGAGCCCTAACAGCTGCACCACGCCCCTCTCTTAAAAGTGCTCGACTATCTGCATTTACATGTTATATTTTTTGTTATTTTGTTATATAGCAAATATTAATAAATCTATGATCTATGAACCTATGATCTCCCGGGTTAACATACAAGTGCGAAGAATTAGTTCAGGCATCTTTACTACTTAGACCACACTCCGCATTGAAGTTTATGTAAATAATTAAAATTTAAAAAGTAAACAAACAGCATATGTCACTGACTGGATTCGAACCCGGGATCCCGGTCTAACAAACACGTACGAAGCGCGCATCTCTACTACCTAGACCACGCTCCTTATTGAAAATGCAGGAGCTAAACGTAGAGTTAAATCTTTTATTGCAAGCAAGTGTAAACAAACAATTTATTCATAAAATTCAGCATTTTTGATTAATTTGTTTTATATGTTGTTGTTGTCCGATTTCAACCAAATTTGGTGAGGATACTTTTAATAATTATACACACATCCTGTGTGAGTTTGGTTGCGATCGCTCAACCAACACTACATGTCTTCATACAAATTTTTTATTTTTGACCGATTTGTCCTATATGCTATAGTTGTCCGATCCGAATAAAACTTGGTGAGGATAGTTATATTGGTACCATACACATAATGTGTGAATTTGGTCTCTCTAGCTCTAGTCGTTTTCAAGTTATGGTCATGTGAAAATAGTTTTTTACAATTTGCGGGGGCGGTAAGGGGCGTGGCAAAAATTTGAAATAAACTTAACCTGCCTGACATATAGACGGACTTTCATTCCAAATTTGGTTGCTCTAGCTCTTGTAATTTAGAAGATCCAGGTGTTCATACGGACGGACAGACAGACAGACAGACAGACGGACAGACGGACATCGCTATATCGACTCGGCTTTTGATGCTGATCAAGAATATATATACTTTATGGGGTCGGCCACGCCTCCTTCTGCCTGTTACGCACATTTCGCTTCAGACAAACTTAATAGACCCCTCTACTCTTTTGTAGAGTACGGGGTCTAACAATTCGATGGCGAAAAGTATGCCATCTGGAAATTTCGTATAAGAGCACTTTTAAGTGAAATAGACGCGTTGAAGGTTATAGACGAAGAAGCAAAGGATACAGAAGAATGGAAGAAAATGGAAAAATGCGCAAATAGTATAATTATTGAATACTTAAGCGACTCATTTTTGGGTTATGCTAATAGCACAGATTCTGCAAAAGAAATTTTACATAACTTAGACGCAATATATGATAGGAAGAGTTTGGCTTCGCAATTGTCTACTCGCAAGCAATTGCTTTCTTTAAAGCTTAAGGGGATACTCAGTTGTTAAATCATTTTTCTTTGTTCGATGATCTCATTGCCGAATTACAGGCGTCTGGCGCCAAAGTCGAAGAAATGGACAAAGTGTCTCATTTATTACTTACTTTGCCAAGCTCGTACGATGGAGTAATAACAGCGATTGAAACATTGGCAGAACAAAATTTAACTTTGGCGTTCGTTAAAAACAGACTGCTAGATCACGAAATTAAATTAAAAAATATTAGCAAAGATACTAGTTTAAAGGTAATGCAAGCTGTGAAGAAAGATTTTAGGTCTCAATTCCCTAATAAGAACAAGTAAGAAAGGCTACAGTCGAGCAAGCCGACTGTAATAGACCCCGTACTCACCCTAGTGAGCATTTTACCATGCAAATAACTGACTGACTGATTTGTCTTATGGGAGGTATACGGAGCTGTAAATCGCCAATTTTAGACCGATTTGTCCTATGGGGCTATAGGCTATAGTTGTCCGATCCGGATCAAACTTAGTAAAGATAGTTATAATGCTACCATACACATAATATGTGAATTTGGTTGCGATCGCTCAACTAAAACTACATGTCTCCATATAAATCACCAATTTTTGACCGATTTGTCCTAGGGGAGCTCTAGGCTATAGTTGTCCGATCCGGACCAAACTTGGTAAGTATAGTTATAATGGTACCATAGATATATTGTGTGAATTTGGTTCCGATAGCTCAGTCGTTTTCAAGTTATGGTGATGTGAAAAGTGTTTTTTACAATTTGCGGGGGCGGTAGGGGGCGTGGCAAACATTTAAAATAAACTTGATCTGCCTGACATATAGACGGACTTTCATTCCAAATTTGGTGACTCTACTTCTAGTGGTTTAGAAGATCCAGGTGTTCATACGGACGGACAGACAGACAGATGGACATCGCTATATCGACTCGCCTGTTGATGCTGATCAAGAATATATATACTTTATGGGGTCGGAAAAGCCTCCTTCTGCCTGTTACGCACATTTCGCAAGCAAGCACAGATGACAAATGCACAGGTTCAATCAAGCAACCAAGGCATTGCATTTATGTTGAAACGCGCAAGCAGTGGACATAATGTTGGATTCTTACTGGACTCCGGTGCTTCTGACCATTTAGCCAACAATGAAAAATTATTCAAAACTATCACTGAACTGGGTGAACCGATTAAAATTTCTGTTGCAAAAAATAATGTATTTATTTATGCAATTAAGAGAGGCACAGTGGGATTGCGTACAAACACAAATGAAAGCATTGAACTTAAGGATGTCCTATATTGCCCTGACATACCCGAAAACTTGATATCAGTTAAAAAGATGCAGGAAGCAGGTCTTACAATTGTATTTCATCCAGGAGGTGTAACTGTTAAAAAAAGGTAATTTAGAAATAATGAAAGGAAATATATTTGGCAACGTTCCATTGATTAATTTCTTTTCTTATAAATTGGCGTGTGTTGCTAATGCAAAATCTAGTAGTTATAGTTTGTGGCATGAGAGGCTAGGTCACATAAGTAAAGGAAAATTTTTAGAACTAAAAGCAAAAAACATGTTTAATGATATAGAGATTTTAAATAAAATCCTTCCAGATGATGAGTTTTGTGAAGCATGTGCCAAGGGAAAGCAAACGAGATTGTGTTTTGAAAAGTTTAAAAATAAAGACCACATAAAGCGACCATTATTTGTTGTTCATTCTGATGTGTGTGGGCCAATCACACCATCTACAGTTGACCATAAAAATTATTATGTTATTTTCGTTGATGAATATACGCATTATTGTGTAACATATCTGTTGAGTTATAAGTCAGACGTTTTTGCTGTCTTTCAAGACTATGTAGCAAAAAGTGAAACGCTATTTAATTTAAAGTTGGTAAATTTATATATTGACAATTGCAGAGAGTATTTATCGAATGAAATGAAAGAGTTTTGTATTAAAAAAGGCATAAGTTATCATTTAACGGTTTCACATACTCCACAGCAGAACGGTGTATCCGAAAGGATGATAAGAACTATAACGGAAAAAGCTCGTGCTTTAGTTATAGGGGGTAAAATCCAGAAATCTTTCTGGGGTGAAGCTGTGCTTACAGCTACATACTTGATTAATAGAAGCCCAACTAATGCATTACGTGAATGCAGAAAAACACCATTTGAAATGTGGCATGGTAAAAAGCCGTGTTTGAAATACTTAAGAGTATTTGGTTCGACAGTATATGTTCTCGATAAAACGAGAAAACGAAAATTTGATGAAAAATCATGGAAAGGTATACTTGTTGGTTATGAGCCAAATGGATTCAAAGTATGGAACGTGGAGGGCAAAAAATTTATTGTTGCAAGAGATGTCTTGTTTGACGAATCTAACAGAGACATGACTAGTGCTGTGGTTGTTGAAAACAACATAGATTACCACGAGCAAGTGGAAAATATTGAACCGGATATTGAGAACTCTAATCTTGTAGAGTGTGAAAAGGTTCAGGAGATATCTGATACTATAATATCAGAAGTACAGCCTAGTGAAGTGGAAAAAGCCGATCCTGAAATATCAGGTGTTATATCTGAAAATGATGAAAGAAACTTTGAAGAAAATATTCGAAAAAGCGAGAGACTAAAAGAAAAGCCTAAATTGTCATATAGAGATATGATTAAAAATTGTGTAATGCTTGCAGAAACTTATATAAACACTGTACCAACTTCGTTTGATGAAATCGATAGTAGAAGCGATAAGCTACAATGGAAAGAGGCTATCAAGGATGAACTAAATTCTCATGAAGTAAACAAAACTTGGTCCCTAGTTGATATGCCTGAAAATAAGAATATTGTAGACTGTAAATGGATTTTTACAATAAAACAAAATGAGTTTGGTAAGCCAGTGAAACATAAAGCAAGACTTGTAGCACGTGGATTCACACAGGAGTATTTAATCGACTATGATGAAACATTTGCTCCTGTGGCTAGAATTTCAAGTTTCAGACTTATAATGTCTTTTTCAAACCAATATAGCTTGAGAGTACATCATATGGATGTGAAAACTGCATTTTTGAATGGCAACTTAAAGGAGGAAATATATATGAGAGCTCCTCAGGGGCTGCAGTGCAACAGCAGCCAAGTATGTAAATTGAATAAAGCAATTTATGGTCTCAAGCAGGCGGCTAGATGTTGGTTTGATGTTTTTGAAAAAGCATTAAAAGATATTGGATTCAAAAATTCACCAGTTGACAGATGCATATATATTTTAGATAGAAATGACATTTTAAAAAATATTTATGTTTTGCTTTTATGTAGATGATCTGGTTATATGTACAGAAAATATTCATACAATGAATAAATTTAAATCATATCTAATGAGCAAATTTCAAATGACTGACTTATTGGAAATAAAGTATTTCATAGGTATTAAGATTGATAGAACAGATAATCGAATGGAACTGAGTCAATCAGCTTACATAAAAAACATTTTAATGAAATTTAATATGGACGAGTGTAATCCCGTCAAATCTCCACTTCCAACTAAACAAAATTTTGAATTGTTAAACTCAGATGAAAAGGATGATAGTCCTTGCCAGAGTTTAATTGGATGTCTTATGTATGTAATGCTATGTACAAGACCAGATCTGAGTATATCTGTGAATTTGTTAAGTCGATATAGTCAAAAGAATAATAAAGAGCTTTGGCTTAGTTTAAAAAGAGTATTACGTTATTTAAAGGGAACTATCGACATAAAGTTAACATTCACAAGATCCGAAAAGTATGACGACTTCTTTGTTGGATTTAAAGACTCAGATTGGGGTGGAAGTCAACTAGACAGGAAAAGTACGACAGGGTATTTGTTTAAAATGTTTGAAACAAATCTAGTTTGTTGGAGCACAAGAAAGCAAAATTCAGTGGCAGCATCATCAACAGAAGCCGAATACATGGCACTGTTTGAAGCTGTCGGAGAAGCTTTGTGGTTAAAATCTTTGTTAGAAAGCTTAAACATAACAAGTAAGAAAGGCTACAGTCGAGCGAGCCGACTGTAAAAGACCCCGTACTCACAGAAGTGCGCATTTTCCATTCGAAAAACAAGAAAAACGGAGTGATTCACATTTTGTATACATACATTTTTATATACAAATGTATGTAAATATATACACAATTAAATGCACAATTTCCTTACTTGGCTTATTTTAAAAATATGCCGTGTTTTACAATTTGAAATTAAATTTAATTTTAAATTTGAATTGAAATAAAAAAAAAAAATTATCAAAACAATTCACTGACGGGATTCGGAACCTCGGACCCCACGCACACGCGTCAGTGCACTAACAGCTGCACCACGCCCCTCTATTGAAAGTGCTCGACTATCTGCATTTACATGTAATATTTTTTTGTTATATAACAAAAATTAATAAAACGTCCCTGACGGCGCTCGAACCCATGATCCCGGGTTCACATACAAGTGCGAAGAATTAGATCAGGCATCTTTACTACTTAGACCACACTCCGCATTGAAGTTTATGTAAATAATTAAAATTTAAAAAGTTAACGAATAGAATTTGTCACTGACTGGATTCGAACCGGGGACCCCGGGCTAACCAACACGCACGAAGCGCGCATCTCTACTACATAAACCACGCTCCTTATTGAAGTTGCAGTAGCTAAACGTAGAGTTAAATCTTTCATAATAATTGTTTAGTTAACTGCTTGCTGCAGTTTGTGTTCTTTTTCTATTGCAAGCAGTGTAAACAAACAATTTATTCATAAAACTCAGCATTTTTGATTAATTTATTTTATATGTTGTGGTTGTCCGATTTGGACCAAATTTGGTGAGGATACTTTTAATAATTATTCACACATTCTCTGTAAGTTTGGTTGCGATCGCTTAACTAACATTACGTGTCTTCATACAAATTTTTTATTTTTGACCGATTTGTCCTATGGGAGCTATAGGCTATAGTTGTCCGATCCAGATCAAACTTGGTGAGGATAGTTATATTGGTACCATACATATAATGTGTGAATTTAGTCTCTCTAGCTCTAGTAGTTTTCAAGTTATGGTCATGTGAAAATTGTTTTTTGCAATTTGCGGGGGCGGTAAGGGGCGTGGCAAAGATTTGAAATAAACTTGATCTGCTCGCGAAGCAGACGGACTTTCATTCTAAATTTGGTGGCTCTAGCTTTTGTAGTTTAAAAGATCCAGGTGTTCATACGGACGGACGGACAGACGGACAGACGGACATTGCTATATCGACTCGGCTGTTGATGCTGATCAAGAATATATATACTTTATGGGGTCGGCCACGCCTCCTTCTGCCTGTTACGCACATTTCGCTTCAGACAAACCTAATAGACCCCTATACTCTTTTTTAGAGTACGGGGTCTAAAAATGGATCAGCCAATAAAAATCTTTGAGGACAATCAGGGTTGCATTAGTATAGCTAATAATCCCTCTTGCCACAAACGCTCTAAACATATAGATATAAAGTATCATTTCTCCCGTGAACAAGTTGAAAATAAACTAATAAAAATTGAGTATATTTCCACAGATCACCAACTTGCGGATGTACTGACAAAACCATTGCCAGCACCACGTTTTGAACAACTTAGACGAAAACTGGGTCTATGCGACTGATGGATGTCAATGACATAATATACCAAACAATATAAGAACTGATTTTGAATTTAACTGAATTGATATTTAAAGTTCCTTATTAATTTAACTTTTAAAATTTAAATTTGCCTTATAATTTTTTTTGTAAACATATTTAATATGTCACATTTCTTCATTTGAATTTTGTTTAACATTTAAAATTTAATTTTGCTTAATAATTTTTCTTGAAAGCATATTTAATTTGTTAAGTTTCTTCATTTTGAATTTTGTCACTTAATAATTTTTCATACATTATGCATAATGTTTAATTTATTGATCTAATTGGGTTTTACTGGGTTTCCCCAATTCATGCAACAAATGTTGGATCAAGTGCACTCCCAGAGAAAAACTCGAATTGTAACTTCAATTATAAAAATGAATTTTTAAATCCAAAACCTTTTAAATAGGAGCATAGAGCTTTTGAGGAGGTGTGTTGAAAAGATCAGCCGATAGTTCAAAAAGCGCTCTGCTCATCAACAGTCTGGCAACTCTTTTCCTTTCAAGAGTTGGTAGAAAAGAACTAGTTCATATATATGGTTTTGATAGAAGAAGAAGATTGAATTGAAGAAACAACGCGAGTTTAAGAAAAAGAGAAAATATACAATTAATTTATAACAAGAGGATAAGTTTGTGATTTGATTGATTGGGTGGTGAAATTGAGGAATGGAATAGCGAATGAGATCTGGAGACATTGCTGGAGAGTGAAATAAATTCCAATCTGTGTTGTGAGAAGAAGACCACACCACTGTTTTTTCAATATATGTTGACTAACTTTCATTCAAATCGGACGACTATATCGTATAGCTCCCATAGGGACGATCGGTCAAAAATACGCTGTAAATATGAATTTGTACGAAAATTTTCTGCGTTTCTCAAGTCATCTGAATTAAAATCAATAGGGTCGATTACCTAAACGATTGTACTATTATTTATATTATTAATAATATATTATATTGTTAATAACATAATTAAACTGAGTAACGGGTATCCTAAAGTCGCGAGGCGACTATAGCATTCTTTCTTGTTTTCATTATTATTCTCTTATTTTGGGTGTTTATGCTTTGAAGTGTTTCGTTAATGATTATTCAATCGTCTTTAATAGTTTCCGCTAACCTTTGTATTGTGTCATTAAATTGGGAATTTATAACAATTTGTTGATTTAAGTTGTTTATAATGTAATGATTGTTCTGTTATATTAACGATTTTAATATTTTTTTTTCCATTTGGTTCATTATATCAACTAATGGGTCAATATTAATAATATGCAATATAGTATCTGTCTCATTCACTATTTCCGTTGGGTAAATTTGTATGGGTGCGTATCCTGCATTCAACTCAATTGGTTCAATTTGTAATCTTGTTTGTACAATTGTAAGTTTTAATAAAACGATGCAACATACGATAAATATCTGGGGAATAAAATTAGAGAAAACAAAATATATCCTTGATATTGTATTTTGTTAAGTAGTTTATTTTAATTAATTTTTTTTTTTTTTTATTTTATTATTTTTTTCTCTTTATTTGTTGTAAATTGTTTTTATTTTCTGATTTAACGGTCTTTTGATATTGCATGGATGAATATTTTCTAGTTCTGCAAATCTGAAGTAAGGTTCATCCTTATGTCTAATTCTATTATATAATTTGATTGGGCCTTTTTGTCTTTCTTCATTGTAATCTTTTCTTGTACTGTCTCGTTCAGTCAAAATGTTTTGCTTTTGTTCTTCAATTAATATAAGTTGTTTATGTAAGTTTTCTTTCGTCTTCTGTGTTCTTAGCGTAATCTGGTCTACACTTAATTGTGGAATGATAACGTTTATTGTAAGCTGCAATTCCTATCTCAATTTTGGATTCTATTGATATTTCGATATTATCTATTCCAGCTATTATTTCGATTAATGTGGAATGTAATTTTTCTATGTCGCCACTTCCCGTATGTGAATATAGCTTTGTATAAAGTACCTCAATTTCATCTTTGCCTAAAAATTGAATTATCTGTTCTCCTCTGAAATCATTATCTATGATAGTTTTCTGTGGCTTACTGAATTTTGGAAAGTGTTCAATCATGATTTGCATCTTGGTCCTCCAATTCCTATCTGTAACGTTGTAAGCGACTGCGAATTTTGTAAGTTTGTCTATGATTGTAATAAACGATTTGTGTTTTATATGGAAGATTTCTAAGTGTATAATTTGATTTTTTAGACCCAGTACTCTAAAAAAGAGTAGAGGGGTCTATTAAGTTTGTCTGAAGCGAAATTTGCGTAACAGGCAGAAGGAGGCGTGGCCGACCCCATAAAGTATATATATTCTTGATCAGCATCAACAGCCGAGTCGATATAGCGATGTCCGTCTGTCCGTCTGTCCGTCTGTCTGTCTGTCTGTCTGTCTGTCTGTCCGTCCGTATGAACACCTGGATCTTCTAAACTACAATAGCTAGAGCAGCCAAATTTGGAATGAAAGTCCGTCTATATGTCAGGCAGGTTAAGTTTATTTCAAATTTTTGCCACGCCCCCTACCGCCCACGCAAATTGTAAAAGACTATTTTCACATGACCATAACTTGAAAACGACTAGAGCTAGAGAGACCAAATTTACACATTATGTGTATTGTACCAATATAATTATCCTCACCAAGTTTGATCCGGATCGGACAACTATAGCCTATAGCTCCCATAGGACAAACCGGTCAAAAATAAAAAATTTGTATGGAGACATGTAGTGTTGGTTGAGCGATCGCAACCAAACTCACAGAGGATGTGTGTATTATTATTAAAAATTTGGTCCAAATCGGACAACAACAACATATAAAACAAATTAATCAAAAATGCTGAATTTTATGAATAAATTGTTTGTTTACACTTGCTTGCAATAAAAGATTTAACTCTACGTTTAGCTACTGCAACTTTAATAAGGAGCGTAGTCTAGGTAGTAGAGATGCGCGCTTCGTACGTGTTTGTTAGACAGAGATCCCGGGTTCGAATCCAGTAAAATATGCTATTTGTTTACTTTTTAAATTTTAATTATTTACATAAACTTCAAAGCGGAGTGTGGTCTAAGTAGTAAAGATGCCTGTTCTAATTCTTCGCACTTGTATGTTAGCCCGGGATCATGTGTTCGAGCGCCGTCAGGGACATTTTATTAATTTTTGTTATATAAGAAAATAACAAAAAAATATAATATGTAAATGCAGATAGTCGAGCGCTTTTAAGAGAGGGGCGTGGTGCAGCTGTTAGGGCTCTGACGCGTGTGCGTGAAGTCCGAGGTTCGAGTCCCGTCAGTGAATTATTTTAATTATTGTTTTTTTTTTATTTCAATTTAAATTTAAAATAATAATTTAGAATTGTAAAATAATAATTTAAATTGTAAGACATGGCTTATTATACTCTCTGCAAGAGAGAGTATATTGGGTTTGTGAAAAGTATGTAACAGGCAGAAGGAGGCGTGGCAGACCCCATAAAGTATATATATTCTTGATCAGCATCACAAGCCGAGTCGATATAGCCATGTCCGTCTGTCCGTCTGTCTGTCTGTCTGTCTGTCCGTCTGTCTGTCCGTCTGTCCGTATGAACAAACAGATTTCAGAGATGGTAAGAGCTACAAGTTTGAATTTAGTCTCTATCGACTCGATATTAAGTCAGTCAATACAAGAATCTTTTTTTTTTTCGATGCCACGCCCCGTTCGCCCACAATGTGCAAAAAACTAGAAACACCTCGTAAAAAATTGATGTTTTAGCCGAATATCTCAGTAACTATGGCACTTAGGAACACCCATTTTGGTACGCAGGTTCCTAGAGACGGCATAATTGTATTGTCATCAAAAATTTTGGACTGCCACGCCCCCTTTTCCCACAAGAAATAAAATAATTTTCAAACTTCAATGCCGATTTTAAGGCATATTTTCTTATCGTACAGTATTGTTATTTCACATTCGTTTGAAGACAAAATATATTAAACTATCCTGAAAGTTGCATCTAAATCGGACAATAAACAAAAGAGCTAGACATGTAAGAAAGTTGATAATTGAACGCAATGTCAATGCATGTGTGCAAGCGAGATAGAAACATACAAACATGTGAGCGAACGTTTTCGCTGCTTGCGTAGCTTAGCGGCAGCGCTGCCCGCGAATGCTGACCGTGCCAACCAATTGTGTATGTATAACATATACACACATACATATGTGCGTGCATACATATAATGTCAAATGTATGTGTGTATTCATACAACCAGATGTTTTTGTTTCAACGTGTTTTGTTGCAAGTATCAATTGATATACTTGGATATCGATTTTATTAAAATGATCGGAAATAAAATGCAGAGAGTATTCTACGGTCGGGCGTGTTCGACTGTACTTTTCTTTCTTGTTTTTAAAATAAGCCAAGTAAGGAAATTGTGCATTTAATTGTGTATATATTTACATACATTTGTATATAAATATGTATGTATACAAAATGTGAATCACTCCACTTTTCTTCTTTTTCGTATGGAAAATGCGCACTTCTGTGAGTACGGGGTCTTTTACAGTCGGCTCTCTCGACTGTAGCCTTTCTTACTTGTTTATTTCTTCATTAATACTATAAGTAGTTTTTAAAAATTTTCCAATTATTGTATATTTTGTTGTGTGCACATTTTAAGTCTTTAGTATGCTTATGATAGATCCTGTTCCTACTAGGATTAGAAATATATCTTCCTCAAATGTTCCCTTATTATAAATCTTCCTTTGATCCGAGGCTAATGGGTAAAAAAACTCTTCTTGCTTGTTTTCAATTTTTGTATATTATTTGCTTCTCCATCATTTAAATTGTCTACACTTATTGCTTCTGGTGGTGATTGTTGATTATTTTGCTGTTGATTAACATTATAATTTTGTCTTGCATTTTGACTGTGTTGCTGTCTGTTATAGTTTTGTTTCTGTCTTACGTTGTTGACTGTTAACATTTTGGTTCCATCTGGCTATTTTGTTGTCTGTTTTGGTTTTGGTCGTTATTATTCTGCTGGTGTTGTTCATTATAATGATTGTTGTTAGTGTGTTGTCTTGAATCTGATTGTATTGATCATAGTATTCTCTGTTATTATTATATTAATAATTATCATTATCTTTATTGATTAATAATTTTTTATTCATATTTCCAAAATTAAGTCCAATTAATTTGGCTATTTCATTCCAAAATTCTGATAAGGTAGATTTTCTCATTATGGCTATTGCCATTGGTCCATGATTGGTCTACTGCAGAAATGAAGCCATGCAATGTTCCTTCCTGTCCATTTAAAACTGGTAAGTATCTCGTTTCCTTTTCTATACAATTCCTCTGGGTTGTCACTGGGTTTCTGCTCTCTCCAAACTTGGCGGCAATTACTGCTGTTAGAAATTCGATGCACGGTTGCATTTCGTTAATTTGTTGTTGGTTATCTTGAGGTTTTGGTTGATTTATATCTTTTAATAAATTGTTTTTATTTTTATACTCTCTGCAAGATAAGAGGTTTGTGTAAAATAAAAAAAGGTAAATAACAGGCAGAAGGAGGCGTGGCAGAACCCATAAAGTACCCATAAAGTATATTCTTGATCAGCATCAACAGCCGAGACGATATAGCGATGTCTGTCTGTCCATCTGTCCGTCGGTCCGTCCGTCCGTCCGTCTGTATGAAGACTTGGATCTTTTAAACTACAAAAGCTAGAGCCGCCAAATTTGGAATGAAAGTCCGTCTGGTTCGCGAGCAGATCAAGTTTATTTCAAATCTTTGTCACGCCCATTACCGCCCCCGCAAATTGTAAAAAACTATGGTCACCTAGGAAAAATTGATGTTTTAAGCGAATATCTCAGTAACTATAGCACTTAGGATTATCATTTTTATTATGGACGTTGCTAGAGACAGCATAAATGCATTGTCATTAAAATTTTTGGACTGCCACGCCCCGTTTTCCCACACGTATTAAATAATTTTCAAACTTCAATGCCATTTGTAAGGCATATGCACTTATCGTACGGTATTGTAATTTCAAATTCGTTTGGAGACAAAGTATCACAAACTATCCTGAAAGTTGCATACAAATCGGACAATAAACAAAAGAGCTAGACACGTAACAAAGCTAACAATTGCACGCAATGTCAATGCATGTGTGCAAGCGAGACAGAAGCATATAAACATGTAAGCGAACGTTTTGGCTGCTTGTGTAGCGACAGCGCTGCTCGCGGACGATGCACGCACATGTATGCATACGATGCGATAAATCATATATCGATATTCAATACAATAGTAATTATAATTGCGATGATATCGAGTGTGATGTTTGGTCATTATCTCTATATCTATAGCGATATACTGTATTTGAATTCAGTTGTTGGTAATATCGATATTTGATTTGATGTGATATTTTAATTAATATAGATATCGGCATTTTCTTGGTGATGATGGTTTTGTTTCAAAGTGTTTTATTGCAAATACTATGAGTACGGGGTCTTTTACAGTCGGCTAGCTCGACTGTAGCCTTTCTTACTTGTTAAATTCTTTTTTGTTTCGTTAACGTTGATGCACGATCAATGTTTCCACAATAATTTTCGAACAGTTGTTATATATTTTGAACACACAATTCTTCTATTGTTTCGTTATCTTTCATAAATCCATAGTTTCCACAATAATTATACCCGTTACTCGTAGAGTAAAAGGGTATATTGTATTCGTTGCAATGTATGTAACAGGGAGAAGGAGACATGGCAGACCCCATAAAGTATATATATTCTTGATCAGCATGACTAGCCGAGTCGATATAGCCATGTCCGTCTGTCCGTCTGTCCGTCCGTCCGTCTGTCCGTCTGTCCGTCTGTGTGAACAAAAGGATCTCAGAGACTATAAGAGCTAGAAAGGCCCGAGTGGTCGCAAACGAAAGATAAAATGCCCAAGCAGTACAAGTTTGCTTTTGTTTTTTGACACGCCCACTTTAGGGCGTTCTATGTGCATACAAAGGTAAAAACAGGTAAAAATAGCATGTTTTAATACAGAAAACTTTTTTGTTAGTAATGCTATCTAAACCAAATTGACACAGAAAGTACACGTCTAGGGATTACGTATACTGACCAAGTTTGATCCAAATCGGACAACTGTATCATATAGCTCCCATAGGGACAATCGGTCAAAAATACGCTCCAAATATGAATTTATATGAATAACTTTTGCGTTGGCCAACCAATCGAAGTGAAACTTACACAGAATATATCTGTCAATAACATAAACATATTGACTAAGTTTGATCCAAATCGGACAACTATATCATATAGCTCCCATAGGGACAATCGGTCAAAAATACGCTCCAAATATGAATTTATATGAATAACTTTTGCGTTGGCCAACCAATCGAAGTGAAACTTACACAGAATATATCTGTCAATAATATAAACATAATGACTAAGTTTCATCCAAATCGGACGACTATATCGTATAGCTCCCATAGGGACGATCGGTCAAAAATACGCTGTAAATATGATTTTTGTATGAAAATTTTCTGTGTTTCTCAAGTCATCTGAATTAAAATCAATAGGGTCGATTACCTAACCGATTGTAATATTATTAATATTATTAATAATATATTATATTGTTAATAATATAATTAAACTGAGTAACGGGTATCCTAAAGTCGCGAGGCGACTATAGCATTCTTTCTTGTTTAGACCCCGTACTCTAAAAAAGAGTAGAGGGGTCTATTAAGTTTGTCTGAAGCGAAATGTGCGTAACAGGCAGAAGGAGGCGTGGCAGACCCCATAAAGTATATATATTCTTGATCAGCATCAACAGCCGAGTCGATATAGCAATGTCCGTCTGTCCGTCTGTCCGTCCGTCCGTATGAACACCTGGATCTTTTAAACTACAAAAGCTAGAGCCACCAAATTTAGAATGAAAGTCCGTCTGCTTCGCGAGCAGATCAAGTTTATTTCAAATCTTTGCCACGCCCCTTACCGCCCCCGCAAATTGTAAAAAACTATGGTCACCTACGAAAAAATCGATGTTTTAAGCGAATATCTCAGTAACTATAGCACGTAGGAATACCATTTTTGGTATGTAGGTTGCTAGAGACAGCATAAATGCATTGTCATTAAAATTTTTGGACTGCCACGCCCCGTTTTCCCACACGAATGAAATAATTTTCAAACTTCAATGCCATTTTTAAGGCATTTGCACTTATCGTACGGTATTGTAATTTCAAATTTGTTTGGAGACAGAGTATAACAAACTATCCTGAAAGTTGCATACAAATCGGACAATAAACAAAAGAGCTAGACACGTAACAAAGTTAACAATTGCACGCAATGTCAATGCATGTGTGCAAGCGAGACAGAAGCATATAAACATGTGAGCGAACGTTTTCGCTGCTTGTGTATCGACAGCGCTGCCTACGGACGATGCACGCACATGTATGCATACGATACGATATATCATATATCGATATCCAATACGATATATACATACGATACGATATGTAATACATCGATATTCAATACGATATGTAATTATAATTGCGATATGATATTGAATGCGACAATTGGTCATTATGTCGATATCTATATTGTCTGTTATAGATAATATCGATATCGAACGCGATATGTGATTTAATGTGATATTTTAATTAATAACGATATCGGTATTTTCTTGGCAATTCACATCCCTATTACAAACTGATGTTTTTGTTTCAAAGAGTTTTATTGCAAATACTATCCATTGTAATACTCCAATATAGATTAATTAATATAATGCCGACAGTATTATTAACTTTATTTTTAATTTCATAATAAATTAAAAGTATTCATTTTGAATTACTATATAATACGAGATTTGTTTTTATGCAAAACATAATTTTAAAACAAGGCATGTAAGGAAATCTAATGTATATGGACATATATATATATATATAACGAACGTTATATATATATATATATGTATGTACATATATAAAATAGGAATCAATCAGGTTCTTCTTCATTTTCTTTTTTGTATGGAAAAATGCTTACTACACAGGTTGGTAGCCAATGATTGGCATTGGTATGAGTACGGGGTCTTTTACAGTCGGCACGCTCGACTGTAGCCTTTCTTACTTGTTTTGATCTGTGGCTACTTGAGTACCGGCAGGCCAATTATGTATTAAAGCGTTTTATTTAAGTAAAATACATGTGAGTTATTTGAGTGTAAAAATACAACTGATTTCTTTACATTTCGGTTTGGCGCTATGCTGGGCTATTTACAGTGTGTTTACATTTATGTTCAATAGAGTAAAGGGCTGTCAACTATTCTTGTGACGCCTTTGGTTAATGGAATGCATAACTGTTAAATATATTTGACTACTTTTTAGATCCCGTACTCTAAAAAAGAGTATAGGGGTCTATTAGGTTTGTCTGAAGCGAAATGTGCGTAACAGGTAGAAGGAGGCTTTTCCGACCCCATAAAGTATATATATTCTTGATCAGCATCAACAGCCGAGACGATATAGCGATGTCCGTCTGTCCGTCTGTCTGTCTGTCTGTCCGTCTGTATGAACACCTGGATCTTCTAAACTACAAGAGCTAGAGACACCAAATTTGGAATGAAAGTCCGTCTGTAGTGTACTCAGTGCAAGTTTATTTCAAATTTTTGCCACGCCCCCCACCGCCCCCGCAAATTGTAAAACCTATTTTCACATCACCATAACTTGAAAACGACTAGAGCTAGAGAGACCAAATTCACACAGTATGTGTATAGTACCATTATAACTGTCCTCACCAAGTTTGGTCCGTATCGGACAACTATAGCCTATAGCTCCCATAGGACAAACCGGTCAAAAATAAAAAATTTGTATGAAGACATGTAGTGTTGGTTGAGCGATCGCAACCAAACTCACAGAGGATGTGTGTATAATTATTAAAAATATCCCCACCAAATTTGGTCCAAATCGGACAACAACATATAAAAAAAATTAATCAAAAATGCTGAATTTTATGTACAAATTGTTTGTTTACACTGCTTGTAATAGAAGAAGAACACAAACTGCAGCAAGCAGTGCAGTGTGTTAACTAAACAATTATTATAAAAGATTTAACTCTACGTTTAGCTACTGCAACTTCAATAAGGAGCGTGGTCTAGGTAGTAGAGATGCGCGCTTCGTAAGAGTTGGTTAGCCCAGGGTCCAAGGTTCGAATCCAGTCAGTGACAAATTCTGTTTTTTTACTTTTTAAATTTTAATTATTTACATAAACTTCAATGCGGAGTGTGGTCTAAGTAGTAAAGATGCCTGATCTAATTTTTCGCACTTGTATGTGAACCCGGGATCATGGGTTCGAGCGCCGTCAGGGACATTTTATTAGATTTTGTTATATAACAAAAAAATATTACATGTAAATGCAGATAGTCGAGCAATTTCTAGAGAGGGGGCGTGGTGCAGCTGTTAGGGCTCTGACGCACACGCGTGGAGTCCGAGGTTCGAATCCCGTCAGTGAATTATTTTGATTATTATTATTTTTTTTATTTCAATTTAAATTTAAAATTAAATTTAAATTTAATTTCAAATTGTAAAACACGGCTTATTTTTAAAACAAGAAAGAAAAGTACAGTCGAGCACGCCCGACAGTAGAATACTCTCTGCAATTTATTCCCGATCATTTAATAAAATTGGTATCCAAGTATATCAATTGATACTTGCAACAAAACACGTTGAAACAAAAACATCTGTTTGTATGTATACACACACATATACATTTGACATTAGAAGAATGCACGCACATATGTATGTGTGTATATGTTATACATACACAATTGGTTGGCACAGCCAGCATTCGCGAGCAGCGCTGCCGCTAGCGAAAACGTTCGCTCACATGTTTGTATGTTTCTGTCTCGCTTGCACACATGCATAGGCATTGCGTTCAATTATAAACTTTGTTTCGTGTCTAGCTCTTTTGTTTATTGTCCGATTTATATGCAACTTTCAGGATAGTTTAATATATTTTGTCTCCAATCGAATTTGAAATTACAAGACTGTAAGATAAGAACATCTGCCTTAAAATCGGCATTGAAGTTTAACAATTATTTTATTTCTTGTGAGAAAAGGGGGCGTGGCAGCCAAACAATTTGAATGGCATTATATTTATGCCTTGACTAGGAACCTTCACACCAAAATTGGTGTTCCTATGTGCCATAGTTAATGAGATATTCCTCCAAAACATAAATTTTTTACGAGGTGTGTCTAGTTTTATGCTCATTGTGGGCGAACGGGGCGTGGCATCGAAAAAAAAAGATTCTTGTATTGACTGACTTAATATCGAGTCGATTGTGACCAAATTCAAACTTGTAGCTCTTACCATCTCTGAAATCTGTTTGTTCATACGGACGGACAGACAGACGGACAGACGGACATGGCTATATCGACTCGGCTTGTGATGCTGATCAAGAATATATATACTTTATGGGGTCGGCCACGCCTCCTTCTGCCTGTTACATACTTTTTTTTTGCACAAACCCAATATACTCTCTCTTGCAGAGAGTATAATAAGCCAAGTAAGAAAATTGTGCATTTCATTGTGTATATATTTACATACATTTGTATATAAAATTGTACATATGTATACAAAATGTAAACTACTCCGTTTTTTCTTCTTTTCGTATGGAAAATGCGCACTTCTGTGAGTACGGGGTCTTTTACAGTCGGCTCGTTCGACTGTAGCCTTTCTTACTTGTTTTTGTCTGGTATTTTTACATTAGAGTGGACTGTAAGCCTTTTAATTCAGCTGAAAGTCCATGATGGGATGCTGAAGGCATAACTTGCGCATCTCTACTACTTAGACCACGCTCTTGATTGGAGTTGCAATAGCTAAACGAAGAGTTAAGTCTTTTATTACAAGCAAGTGGAAACAAACAATTCGTTCATTAAATTCAGTATTTTTGATTTAGTTTTATATGTTGTTGTTGTCCGATTAGGACCAAATTTGGGGAGGATACTTTTAATAATTATACACACATCCTGTATGAGTTTGGTTGTTATCGCTATGGGAGCTATAAGCTATAGTTGTCCGATCCGGTTCAAACTTGGTGATGATAGTTATAATGGTACCATACACATGTGTGAATTTGGTCTCTCTAGCTCTAGTCGTTTTTAAGTTATGGTGATGCAAAAATAGTTTTTTACAATTTGCGGGGGGAGAGTAGGGTGCGTGTCAAAGATTTGACATAAACTGTGTTCGCAGTCTATATTTAGTTAGTAATTTTTTTATTTATTTAGTTATTTAGTCGTTGATGTACTAACGAGACAGTGCACTCAAGTGGCCCAACAATACCAAGCAACGTGCTTGTTAACGCGCGAAACTTTGCAAATAATGCAAACACCTAACGCCCAACCAACCGAGGGGCACACCGCGTAACGTACGGCTAACGAAAAACGCGAAACGGATTTATTAGTAAAACAAGAAAGAAAAGTACAGTCGAGCACGCCCGACAGTAGAATACTCTCTGCAATTTATTCCTGTTTATTGAATAAAATCGGTATCCAAGTATATCAATTGATACTTGCAACAAAACACGTTTAAACAAAAACATCTGATTGTATGTATACACACACATATGTATATATATGACATTATAAGTATGCACGCACATATGTATGTGTGTATATGTAATACATATACAATTGGTTGGCACAGCCAGCATTCGCGGGCAGCGCTGCCGCTAGAAGCAGCGAAAACGTCCGCTCACACGTTTGTATGTTTCTGCCTCGCTTGCACACATGCAGTGCCATGGCGTTTAATTATAAACTTTGTTACGTGTCTAGCTCTTTTGTTTATTGTCCGATTAATATTCAACTTTCAGGACAGTTTGATATAATTATTCTCCATACGAATTTTGTAATTACAATACTGTACGATAAAAATACATGATATTTAATGATATTCAAATTTGAAAATGATTTTATTTCTTGTAAAGAAAGGAGGCGTGGCATCCAACAAATTTTAATAACTGCATTTGACTAATCAATAAAATAAAATGATTGTCCTTTTACATGATGTACTTCGGCCCCTTGTGCTCCATTTGATTTCCTGCGCTTTATATATTTCTGAAATTTCCCAGACACAAAAACTACAATTAATTATTAATTAATCATTTCAGCAATGGAACAGACTGCTTGGATTTATGTCATTTTTAAGATAAACTCAATAGTTATTCAAAAGGCTCAAGTTTTTCTATGTTATACATATTACTTAACTAGCAAAACTGTACAATCTAGTTGCAGTGTTCTCTAAAAAGTGCTGAGAATTTGTATAATTTGATTCATGTTTAAATCTTCAATCATATTTAATTGTCTTTTTAGACCCCGTCCCCTAAATAAGAGTATGAGGGTCTTTTAAGTTTGTCTGAAGCGAAATGTCCGTAACAGGTAGTTGGTGGCTTTTCCGACCCCATAAAGTATATATATTAATGGTCAGCATCAACTGCCGAGACGATAAAGCAATGTCCGTCTGTCCGTCTGTCTGTCTGTCTGAACGTCTGTCCGTCTGTCCGTCCGTCTGTATGAACACCTGAATCTTGTAAACTATAAGGGCTAGAGGCACCAAATTTGGAATGAAAGTCCGTCTATAGTCCGACCGTCCACAGTTTTGTCCTCCCACATTGTCCGCACCTTCTTTAATCAATTTTTCATCCCCATCTCCAAATGTAGTAGTAAGTAGGGACGACAATTTTACTCTACCCACTGAAGTTATCCCTACAAACCCCGAAGTTTTAGTTTCTCATTCGTTGGCTGTCAAAAATGTTGCAGTTAATGAACCAATTGATGAGTCAATCACTGCGGTCGCTTCCACGGAAATAACTACAGTCTCTAAAAAAAGACACTTGTAGGAGTTCCGCCAAAAATGCGAATATTAGTTTCCCAGCTTGCCTATAAATATGTTAGATGTAGTAGTAGTTGTAGTAAGCTAAGTAATATCTATTGAATTTGATGCTATTAAGTTTTGCCTAAATAACATTAGTGTTTTCCTAACTTGTTCATATATTCGTCCATCTTCTGACTCTTCTCTTTATTTATTACATTTTTTTAGCTATTAAATTAATTTGCTCTATGCTATCCGATCGTGATTTTCTTGTAGTTCTTGGCGATTTTAATATTGCAGGAACTACATGGACTTCGTGTCCTGACTCTGCCGTGTTGATCCCTACGACCCAGCACGATTTTTTTGAATGGTCTGTTTGGGGTTTCATTGTTTCAGATCAATTCTATCCCAAACTCATTAAATTGAATGCTCAATTTGATTTTTGTTTTGGATCCATCCTGCTTTTCTGTTTCCCGTATCACTCCCTTCTCTAATCCTGAAGATCCTTATCATCCGACTTTGGAGGTGTTGATTGATTTACCTATTAAGGTGACCAGTACTAGTAGTAAATCTACAAAGCGTTCTCGTCAGTTTCAGAAAAACGATTTTAAGAGGTTAAATGAACTGTTATCTGAGACTGACTGTTCCCAGCTGTTCATGTGTAGAGATATGGATAGTGCAATCACAATATTTTATTAGACCCCGTACTCTAAAAAAGAGTATGGGGGTCTATTAAGTTTGTCTGAAGCGAAATGTGCGTAACAGGCAGAAGGAGGCTTTTCCGACCCCATAAAGTATATATATTCTTGATCAGCATCAACAGCCGAGACGATATAGCGATGTCCGTCTGTCCGTCTGTCTGTCTGTCCGTCTGTCCGTCTGTCCGTCCGTCTGTATGATCACCTAGATCTTTTAAACTACAAGAGCTAGAGCCACCAAATTTGGAATGAAAGTCCGTCTGCTTCGCGAGCAGATCAAGTTTATTTCAAATCTTTGCCACGCCCCTTACCGCCCCCGCAAATTGTAAAAAACTATTTTCACATCACCATAACTTGAAAACGACTAGAGCTAGAGAGACCAAATTCACACAGTATGTCTTTGTCTTTTGTTTATTGTCCGATTTATATGCAACTTTCAGGATAGTTTAATATATTTTGTCTCCAAACGAATTTGAAATTACAAGACTGTAAGATAAGAACATCTGCCTTAAAATCGGCATTGAAGTTTAACAATTATTTTATTTCTTGTGAGAAAAGGGGGCGTGGCAGCCAAACAATTTGAATGGCATTATATTTATGCCTTGACTAGGAACCTTCACACCAAAATTGGTGTTCCTATGTGCCATAGTTACTGAGATATTCGCACAAAACATAAATTTTTTACGAGGTGTGTCTAGTTTTATGCTCATTGTGGGCGAACGGGGCGTGGCATCGAAAAAAAAAAGATTCTTGTATTGACTGACTTAATATCGAGTCGATTGTGACTAAATTCAAACTTGTAGCTCTTACCATCTCTGAAATCTGTTTGTTCATACGGACGGACAGACAGACGGACAGACAGACGGACAGACAGACGGACAGACAGACGGACAGACGGACATGGCTATATCGACTCGGCTTGTGATGCTGATCAAGAGTATATATACTTTATGGGGTCGGCCACGCCTCCTTCTGCCTGTTACATACTTTTTTTTTTGCACAAACCCAATATACTCTCTCATACGAACGTTTTCGCTGCTTGTGTAGCGACAGCGCTGTCCGCGGACGCTGGCCGTGCCGAGTAATATTATATGTCTGTTTTACATATACACACATACATTTGTATGTGACTACATATCATGTCAAATCAATGTGTTTACAAACAGATGTTTTTGCTTCAACGTGTTTTACTCTAAGTACTATCAATTGATATTCCCGGCTGCCGATTTTATTAAAATAATAAGAAAAAAAGTGCAGAGCGTATTCTACGGTCGGGCCCCCTCGACTGTACTTTTCGTTCTTGTTAATAATATAATGAAAGACCGAGTAGTCATAGTAGTGTGCATTTTGCCGATACAACAGAGAAAAAAATATACATATACGTTTTTTTTTCTTCTCCTGCGTAGAAGTGATGCAAAACTGCAGTCGTCATCCAACAGTGCAGAAAGGCGTTGCGAAACGCGATCAGCGGACTAGCTGACATACAAACCTGATCGCTGTCATCGCAGATTGAGTACCAGTTCATCGAGCTTGTGTCAGTAAGCAATCTGTTTCCCGTAAAAATAGCCGTTTAGTCAAATTTGAATTTAAATTTGATATATATTGAACAGTCTTTTTCTGATTTGCATTTAACATATGTATGTAAATGTATACACAAATATATGCTCAATTTCCTTACTTGGCTTATTTGAAAAAAAAAAATTAACCGTGTTTTACAATTCGAAATAATTATTTAAAATTTAAATTGAAATAAAAATAAAAATCCACTGACGGGATTCGAATCCACGACTTCACGCACACGCGTAAGAACCGTACCATTTGAACCACGCCCTACATAAGAGCATATCTTGATTATCTAGATCTACATGTAATAGTTTTTGATTAAATAACAAAAGTTACTGTGAAATGTCCGCGACGGCTTTCGAGTCGTAGACCACCTGCTTAAAATTCAACTAGACTAAGAATCTCTACCACTTAGACCACACTCCTAACTTTAGTTGATGCAAATAATTAAGACATGGCTATATCGACTCGCCTGTTGATGCTGATCAAGAATATATATACTTTATGGGGTCGGAAATGCCTCCTTCTATGCGTTACAAACTTCGCGACAAAATTAATATACCCTCTGCAAGGGTATAAAAAAACAAGAAAGAAAAGTACAGTCGAGCACTCCCGACCGTAGAATACTCTCTGCATTTTATTTTCGATCATTTTAATAAAATCGGTAGCCGGGTATATCAATTGATACTTGCAACAAAACACGTTGAAACAAAAACATCTGTTTGTATGTATACACACACATATACATTTGACATTAAAAGTATGCACGCACATATGTATTTGTGTATATGTTATACATACACAATTGCTCGGCACAGCCAGCATTCGCGAGCAGCGCTGTCGCTAAGCTACGCAAGCAGCGAAAACGTTCGCTCACATGTTTGTATGTTTCTATCTCGCTCGCACACATGCATTTACATTGCGTTCAATTATTAACTTTCTTACATGTCTAGCTCTTTTGTTTATTGTCCGATTAAGATGCAACTTTCAGGATAGTTTAATATATTTTGTCTTCAAATGAATGTGAAATAACAATACTGTAGGATAAGAACATATGCCTTAAAATCGGCATTGAAGTTTGCAAATTATCTTATTTCTTGTGAGAAAAGGGGGCGTGGCAGTCCAAAATTTTTGATGAGAATACAATTATACCGTCTCTAGGAACCTACATACCAAAATGGGTGTTCCTAACTGCCATATTTACTGAGATATTCGCCTAAAACATCAATTTTTTACGAGGTGTTTCTAGTTTTTTGCTCATTGAGGGCGGACGGGGCGTGGCATCGAAAAAAAAAAGATTCTTGTATTGACTGACTTAATATCGAGTCGATAGAGACCAAATTCAAACTTGTAGCTCTTACCATCTCTGAAATCTGTTTGTTCATACGGACAGACGGACAGACAGACAGACGGACAGACGGACAGACGGACATGGCTATATCGACTCGGCTGGTGAGAGTATATTGGGCTTGTGAAAAGTATGTAACAGGCAGAAGAAGGCGTGGCAGACCCCATAAAGTATATATATTCTTGATCAGCATCACAACCCGAGTCGACAAACAGATTTCAGAGATGGTAAGAGCTACAAGTTTAAATTTTGTCGGTATCGACTTGATATTTAGTCAGTCAATACAAGAATCTTTTTTTTTTTCGATGCCACGATCCGTTCGCCCACAATGAGCATAAAACTAGACACATATCATAATAAATTGATGTGTTAGGCGAATATCTCAGCAACTATGGCACTTAGGAACACCAATTTTGGTAGGCAGGTTTATAATTAAGGCATAAATATAATGCCTAGTTGGGACACACGGACATGGCTATTTCGACTCGGCTTGGGATGCTGATCAAGCATATACATACTTTTTAGAGTCCGCCGAGCTTTCATATTTCCTGTAACATACTTTTACAAATCCAATATACTCTTGCAGAGAGTATAAAAACATAATAAAAGGATGTGATTGTGAAAGTGTGAGAGAGTTTAAAGGGATGTATTAGTTGGTTGCGCTAGTAGGAATTTTGATGGGGAGCAGGTATAGCTGACAATTAACTTATGGAGGAATATAGCTCCAAGAGCTCTTCTACGATTAGTAAGTTAGTAACTTGTTTTAAGATGGAAGGCATAAATTAGAGTCCCAATTGGGTCTTCTGCTACTGAAATAACTCCATTAAAACTTGGCTATGAAGAAGCGAACGGTCTGAATATATTGAAAGAAAAGCTTGTAAGCAGACGAGATACAAGTTCACAAATGCGCTAAAAATGCATTTGAACTTAACAGATTTAAAAATTAAGAAAAACCTCCGTTCTGGAATTCGTTCATCAAAATAAAATATCAATGTTCTTCACAATTATTTTTGTTTTTCAAAACCGGAAGCTTTCTAGAAATATACCATATCGAAAGCTTAGTTTTTTGACGATTACTTACCTGAGAATATTTTGACGAACAAAGTCCAGCGATCGCTTAGAGCCAGCTACTAAGGCCAAAATTATTTTTGAGTTGTAATAGGAAAATAGATCCATACAATCATTGCGTAAATGATGAAGTTCGTATCGAATGTTTTCATAATTTCGAAATTGTAATGTCTTTAAAACATCATCAGGAGCTAAATAAATAGTCCTGTATATTTTGTGAAACTGAATAAAATCCCATTTGTCAATGGGTAAAAAACCTTCAGTTCTCCAGTTGGTATCATTTAATTTTTCTGATGGTAACTGGAAGACCCGACGTCCCTTTGAATCAGATGGTTCGAAATCAAGCAGATCAATAAACATGTTTATAATGTCTATAACAGCACGTTCCATGCATATAGATTTTTTTTCAAGTACACGTTCTGCAAAATGCAATCATATTGTAAATGTCTATTATAAATCGTTAAAATGCCTTTGCTTACCTATTTTGGCTCTTAATTTATTGCTCTCTTCGACAAAATGATAAGATGAAACTGGTTCATCTGGAATATATATGTATAAAAATTCTGATATGTTATAAATTTCTTGCATAATCCGGAGCTCCTCGATATCTAAAATCAATCCAAAAAATATTTCTACCTCTTGTATTTTCTATATAAGAGATAAATGTTAGGTTACCCAATGTCAACATATTTTTTCTCTCAGCTTACCAAGCAAACTTTTTCGACGTAATCTTCTAAATTTTTTGATATCCACGTGACTGAAGATAAACACGGCTTAAGCAAAACTGATATTTCCTGCAACCGAAAACGCATAATGTTGATGAATACAGGTGTCAACGACGATCGCAGGCGATCTAGTCGCTGTAATGTCAACTTTAATGTATTAAAGGGATTGAAAATACGATCTTTGCAATAAGCCACTGTGGACGCCATGTTTGGAACTTCTAAGTGTAGCTTCCACATCCACTCTGTCTCTGAAATAAGTTGTAAAATGGACCGATCCAAATTTATAGCATATAAAGCTTCATCTTTATTTATTGTCAGAATAGGTGCATTAAGTACACAACGTACTTCTTCTACATAATCAAACCACGCTTTGTGATAAGCCATTTCGTAGTGACAAACAATTCCATTCATATAATTATAATACCGCACTGTGCGTTGCGCCTTTTTATGCGCAAGTACACAGTGTCTTAATTTTAATGCCTGCATTGGTATGTCAATTTTCTTAAAAATCGAACGGATCCAAACAATTCGACCAGCTACGGGAGGCAAGTTTCTCGGAATAAATGGATTCCCCCGCTCTTCATTATAAACATCTTTAAGTAAAAGCATTTCCTTTTCCAACATTTCGGCTACTTTAAAATATCGGCGATCTAAGCATAGACACTCCAAATTCAAAGCTTCAAATCGTTTAAGTACCAACATCATTGATTCGGCAGTTGGACACTCGGTAGTAAGCAGCTTTACAAACTGTTGCATACCTACCTCTGCTATTTCGACTTCTTTTACAAATTTTTCAAAGTCAATGTCAAATGTTTCAATTCTATAATTTAATGGGTCATATAACTTGCTACTGATTGTGATTCGAGCAGTCTTGATCATAGCGTTAAATTTCTCCATTCCGCTAATTATTATTCGATCCAAAATTGAGTAGATTATTTCAGTGTTCGCAATGCATTTAATCTTTTCTAAACGATGAAGAAATTTTTCCAAGCAAGTGAAGATGTAAACTGATGAAACAGTCCATGGTCTCTCATTACTGGTTTTCATTTCCTCTACGGTGTTAATATAAATGTTTTTAAAATGATCCATAACATCTCTACATTTTTCAATTTTATCAATTATTTCAATTGATGATATCTCCCAAAGACTGCGATGCTCATTATCGGTTATATAATTTTTACTCGTTATGGTAAGCTGATTTGAGATTTTTACCATAAGTCCTGTCAAATTGACCGAAGTGTTAAAATAATGAGCTGTTTTGCAAACATTACGAATTGCTACCATTAGACCTGGTAAGCTGCTTATTATATCATCTGGGGAAGAACTGTAAAAAGCAGTAATTTAAAATTATTTTAGCTAGTTTAATATAAAAAATACCGGTATAGAGGATCCCAAAACTTTTGTAACGAGGAAATAAATCGAACGTTGTCTTTTGCCTCGTTAAGTGCTAATGTAACTTGATTGTCAATTTTATCCCATCGCTAAAAAAAAAATATGAAGTTAATGTATATTAGAATGTTTCCTGAACATACGTTTAGAAGTTTAGATGATCGTGAAAGAGTCAAACAATCCTTGTGGTTATGAAAAGCTCGAGATGTGACAAATTCAGTAATTGATGTTAATTTTGCTAACATTTGTCGCCAGTTCACTAACATGTGCAATGGTCCAACATCTGGAGGATCTCGCTGAATTTGCTTTCCTTCAACGAGAATTCCTTGTATTTGACGGAGCCATTTCTCAAAATACCGCTCAACAAGTCTAACGCGGCTTACGATTTTAGAGCTGGCTTCAATTTGCCATCTAGCTAACAAAAATCCTTTAAATAAGCCATGGGATATTTCAAAATCAACACGCGAAGATACAATTGCATCTGATGATTTTAGAAATGTGTTGTACATATTGAGAATGTGGAAAAATTTCTGCAGTTGTTCCTTCTCCGCCAGACCAAAATCAGTGACAGCCTCTATTGATGGTTTAAGCACTTGTTCCACAAACGTCTTTACTACATTTAAGCAGGAGTCACGCCCTTCTGCATTAATCATAAACATTGCTATATCATCGCTTACCGAGCGATTTTCAATAGCCCTCTCATTTTGTTGCCTATATACTACCATCCATTTTCCCACTAATTTCACGGTACCTGCATTCAAACAAATTGTGCGATGCACCTCTGTATGTCGTAGCTTATCTTGATATCGTCCAGAGTCAACAGGATATCCAATCATGGCTGCGTTACTGAGCATAATAGCCATTGGCCCTTTTGCCTCAAAAAGTCCATTTAGGTTATCTACATATATATTTTCATCCGCTATTCCGGTTACAACTTCCTCCGTATCCAAGTTAAGCATGTCAGCACAGATTTCTAATACATATCGTTGATTGGCGCCGAGGCTTGAAATTCGTTGCTGCCGCATTTCCCGAAGAAACTGAAATCGTTTTCGCTGTTGCTCCTCACTTTCTTGGTCACTAATACTCGGTCGTCGAGCGGCACGCTTCAGAATAGTACGCGAAACTCCAAAAAGTTTTCGAAGGCGCTTAACATTCCGTTCCGGATCCATCTTAAATGATTTTCACAAAATTTTTTGAAATGGTTTTGCTTTCAGACTGGTTTATATTAAATATGCAATAAAGATTTTAAACTTTATTTTAGATTTATTTTCTATTTGTGAGTTTACTGTCAATTCTTAACTTAACAAAATAAGGATGGCTGTCTATGATTATAAAAATCTTTTTTCACATCTCCATAATTTGTAAATGACTGAAGCTATCGGGAAAAAAATTCACATGTGTGTATGACACCATTACAACTATGCTCAACAAGTTTGGTTCTGATCGGATAACTATAGCCTGTAGATCACATAAGAGAATTCGGTCAACCATAAGAAATTATTATGAAGACATGTAATATTAGTTAGGCGATTGCAAGCAAACTAACATAATTGCGTAATTCATGGTAGTAACTATCCTCACCAATTTTGGTCCAGTTCAGGCAAATATAGCCTAAAGCTACAATTGGCAAATATCGTTCGAAAAGGTGTGATTTATATGAAGACGTGTAGTTATTAGACCCCGTACTCTAAAAAAGAGTATAGGGGACTATTAAGTTTGTCTGAAGCGAAATGTGCGTAACAGGCAAAAGGAGGCTTTTCCGACCACATAAAGTATATATATTCTTGATCAGCATCAACAGCCGGGACGATATAGCGATGTCCGTCTGTCTGTCTGTCCGTCCGTCCGTCTGTCTTGAAATCGGTTAAAAATAAAAAAATTTGTTTGAAAACATGTAATGTTAGTTGGGCGATCGCGACCAAACTCACACAGGATGTGTGTATAATTATTAAAAGTATCCTCACCAAATTTGGTCCAAATCGGACAACAACAACATATAAAACAAGAAAGAAAAGTACAGTCGAGCACGCCCGACCGTAGAATACTCTGTGCAATTTATTCCCGATCATTTAATAAAATCGGTATTCGGGTATATCAGTTGAAAGTACTTGTAAAAAAACACGTTGAAACAAAAACATCTAATTGTATGTATACACACGCATACACACTTAAAATTATAAGTATGCACGCACATATGTATGTGTGTATATGTTATACATACACAATTGGTTGGCACGGCCAGCATTCGCGGGCAGCGCTGCCGCTAGCGAAAACGTTCGCTCACATGTTTGTATTTTTCTGTCTCCCTTGCACACATGCATTGATATTGTGTTCAATTATTAACTTTCTTACATGGATCGCTCTTTTGTTTATTGTCCGATTTATATGCAACTTTCAGGATAGTTTGAAATACTTTGTCTTTAAACGAATGTGAAATAATAATACTGTACGATAAGAACATATGCCTTAAAATCGGCATCGAAGTTAGAAAGTTGTTTTATTTCTTGTGGGAAATAAATAAATAACGATGCATTTATGCCGTCTCAAGGAACCTACATACCAAAATTGGTGTTCCTAAGTGCCATAGTTACTGAGATATTCGCCCAAAGCATAAATTTTTTACGAGGTGTGTCCAGTTTTGTGCTCATTGTGGGCGAATTGGGCGTGCCATCGAAAAAAAAAAGATTCTTGTATTGACTGACTGAATATCGAGTCGATAGAGACCAAATTCAAACTTGTAGCTGTTACCAGCTCTGAAATCTGTTTGTTCATACGGACAGACAGACGGACATGGTTAATCGACTCGGCTTGTGATGCTGATCAAGAATATATATACTTTATGGAGTCACGCCTCCTTCTGCCTGTTACATACTTTTTTTTTCACAAACCCAATAGAATATCTCTTGCAGAAAGTATAATAAATTAATCAAAAATGCTGAATTTTTTGAATAAATTGTTTGTTTACACTTGCTTGCAATAACAGATTTAACTCTACGTTTAGCTGCTGCAACTTTAATAAGGAGCGTGGTCTAGGTAGTAGAGATGCGCGCTTAGTACGTGTTGGTTAGCCCGGGATCCCGGGTTCGAATCCAGTCAGTGACAAATGCTATTTGTTTACTTATTATACTCTCTGCAAGAGAGAGTATATTGGGTTTGCGAAAAAAAGTATGTAACAGGCAGAAGGAGGCGTGGCCGACCCCATAAAGTATATATATTCTTGATCAGCATCCCAAGGCGAGTCGATTAACCATGTCCGTCTGTCTGTCCGGCCGTATGAACAAACAGATTTCAGAGATGGTAACAGCTACAAGTTTGAATTTAGTCACAATCGACTCGATATTAAGTCAGTCAATTTAGACCCCGTACTCTAAAAAAGAGTATAGGGGTCTATTAAGTTTGTCTGAAGCGAAATGTGCGTAACAGGCAGAAGGAGGCGTGGCCGATCCCATAAAGTATATATATTCTTGATCAGCATCAACAGCCGAGACGATATAGCGATGTCCGTCTGTCCGTCTGTCTGTCTGTCCGTCCGTCCGTCTGTATGATCACCTAGATCTTTTAAACTACAAGAGCTAGAGCCACCAAATTTGGAATGAAAGTCCGTCTGCTTCGCGAGCAGATCAACTTTATTTTAAATCTTTGCCACGCCCCTTACGCCCCCGCAAAATGTAAAAAACAATTTTCACATAACCATAACTTGAAAACGACTAGAGCTAGGGAGACCAAATTCACCCACTCCGATTGCACTGCCTCCCAAACCTGTTTCGGCCTCTGATGCCGGAAAAAACTAACTTCCTCCCTCTCATTTGCCTATCAAAATGTTAGAGGTCTTTGTAGTAAGCTAAGTAAAATCTATTTAAATAGTCTGTCATTTCATTTTCAAGTCGTCGCCTTTTCCGAAACATGGTTAAGGCCCGATATTCTTAACTCTGAAATTCTATCCAATAAATTCTCTATCTATAGGAAAGATCGTACATCTCGCCGCGGTGGTGGTGTGCTTATTGCCGTTGATGTTAACTTATCCTCTGAAGAAGTAACAATCGATGGCTCTATAGATATTGAATTTGTTGCTATTAAGTTTTGCTTAAATAACATTAGTGTTTTCATAACTTGTTCATATATTCCTCCATCTTCTGACTCTTCTCTTTATTCATTACATTTTTCAGCTATTAAATCAGTTTCCTCTATGCTATCCGATCGTGATTTTCTTGTAGTTCTTGGCGATTTTAATATTGCAGGAACTACATGGACTTCGTGTCCTGACTCTGCCGTGTTGATCCCTACGACCCAGCACGATTTTTTGATGGTCTGTTTGGGATTTCATTGTTTCAGATCAATTCTATCCCGAACTCATTAAATAGAATGCTTGATTTGATTTTTGTTTTGGATCCATCCTGCTTTTCTGTTTCCCGTATCACTTCCTTATCTAATCCTGAAGATCCTTATCATCCGACTTTGGAGGTGTTGATTGATTTACCTGTTAAGGTGACCAGTACTAGTAGTAAATCTACTAAGCGTTCTCGCCAGTTTCAGAAAACCGATTTTAACAGGTTAAATGAACTGTTATCTGAGACTGACTGGTCCCAGCTGTTCATGTGTAGAGATATGGATAGTGCAATCACAATATTTTTATTATACTTTGAATTCCCTACTTGATGTCTGTGTTCCGGTTCGTGTGCCAACTAGGTCCAACAAGCCTGTTTGGTTTACCCGCGATTTAACATTGCTTAAAAATAGGAAGTCGAGACTTTATAAGAGATTCAGGGAAACTGGCTCTTCCTTGTATCTCTCTCGCTATCTGATTGCACGATCTGATTTCTCTGTCTTGAATGACCGTTGCTATAAGGAATACCTTACTAACTGTGGGCAACAGTTCCGAAGGGATCCTAGACGGTTTTATAACTTCGTTAATTCGAAGCGTAAATCATCAATGCTTCCATCTAGCGTAGTCTTTGAGAGAGAAGCTGCTAACTCAGATCAAGCTATCGCCGATTTATTTGCCGATTTTTTCCAAACCACTTACAGTGTGCAGGATTATAGTTCTAATTCACCTTACCCTTATCGTGTAAATTCTTTCAATTGTGATTTTGCGCCAGTAATCACTGAAAGCTCGCTTTTACTCAATCTAAAATCTATAAAACCTGTTTTTTCACCTGGGCCAGACGGAGTTCCAGGCTGTGTGCTTAGAAACTGTGCTGACGGCCTTTTAAAGCCCCTGTATAAACTATTTACATTGTCTGTTGAATCATGCTGTTTCCCTGAAGTTTGGAAATCATCTTACATTATTCCTCTTCACAAAAAAGGAAACAAGTCTAATGTCTGCAACTATAGAGGTATTTCCAAGTTGTCTGCTATTCCCAAGACATTTGAGAAATTAATAACTTCTCAACTGCAACATTTCTGTAGATCTATGATTTCACCCTGCCAGCATGGGTTTGTGAAACATAGATCCACTACCACTAACCTGTTAGAGTTTACATCATTCGTTTTGCAGGGCTTTGATAAAAAATTGCAAACTGACGTCATTTATACAGATTTTAGCAAGGCTTTTGACTCCGTTAACCACAGCCTCTTAATACATAAACTCAATCTTTTGGGACTTTCTTATAACTTTATACTGTGGATTTCGAACTACTTAAGTTCTAGAACACAACAGGTGTATTTTAATGAAACACTATCTAAGTCTGTTCAAGTTACTTCTGGCGTTCCACAAGGCAGCCATCTTGGTCCTCTGTTATTTATTTTGTTTATAAATGATCTGCCATCAGCAATCAGTCACTCTAGGGTGCTCATGTATGCCGATGACGTTAAACTCTGTGTATCGGCCACTGAGTCACTCCTTGGAACCAGGTTACAATCTGATCTTTATACCTTTCAAACCTGGTGTCAAGCTAATTTATTAAATCTTAATTATAGTAAGTGTAACGTAATGTCCTTCAGCAGGCGACTCCCCTTTCTAAACAATTATATTCTGAGTGGCAACTCCCTTCACAGAATTGAGTCGGTCATTGATTTGGGTATCCTTATGGATCCAAAGCTCAAGTTTGATAGGCATGTTTTATCAATTACTAACCGTGCTTTTGGTGTCCTGGGTTTCATAAAGCGCTGGTCGAAAGAATTTAACGATCCCTATTTAACAAAAACACTGTTCACCACCCTGGTACGTCCTATTCTTGAATATGGATCTTGTATTTGGTCTCCCCAATACAGGATTCATCAAGACAGAATAGAATCAGTACAAAAACAATTCCTTCTTTTTGCCCTAAGGGCCCTTAACTGGAATACTAACATACGCTTGCCATCTTATCGTAGTAGACTTCTGCTATTAAATCTTCCTTCTTTGTCTGATCGTAGGACAGTGCTCGGTGTAATTTTCTTACACAAACTAATCAACGGCGAAATTGATTCCACTGAATTAATTAGCCAGATTAATTTCGCTGTGCCGATCAGACCCACTAGAAACTTTCTTCCCCTTTCTCTTCAACCCTGTACTACTAACTTTGCCGTCCATAACCCTCTCCGAATCTTGTGTAGTAACTACAACAAACTTTCTCGAGTTGTAGGTAGTTCTACTTCTATCCCTTTCATTAGAGATTCTATTCTTTTTCACCTGTCTAGATCTTAATTAATATAGTTTACATAATAAATTATTAAATATTTTGTCGTATTGTAATATTTTGTCATATTGTAATGTATTTTTATTATATTGTAATCGTTTTTTACTAATAAATCCGTTTCGCGTTTTTCGTTAGCCGTACGTTATGCGGTGTGCCCCTCGGTCGGTTGGGCGGGAGGTGGTTGCATTATTTGCAGGGTTCCGCGCGTTAACAAGCACGTTGCTTGGTGTTGTTGGACCACTTGAATGTACTGTCTCGTTAGTACATCAACGTCTAAATAGAAGTATGGTACCTATCTAACTATCCTCACTAAATTTGGTCCGGATCGGACAACTATAGCCTATATCTCACATAGGACAAATCGGCCGAAAATTGGTAATTTGTATGGAGGCATGAAGTTTTAGTAGAGCGACTGTAACCAAACTAGCACATTATTTGTATGGTACCATTGTAACTATGCTCACAAAGTTTGGTCCGGATCGAACAACTATAGCCTATAGCTCCCATAGGACAAATCGGTCGAAAATGGGTTATTTGTATGGAGACATGAAGTTTTTGTTGAGCGATTGCAACCAAACTAACACATTATGTGTATGGTACCATTTTGACTATCCTCACCAAGTTTGGTCTGGATTGGGCAACTATAGCCTATAGCTCCCATAGGACAAATCGTTCGAAAACTACTTATTTGTATGGTAAAACGCGCACTAGAATGAGTACGGGGTTTTTTACAGTCGGCTCGCTCGACTGTAGCCTTTCTTACTTGTTTACTGAAACTATATTCAAACAAACATAACAAAATAATTAAAACTACGATTCTCAAAAAAGAACTTAGTGTAATTATGGCACATACCTTTTCTTTTGGTAAGCAGCAATAGCTGCTGCGCTGCGCGGATTAACAAACCCAAAGCGGCTGCACCGTGGTTGCTAATTACAGAAAAAATTAAATGTTTTGTTTCAAAGAAAAAAATTTTTTTTTCTTGCAACTGTACCTGGGTATTTAAAACGGGATTCTAGCCTTCTGACACCAAGGTAATCGTCCAAATAAAAGAACGATTTTTAACAAGATGTCTCCTTTTAAAGGCCCATATTCCATGCTCACCACTCTCAGATTGGAATTTTACCGATATGGACCCACGGTGTTATGGACCCACAAATGTTATTCTGTGCATCTGCCGACCATTACACTGTTCGATTTTTTGCATACCCGGAACGTAGAGTTAGTGAAATTTTAATAAGGGGTGTGGTCTAAGTGGTAAAGATGCGTGTCTTTGTTTTTCGTACGTGCATTGTGAACCCAGGATCATGGGTTCGAGGGCCGTAAGGGACAGTTTATTAATTTTTGTTATGTAATAAAATAATATTACATGTAAATGCAGATATTAGGACAACTGCTAGGGTTGTGGCGCGTATGCGCGGGTTCGAATTCTGCGAATAATTAAATTTTAATTATTTGCATCAACTACAGTCAGGAGTGTGGTCTTAGTGGTAGAGACGCCTGTTCTTAGTCTAGTTGAATGTTAAGCATGAGGTGTACGGTTCGAAAGCCGTCGCGGACATTTCATAGTAACTTTTATTATTTAATAAAAAACTATAATACATATGTATGTAAGAAATGGTACAGACCAACAGCGGATAAGCAGTAGACAAGCAGTAGAACAGCAGTAGCAGTAACATATCAGCAGTATAACAGCAGAAAGCAGTAACAGCAGAATACCAGCAGAACAGCAGAATAACAGCAGAACAACAGATTGACAGCAGAATATCAGCAGACGAATAAAGAGTGGCAACACTAGGAAAAAATAGAGCAACACTGGAAATAGCGACGCCGAGAAAAGTGGAAGCTTGACGAATTACGCAGAATACTACGCAGTAATAAAATAAATCGAAAAACACATTTTTACAACCTGTACTATCCGCATACACAATTACTATATAATAAATAAATACCGAGTTGATACACCTCAACTCACATTTGGGGGCTCGTCCTAATTCAAAGTGTGTGGCTCGTCCTATGTCAAAGTGTGTGGTGCGTGCTTCTTGGTAAAAGTTGCCCAAGGTGTCAAAGCAGAGGAAACAAGCTGATTGAAATGCCGGAGACACGTGGGAATGCTGCACAGCAGAAAGCAGATAAAGCCAGAGGAGCAGCCGCTTACGAAGACGAACGCGGAGATGATGATCTCAAGCTGGATGAAATGCGCGCAAGTGGAGTTGGAGCTGGAAGTTGGGAGTCATCAATGCAAATGAGTAAAGAAAGCGTTGCGATGGTCGAAAACACAAAGACGTTGCGAGATCTTGTTCAGGCGCTTGCTTCGAAGTTTGAAGCTGACGAACAAAACAGACTAACAATAGATGCCGATGGTTTTTGTTACGACTCGGCTTGCCTTTCCAGGGGCTACCACGGCTAACTCATTCGCCTCAGGGCGGGGTTGTTAACCAATGCCCACCGAGCGTACAATCCACAATCATCGATTGGGGAACCTCGACATTACCACCACTACATTACACAAACACAAACAACACTGAACAACTATCGGCCATCTCTACCGGCGGCATCGATATTATCGCCGCAACGTACCCACCCTACCTGTGGCGGCAACATTTAAACTGGTAGTTGCGCCACCCATAATTTAAAAGTTCATGTCAGCTCCTCTACTCCAGGCTATGCAATCCCCCTCCCATTAACAACTTACTCACACATATTCATTTCAACAAATTTACACATATTTATTTACAATAATCTTCAACATGTTCTGTCCTTATTAATACATCTTTGCCTATCTTTATTTACTTCAATTTTGCTTCATTCATTTATATTTTTTTTATTATTTAATTTTTTATAGATACTTTCATATCTGTCTATTTTATTCTATGTCTTCCCTTTTATTTATAATTATTATTAAAGTTTCATTTGTTTACATTTATATATCCTTTCTTTATCGCCTCCCTTCTTTCTCCGTTATCCCTTTCGCATTCTTTCCTTTTATTTATGCGTATCAGTTTTTATATATGTATACTTTCTTATTTATGTTTTTCTACTTTGTGCGGGGGGGGCTCTCGGGGGTACCTAATACGACTTATGAGCTCAAAGGGGCATAGGGGGACATTGCCAATTCATTTTGGCGTGCATCAAAAAAAAGTAATATAATTATGACGCACTGAGTTTCGGAAATTATGGACGCAGCAAATTAATCAAAAGAAAGAACAAAAGGATGGGAAACGAATCAAGAGAACACACACAGCAATTATACAAATATAAAGCGAAAATTATTTATCTTAAAATAATAATAATAAATAGGCCAATATATATATATATAATTATATGTTTCACGACCGCGATAATCAAAAATAAAAAATAGTTTATTTTTGTTTACACTTTATCTTTATTCTTATACTTAGAATTACAGTCGGAGTTACTTATACATGCACTATTTGAATCGAAGGGACACAATGTCAGAGCAAAGACTTCGGCGGCAAGATTAGAACTAATTTAACAGAAGGCTGTATGGGGATATTTATACGCTGATCGTTTGTATGTGTTAGTGAGTTTTTCGTGTGACATTCAAATTAGACTTTAGACTCTAGGCTTGCTAGGATGCTGAATAGGCATTTCTCACGCTCTGGCGATTCTAATATCGTCTTACAATTTTTATGTTTAAATTATTTTATGGGAATGTTTACATTAATTGGGATTTTCGGGAGTCTATGTTTATAGTGGCGATTCTGATATCGTCTTACAATTTGTATGTTTAAATTAATTCATGGGAATGTTTACATTAGGATTTTTCGGGAGTCTATGTTTATAGCTCTGGGTTTTATGCATAAGCATAAGTGTTTGCAATATAAGTATAATGTGTTTTGTGTGAGTGTAGTGGGTTGTCGATATATAACTCCCCTATCCTTAAGAAAATAGCCTGTCCTCAGGCGGATACAATTGGATAAAGTGTGGGGCTTGGCTCACATATCTCTGGAATTTCGATTTCTTCTTTTTGTGTTTCATTGGGTTTAGTGTACTTAATAATTAATTTTTGTGGTAGCGTTTTAAACTTATAGATTAAGTACAATATTATGCTTATAATTGTAATTACAAATGATATTATAGTTATTGTTTGGAATATGTTATTGTATTTAGTGTGTTCGAATATAATTTCCTTTGTTTGGATGTATGATATTGGTTCAAGCCTTGTAATATTATTCGTTACATAGATGTTTTGAGTGTAGTCTAAATGTGAATTTATTATAGATATTTCATCTAATTGTAATAAACAATCGTAAATTTTGATTATATTGTTTCCTTCAATTTCTAATTCATTATTAACGCAATCTTGATTTAATTTGGTCTTAGGCAAATTCCAAGTTACTATTATGTTTGGTTCAATGTAAGTTGTTTGGAAATTTTTATAAGTTTTTTAAAATTTACAGTCTGTTGGGATTTGATTTAAAATACCAATAATACAATTATTTGTTTCGATTGTTTTAGTAATCTTATTGAACAATACATCGTTTTCAAAATAATATTTATCATTTACATTTTCTGTTAAGATTTTGCTATCTTGATCTGGAAATGGAAGTATCTCAAAGATTGGGGTTTTTATTATTTTGCGTGGAATATTTGAAATACTTAGTATTTCGTTTGTATCGGTTTTTAGCCAAGTAGAAGTTTTAGTGTTAAGTAATTTCTCAGACGTTACATGTTTTAGATAGTTATGTTTAAGTAATTTTGGATTAAATATTCCTAAACTGGTGTGTTTCATACCTAACTCAATGTCTTCGATGTATTCTGTAAAATGTTCAAAATTGAATATTAACAATTCTAATTTTATAGCTTTTTCCTTTTCTGATATAATTGAATTGATTGCTTCCAATCCTTGGTTTACTGCATCTATTATGTAGTTTAATTCATTACCCTGAACGCTATTTCCTGCTAAATTATTAATTTTCTCTTCTAGTTCTATTTTATCAACGTTATCTAATGTTCCAAATAAGTATTTAAAGACTGAGCCTACAGCGTTAATTAATCCTCTTTTGTTGCGTTTTACAATTTGTATTCCATTAATTTCTCTTTCGAGTTTTTCGATTAAGTATTGTATATGGATTGTATTTTGGAATTCTTTAGCTTCGTTCATTAGTTTGTTATAGGTTAATTCTATTTGTGTTAGATTTACGGTTAAATAGTGTATTTCAAAATCAGTTGGTAAGTCCATTGTGCCTGTTTTGAAAATTAAGTAGCCATTTGCTGCGTTTATTGGGTTTATCTCGATACTTTGATTTAAAGTTGGATTGACGATTGTTAGTAGGATGGCCATAAATAGTATTTTGCTTATTTGATCTGAAATTAGTTATTATATTTACTTTTATTAATTTTCTTCTGCTTTTTAAACTTTGATTTATAATGAGTAACTTTTCTACCTCTGTTAGTTTCTTCGAAATGTTTTTCGTCTATTTGATTAATTTGTCCTGTTTTCTTAAAAGGATTAGTGGTTTTTGATTTTACTAGAGGAGCTTGTCTATATCTAATATCTATTTCAAAATCGTGTCGGTTTTGGTTTAATTGTTCAATTTGTTTTGACTTATTTTCTTGTGTATTGTATTCTGGTGTCCCAGCATAGATGAAAATATCTGCAGGAGCTCGATTAGTAGTTTTGTGCTTAATTTTATGATTATATGTGTATAAAATTGTTTCGAATTTAGTTAGCTTATCTTCTATGTTGTTTTCATTATTTATGATTCTAAGTTTTTCATTAACGGTTCGATGGAATCTTTCGATATCCGAAATACCGTTTTTACTGGAGGTAATGTTTATTTTAACATTTTCTTCTTTTAACCAATTCTGTAAAGCAGCGCATATAAATGCTGAATCTTTATCTGCTTTGATTTCTATGGGTTTTCCCATTTCATTAAAAACTCTCATTATAGCTCTCTTTGCTTCTAACCAATCTCGGGATTTGACTTCTATTAATGAAGCGAATTTCGAATAAATGTCGATGCATGATAGGAATTGTAAATTATCTATCATGTAGAAATCCATGATATATTTTTCTCTAACGTTAAAGGTTTCGGGTGTTAATTCATAAGTTAATTTTGTATTTCTGTTTTCTATTTTTGCTACGTTACATATTTGACATTCATTTATAATGTTTTGGATTAATTTTTGATAATCAGGATAATAGAAATTCTCTCTAAACCAGTTAGTAGTTTTTTCTATTCCTAAATGCAATAGTTCTTTATGTTTCTTTAGAATTATTTCTTTGAACTGTGAGTAGGTTAATATGTCTTCCAATTTGTTTTTGGACAGCATAGTTTTGGTTAAATTGTTTGTATGTATTATTTCAACATAAGCTTTTTGGAATATGGGAAAATCTTGTTCATTATGGAAATAGAGAACTGATTTCTTGCTACAAAGATATTCATTAATCATATCTTTAGCAAAGGTTGTGGTCATTTCTTTATAAAATATTTTAATTCTGGTTTTATGGAAATAATTAGTAGTGTCTATTTTATTTTCGTTATGTTTTATGAATTCAATTTGTCTGTTATAATAGTTTATAGGTCTTTCTGTAGTTGGCATATAATTGTGATTATCTTCTTGTGCGCTATGAATTGTTGCTACTGTACTGTTTGTTTCTCCTAAATAGTTTTATTCTAGATAGGGCATCAGCTACATTGTTCTCTTTACCCGGAGGATATTTGATTTTATAATCGTATTCATTTAACTTTATTTTCCAACGCTGAAGTTTCATATTAGGTTCCTTTATATTACTAAGCCATACTAAGGGTTTATGATCACTTAAGATTTCGAATTTTCGACCGAATAAATATGATCTGAAGTATTTGGTTGCCCAAACAATGGCAAGTAATTCTTTCTCAATAGTAGAGTAATTGATTTCATGCTCATTTAATGTTCGGCTCGCATAACAAATGGGTTTATGGTCTTGTGACAGAACTGCTCCGATGGCTATATTGCTAGCATCTGTAGTTAAGGAGAATGGTTTATCGAAATTGGGGTAAATAAGTATGGGGTCGGAAGTAATGAGAATTTTCAGTTTCTCAAATGCGTTGATATAATTTTTGTCTTTAACATTTATTGTAGCGCCTTTTTTCAAGTTGAGTGTCATTGGCTTGACAACTTGGGCGAAGTTTGGTACAAATTTTCTATAAAATCCACATAAACCTAGAAATGATTTTATTTCTTTTTGTGTTTTGGGAATAGGAAATTTGACAATTGCTTGAATTTTATTTGGATTTGGCTTAATGCCTTTAGTGGTTATAATGTGACCTAAGAATTCGGTTTCTTTTTTCAAGAATTTACATTTATCTAATTGCAGTTTAAGGTTAGCTTCTCTCAGTTTTTGGAATACCCTTGAGATTGATTTTAAGTGTTCATCCAGCGAGGTGGAGTACACTATTATATCATCTAGGTAAACTAAACAATCTTCATAGATAAGATCTTCTAGAAGATTGTTCATGCATCTTTGAAATGTTGCTGGGGCGTTTTTAAGGCCGAATGGCATACGAGTATATTCGTAATGGCCATGTTTTGTGGAGAATGCTGTTTTTGCAATTGAGTCGGGATCCATTTGAATTTGATGAAAACCCTTTGCAAGATCTATGGTTGTGAAATATTGACATTTACCTAGTTTGTAAAGTATTTCATCCATAATGGGAATCGGGAATTTGTCATCGATAGTGAAAATTCTGTCATAATAGCATTTTAAATCAAGTACTCCTTGTGTTGTCCGTCAAAAAATACAATATTAATCTAGTATTCATTGCGAAATATGCTAAAATCTATAGTTTTCATCTAGTATTTTATGCACTACATGTCAAAAAAAAAAAAAATTTAATCTAGTAGTCAATGCCAAGATGACTCAATGCGTTTTATATTGCATTTATCGAAGAAGTTCACGTGCAAAATGCACTCGAATTCTAGATTAAACATTATTTTTTTATTTTTGTTTCGAGTAGATAATAAATTTTTACCTTCCTCCCACACCTCCGCCTCCACCCACTCCTCATCCAGCTTCTTCTTCATCATCTTCACTGCCTCCCCACCACCGCCTCCCCCACCTCCTCCTCCTTCTCGGAGCACTGCGGAAAAGACAAAAACGATTCTATCTATCTATTGATCAGCGAATTGTAATAATTAGTTCTTTACATAAAACACGTGGTAAGCGACAAACTGGTCCAGAGCCTCCTCCTCCTTTTAGTTGTAACTCTGTATATTAGACATTTACCGAGATCTTGTTTGTAGGTTTACGCGTCACGTAAATTCTTTGGCGGATCAGTATTGCGGTTTTGGAATAGTCCTTTTTTTTTTGTTTTAAGGATTCACTTTTGCACTGATCCTACCGGCTGCGCCAATTATATGTTTCACGACCGCGATAATCAAAAATAAAAAATAGTTTATTTTTGTTTACACTTTATCTTTATTCTTATACTTAGAATTACAGTCGGAGTTACTTATACATGCACTATTTGAATCGAAGGGACACAATGTCAGAGCAAAGACTTCGGCGGCAAGATTAGAACTAACTTGACAGAAGGCTGTATGGGGATATTTATACGCTGATCGTTTGTATGTGTTAGTGAGTTTTTCGTGTGACATTCAAATTGGACTTTAGACTCTAGGCTTGCTAGGATGCTGAATAGGCATTTCTCACGTTCTGGCGAATCTAATATCGTCTTACAATTTTTATGTTTAAATTATTTTATGGGAATGTTTACACTAATTGGGATTTTCGGGAGTCTATGTTTATAGTGGCGATTCTGATATCGTCTTACAATTTGTATGTTTAAATTAATTCATGGGAATGTTTACATTAGGATTTTTCGGGAGTCTATGTTTATAGCTCTGGGTTTTATGTTTACAGCATGAGTGTTTGTAATATAAGTATAATGTGTTTTGTGTGAGTGTAGTGGGTTGTCGATATATAACTATATTAATAAATGAGCAAACACAAAGGAAATTATTAAATTTGTTTTTCTTAACAAAACTACAAAAATCTAGATTCTAATAATTCATTTTAAAATACAAAAAAAATCTTTTGTCGGGAGCGACACAGCTCACCACGTTCGTCCCACTGTGTCTAAGTGCACAGCTGTTGCGGCGTGCCGTCACCGTCCCAGCTGCTGTCCGGCGTTACTGCGGCTGTCGCTTGTTGTTGTTGTCGTCGCTGCAGTATAGTGGCTGCTGCAGTAGTGTTTTTGTTGTTGTTGTTGGTTTTGGCTGTTATTATACCCGTTACTCGTAGAGTAAAAGGGTATATTGTATTCGTTGCAATGTATGTAACAGGGAGAAGAAGACATGGCAGACCCCATAAAGTATATATATTCTTGATCAGCATGAGTAGCCGATTCGATATAGCCATGTCCTTCCGTCCGTCTGTCCGTCTGTGTGAACAAAAGGATCTCAGAGACTATAAGAGCTAGAAAGGCCCGAGTAGTCGCAAACGAAAGATAAAATGCCCAAGCAGTACAAGTTTGCTTTTGTTTTTTGACACGCCCACTTTAGGGCGTTCTATGTGCATACAAAGGTAAAAACAGGTAAAAATAGCATGTTTTAGTTTAAAAACTTTTTTGTTACCAATGCTATATAAACCAAATTGACACATAAAGTACACGTCTAGGGAGTACATATACTGACCAAGTTTGATCCAAATCGGACAACTATATCGTATAGCTCCCATAGGGACAATCGGTCAAAAAATACGCTCCAAATATGAATTTATATGAATAACTTTGCGTTGGCCAAGCAATCGAAGGGAAACTTACACAGATTATATCTGTCAATAATATAAATATGTTGACCAAGTTTCATTCAAATCGGACGACTATATCGTATAGCTCCCATAGGGACGATCGGTCAAAAATACGCTGTAAATATGAATTTGTATGAAAATTTTCTGCGTTTCTCAAGTCATCTGAATTAAAATCAATAGGGTCGATTACCTAAACGATTGTACTATTATTAATATTATTAATAATATATTATATTGTTAATAATATAATTAAACTGAGTAACGGGGATTCTATTTAAGTCGCGAGGCGACTATAGCATTCTTTCTTGTTTTGGTTTATAGTCGTTTCGTTTTACGCATTTATTTAACAAATTTCAATTTTGTTGTTGTTGTGTGCGTAACTGCGTGTGCGTTCGATTTTATTATTCTTTATTTAAGTAAATTTTATCTCGTTTATACGTCATTAGTATATGTCTCGCGCATTTTATATATATATGTACCCGTATATATATATATATATATATGTCGGAGCGTACTGTATTTACGCACTGTATGCGATTGTTGCTGTGTACTGCACGTACACACTGTGTGGCTGTGTGTGTGTATGGATATTCTGGTTTACACCAGAATGCTACATGTGCCAAAGAGAACGGTATGCACGCACTGTGTATGTGTGTTGGGGGGTAGGGAATTCTGGTTTTCACCAGATTTCCTAATTTCATCATATTAGTAATATTGCATCAGCCGCTAACTGAGCTCTGATTGGTCCTTGGCATTTTGTAGTTTTGGAAGGTACCGTTTTAGCGCGGCGACGGCGCCACGACGCTGTCGCCAAGCGTGGTTCGATGGTAGGCACAAAAGGATAAGTGTGCGACCACTAACCATACAACACATAGATGCGTCAAACGCAAGATTTTTTGATAGCAAACGCTTGCCTACTCATGGACCCCCAGAGAGCTTCGGCAAAAAGCCGAACGCAATAGCGCCCCGGCGAGTCGATCGCCGCTCAGCAAAAGGCGAAAATTATTTAGTCTGCCTCAGCCAGCGAAACGATGAGCACGGCTATGTCGCTTGTGCTCTCGTTTCGCTTTAATATGTTTGTCTCTTTCTAGCATGCCAGATACACACATTTTGTGACATCTAGCAACGGCAGATTTTAGCAACCAGCTCACTGCTAAAATTTCTATTTTCAACAAAATAACCATCACGCTAGGAAGTTAAGCCTCTTTTAAAAAGACATGTATGGTTTTAGGTCGGTCCCTTTCAAGTGTCGCGGTGGCGCAGATGACTAGTACTTGATCGATGAACAGAAAGTCGTGGGTTCGATTCCTGGTCCGCCATCAAAAAAAAAATCTTTTATTGTGTTGTTAAAATGTGTTGCATTACCGAAAAAGTATTGTTTATTTAGCAAATTGTTAATAATCTACTGAAATAACTTATTTTAAATTGGGTTTTGTTAAAAAAAAAATCTAATTTAATGAAAACATGCAAAAACTGAACTTTAGAATTATCTTCTTTTCAATGATTGACCGCGACTCGAACCCACGTCTCCGCGCTTGCCGATCAAGCACTTAATCACCAACGCCACCGCGATATTTGAATGCGGCCGACCCAAAACCATACATATCCCTATACAAGCAGCTTAACTTCCAAGCTGGATCGCAATTTTGTTGAAAACAGAAATTGTAGCAGTGAGCTGGTTGCTGAAATCTGCCGTTGCGACATGTCACAAAATGTGTGTATCTGGCATGCTAGAAAGAGACAAACATATTAAAGCGAAACGAGAACACAAGCGACATAGCCGTGCTCATCGTTTCGCTGGCTGAGGCAGACTAAATAATTTTCGCCTTTTTGCTGAGCGGCGATCGACTCGCCGGGGCGCTATTGCGTTCGGCTTTTTGCCGAAGCTCTCTGGGGGTCCATGAGTAGGCAAGCGTTTGCTATCAAAAAATCTTGCGTTTGACGCATCTATGTGTTGTATGGTTAGTGGTGCGACGCAAGTCAGTTCTTTGGTAGACTTCGGCCACCGAAACACGCTGCGCGATTAGAAAATGGATCAAGTTAATGACGCGTTTATATCAGAAGTGGGATCGGGCTCGGCACCTAACAACGAAGCTGAGCCGTGGAAAGCTCTAATAGAGTTGCAAAATAAAAACTTAACAGAACTCGTTAAAACATTTCAAGCAACGATTTCCGAAAAAACGAGTAAAATCGCCGTTGTGCTGCCAAAATTCAATGCAGACCTTGTTGGCGCCGATGCGTCGGCATGGTGCTCTACGGCGAACATTATTTTGGCAGAAAATGATATAAAAGGTAGTGCCCTTGTGACGGTGTTAAGTGCAGCGATGGAAGGTAGTGCCTCACAATGGCTTGCGCGGACTTGTTATCCAGAAATGGATTGGCCCGAGTTCAAGCAACTATTCATTCAACAGTTCACTAATGTTGAAACACCAGCGGCTATGTTTCTGACAATGCTAACTAACAGTCCGAGCGACGGTGAATGCCTTTCGAATTATGCTGGTCGTATGATGACGTCGCTTATTGTGAAATGGCGTGAAATGGATGTAGAGGAGATTGCAGCTTCCGTAACGCTTGCTAGGCTGGCTCAAGTTGATAGCAGATTGCAGCGCATGACCTTCACCTCAAATGTGCGCACCAGATGTGATTTGCAAACCGAGTTAAAAGCATTCACATTCAACAAAAGGAAGATGACGTCGCGGGAAGAAATGTCTTTGCTTGACATCAAGAGGTAAAAACTTTCAACAATTAAGTGCCACTTCTGTGGAAAGTTAGGCCACAAGATCAACGAATGCAGAGCTAGACAGCAGCAAAATCATTCGCCTCGTGCTATGGACCGTAATGGCAGCAGCGCATGGGGTCACCGTCAAAAATCTGATGTAACCTGCTTCAAGTGTGGAGAGCGTGGCCATATTTCTACACAATGCAGTAAACCCAAAACGGACAACAGCAAGGATACACATTCTGTAAAGAGAGTGCAACTGTGCGAAGTTGTTGAGCCTAAAGGAGAGATGGTTCATCAAGGAATGACATTTGCTACAACGTTTGACTCTGGCGCGGAGTGTTCATTAATCAAACAACAGATAAGTGCTAAGCTAGCTGGTAAAAGATTAAATAATGTTGTGAGGTTAGAAGGCATTGGCATTGGCAGTGTTTGCAGCACATTGCAAATACTTACCAACGTAAATATTAATAATTATCAAATTGAGGTTTTGTTCCATGTTTTAGACAATAATTATATGAAAAATGACATAATTATTGGTCGAGAAATATTGTCGCCTGGATTTAATGTCATAATTTCACCAGGGAAATTTGAAATTGTTAAAACAAAAACTGTTAATAACTGTGTTAACGAAGATAAATTTTATGACTTAGACACAGATCTTGTTGGTGAAGACTGTGATGAATTAAAAAGTTTGTTGGAAAATTATTCAAAATATTTTATCAATGGGATTCCTTCGTCTAGAGTTAGTTCGGGTAAAATGAAAATTAAACTAAATGACCCAAGAAAAATTGTCCAAAGGAGACCATACAGGCTCAGTCCAAGCGAAAGGGAATTGGTTCGAAATAAGATTAGGGAGCTATTGGAATGCAAAGTAATAAAGCCGAGTTGCTCACCCTTCGCAAGTCCCATAATGCTGGTAAACAAAAAAGACGGCTCCCATCGCTTGTGTGTAGATTACCGGGAATTAAATGGTAATACCGTTGCAGATAGATACCCTTTACCCCTTATATCAGACCAGATTGCCAGGCTTCATGGAGCAAAATATTTCACATGCCTAGATATGGCAAGTGGATATTATCAAATACCCATGCATGAAGACTCAGTAGAGTGTACAGCGTTCGTCACTCCAGACGGACAATATGAATTCTTAGCAATGCCGTTTGGGCTTAAAAATGCGCCTTCAGTTTTTCAGCGTACCATTATACAAGCCCTGGGAGATCTTGCTAATACATTTGTGGTCGTTTATATGGACGACGTAATGGTAGCTGCTTCAACGAAAACTGAGGCTTTAGAAAGATTAAAGATTACCCTTGACTGTCTTACGTGTGCCGGATTTTCCTTTAATATAAAAAAATGTTCTTTTCTTAAGTCAACAGTACAATATTTGGGATACGAAGTGAGTGCAGGTGAAATTCGTCCAAATTCGCTTAAAATTGCTGCGTTAACTGCATTACCACCTCCTCAGTCGGTCCCAGCTTTAAGACAATTTATAGGGCTGGCGTCTTATTTTAGGCAATTTATGCAAGGATTTTCTTGTTTTATGAAGCCTTTATATCTGTTGACCTCAGGGAAGAACGAGTTTGTTTGGGAACCAGAACATGAGCAAATAAGAAAGAAGGTTGTCTCTATACTTACACAGAAGCCAGTCTTGGTAATTTTCGACCCGCAGTATCCAATAGAGTTGCATACTGATGCAAGTTCTCGTGGATACGGTGCCATCTTGTTACATAAATTCAACAACAAGTCGCATGTCATCGAATATTTCAGTAAAGCTGCTTCACCTGCAGAGTCTCGGTACCATTCTTACGAATTGGAGACTCTTGCTGTTGTTTTTTCCATAAAACATTTTCGCCATTATTTACTGGGTAGAAATTTTATTGTTTTTACTGACTGTAATTCCCTTAAGGCATCAAGGACTAAACATGATCTGTCTCCCAGGGCGCAAAGATGGTGGGCTTACTTACAATCGTTTACGTTTGAATTACAGTATAGAGAAGGTAAACGAATGGCTCACGCTGATTTTTTTTTCAAGAAATTTACCTTCAAGTAAGTTGCTGGATACAAATTGTAAAGCTTCTGAGAAACGAGTTTGCTTGGCAGAAATTTCCAGCAATTGGCTTTTGGCTGAACAACGTCAAGATTCCGAAATAGTTAGCATCGTAAAGAAATTAAAAGATAATTCTCTTTCCATAGACGTTGCAAAAACTTATGAGTTGAGTGCAGGAATACTTTATCGAAAAATTCAGCGTAATGGTAGAACTCGATCCTTATCAATTGTTCCTCGAGTGTTTAGATGGTCCGTGATAAACCAAATTCATGAATCAATTATGCATTTAGGATGGGAAAAGACGCTAGACAAGGCCTATGACTATTACTGGTTCGATAATATGTCCAAATATATTCGAAAATTTGTTGAAAATTGTATCACTTGCAAAATGTCAAAGTCCTCTTCTGGTAAAATTCAAGCTAGTCTTCATCCAATCCCAAAGGTAAGCACACCTTGGCATACTATTCACATAAATATAAGTGGGAAGTTGAGTGGGAAGTCTGATCAAAAAGAGTATATCATCGTTCAAGTAGATGCCTTTACTAAATTCGTTTTGTTAACTCACACCCTTAAAATAGATGCTGAAAATTGCATAAATGCTGTGACGGCGGGAATATCTTTATTTGGAGTACCAAATCGCATAATAGCAGATCAGGGTAGGTGTTTTGCCAGCGCAAGATTCAGTGAGTTTTGTGCGCAACAAAAGATAAATTTGCATTTGATGGGTACTTTGAAAAATTTATTAACCGCAGTCGAAACTAGCAGCAGGTCTTGGCAAGATGCACTGGGAGAAATCCAGTTGGCCTTAAACTGTACGGTGAGCCGGGTGACAAAGGCAAGTCCTTTAGAATTGTTTATTGGTAAAGTTGCTCGACCATTGGGGTTACTTCCACTCTGCGACACGGTTGATGAGATTGATTTGCCAGCAGTACGAGCTCAAGCAATTCAAAATATTTCGGCTTCAGCAACATATAGCAAGACACAATTTGATAAAAACAAAGCTAGAGTTGTGGAATGCAAAGTTGGCGATTTCGTATTATTAAAAAATGAGGAGAGGCATCAAACAAAACTTGACCCAAAGTTTAGAGGCCCTTTTGAAATAATCGAATTATTAGACGGGAATAGGTATGTGCTGAGGTCATTGACAAACAATAGGAAATATAAATATGCTCATGACGATGTGCGAAAAATGCCAGATGGTTATGTACTAGTTGAATATGAAACTGTTGAAACAGACAGTAGTCAAAATGTTGAAAGTGAAACTGTTGAAACAGACAGTAGTCAAAATGTTGAAAGTGAAACTGTTGAAACAGACAGCACAGGTGCCTGAAGGGCTAGAAATGAAATGGCAACAAGTGCAAAACAGTTGTTTTGATCATGGCGTGTAGAGCATAAGATATGATGTTTAAAATTTTATTAAGTTAATGATAATGAAAATATATGAATTTGTTAAAATAAAATGTTTGTTTAAGAAAAAAAAAAAAAAAAAGAATAATGAATGAATTTGAAGATTACGTTGTCAATGTTTAGTAGCAGTTTTGTAAGAAAACTCATTTTTGTTAAACTGAAATTTTTATAATTTGTTAATAAAAATGTTTTATGTATATCGCAAAGTATATTTTGTAAGTACTACACAGAGAAAAAAATGACGTTCTAAAAGTAAGTTCGAATAACCTTGATTTAAGAATTTTCCATTCTTAAAAAACATTCTCAATTTAAGTGTGAATTACTTAAAATGAGCATGAAAATACTTGAAACAAGTGCAACGTAACTTATTATAAGAGCAAACGATCTTGAATCAAGTATTAATATGACATTACTCAATCTGAGTACGAAATTCTTAATTTAAGTTCGGGGCCCCGGTTCAAATCCGCTGATGGACATGAAAAAAAAATTTTTTTTTTCGTTTTTCCTTTTTTTTTTGCAATTTTTTAAAATTGTTTAAGTGCTTAATATTTTTAAATTCAAATTAAATGCTGCATAAACATATTTAAACAGCATTTACAGCTTTTACCAAAAGACAAGATTGTTTAACTTCAAATCAAGAATTTTAAATCTTATATCTAAGTCTCTCTAACTTAAATTAAATTTATCTAATCTTATAACAAGTAGCCTAAAATCATAAAGTACTAAATTTAAGAACATCAAACTTAAAATAAGAATGTTCATTCTCAATGACAAAAATAAAACAACACATAAAAACATACAAATAAACCCAAAAAAGTATTTGTGTGTAAATCAGTGGTCAACACGCATACAATTGCATTAACCGCTTGTGTGTCCAAAAATACACGCAAAAGATTGTTATATTTTCTTGCTTTACTTTGCTTCGCACTGTACATGTGAAGGCAGCGCTGCGGCAAAGCAAAGCCTAGAGCCTAGGCACATATATATCTATACATATATTTATGAATGTACGAACATATGCATATGTCTATACTACAAGTATACATGTAGTAAACACACATACATGTACAAATTTTTGCTGGTTTTCGACGCGCCGACCGTCGCGACAAAAATTAAGCATGTTGTTGGTAGGCACAAAAATTGAAGATCTGCTTAACCCCTATGCAACTCTTATTTTCTTAGCTCTGACTTTATATATTATATATTATGATTTGTTAACAATTTTTTCATATAAATATGGTTAAATATATAACAAAACATTCCTTCATAATTATAGAGTTACATCAAATCAAAAAATTTTATATACAATTAAATAATATGGGCAAAGATTAAATCATTGGAACATTTAAGGACAGCGGTCCAGCAAGGGTTAAATAATTTTCTATTCTTTTTGCGTACAGTTTGTCTCTATACGCGTAAAATGCGAAGCGAGAATATCGACAGTAACGGTAAATTTCTGTCCCTGTTCTTTTACATGCATAGGAATCTATAAAGTGGGAAAGAGAAAGAAGCATTTTTCGTGCCTCTTCTGGTTAATTTCACAATTCGCTTTGTTTCACATCGTTGTGTATGAAATTGGTTTGCTTGCATTATTGAGTTATCATTGTTGCAAGTAGGATGTCGGAGTGCGGAAACTAATAATAATATTGTGAGTGACGATTTGGATTTTTAATTTAATGAAATAAAATTATTTGAAGTGCTGTCTTATGTGTCAGGTAAGTAAAAAGTGCAAAAAAAGTGAAATAATAAAATATATGCATGTAAAATATATGTGTGCAGTGGCTTACAGTTTTTTTTCTTTTTTTCTAATTTACATTTTTATTTGCTAACTTTAAACATTTAAGGTTTTTTAGTTACAGCAAATAAAGAATGTTTAATAGAAGAATAGAAAATACATATGTATGTACATAAACATGCAAGCATACATATATAAAATACTAATTACATACATGTATGTATATACATATGTATTGTGTGTATTCAAGGGCAAATATATGTAGATGTGTGCGTTTAAATAATCGCACATTTTTTTCTGCTTCTGCTTGAGTCAATTAATTGGCGGTTATGAAAGGCACACAAAATACATATATTTGCAAACATATACACACATGTATGTAATATGCAAATATACATTAACAAATGCATGTAAATATAAATAAATTTATAAATATGTATTTAACAATTGATTCCCCCTGAATAGCTTCTATTGTTCTATGAGAGCCTCCAGTGCTTGGAAAGATCGGACTAAGTAGAAGAAATTCCTCCATTAGCTTTAAACAGGGTCTGCGCCAATTGGGAAGAGGTATGCCACAAAGTGAAAAACAACTTTAATATTCGGGAAAATGAAAATGAATTGAATGCAGCGGATTTTTATAAAAATTTGGTCAAAGCTGGCTCATGCAAAAGCTTCTGACATAGTAAGTTCATTTAAAATTCTCTATGATTACGCTATATACTTATATATAATTGTTTTTTTTTCAGATAAAAATTGATTTGGATTTGATGTATTCACCAGAGGATTTGATGCTTTTTTCATAGCGGGATATATTTAACAACTTTACCCTTAAGCAAATGCTGTGCTGCCGCCAACTGCACGCTTTAATGTCGACTGCGCCAAGATATATAGAAAGGCTATAATAACAGATGCCCGGTAGTGCTTAGTTATACAACTTTTTAAGCATCAATGATGACAAATATGAATAAGGTAATGTTCAATTAATTACACCTGACAATACTTTCCCTAATTTGTTTAACGTCATATTCATGCGTATTGAATATGACATATTTTAAGAGAAATTGAAATAATTAAAATTAAAGATTTTTTACTCCTCTTCATTTGTATCCCTTAAACAACAATCAAACATATGTACGAATAAAATATATTTAAAAAAATTTATAATAAATAAACTATGTAATAGAAATATAAAAATGTCTTTTATTATTATTGGGAGATAATATTCAAGTATTGGTAAACTTGAATCAAGTTTGCGCATTCTTATATAATAAAATATTATGTACTTACTTTTTAAGTATATAACATCTTAAATTAAGTATTAAATACTTGATTCAAGAATATTATGTACTAACTTTTTCAGTATGTGAGATCTTGAAACAAGTTTCAAGTAAACTCAAATCAAGATGGTTAATACTTGATTTAAGAATTTTCTGTACTTACTTTCTAAGTTCATGCATTCTTGAATTAAGTTCTCGAAAACTTGAATCAAAATTTGCCAAACTTATTTTAAGAGTAAAAAGTACTTATATTTTAAGTACACATGATCTCAAATCGTGATTAGCTGAACTTGTTCCAAGAATTTTTAGAACTTGATTTAAGTATGAAGTATTCTTAAATCAAAAATTCCGAACTTAAAAAATCGTACTTAAATTGAGAATGAAATTCTCTATTTTCGTATTTTCATTCTCGGGCAGATATCAAGTTTGAAATGTGCCCTTTTAAGTACGAAATACTTGATTTTTTTTCTCTGTGTACACGAGGACGCGCCAAGGTCAGGATGGCCGTGTCGGAGCGTACTGTATTTACGCACTGTATGCGATTGTTGCTGTGTACTGCACGTACACACTGTGTGGCTGTGTATGTGTGTATGGATATTCTGGTTTACACCAGAATCCTACATGTGCCAAAGCGAATGGTATGCACGCACTGTGTATGTGTGTTGCGGAGTATGGGAATTCTGGTTTTCACCAGATTTCCTAATTTCATCATATTAGTAATATTGCATCAGCCGCTAACTGAGCTCTGATTGGTCCTTGGCATTTTGTAGTTTTGGAAGGTACCGTTTTAGCGCGGCGACGGCGCCACGACGCTGTCGCCAAGCGTGGTTCGATGGTAGGCACAAAAGGATAAGTGTGCGACGCAAGTCAGTTCTTTGGTAGACTTCGGCCACCGAAAAACGCTGCGCGATTAGAAAATGGATCAAGTTAATGACGCGTTTATATATATATATATATGCAGATTTTCGTGCCTTCGATTTTTAGACCCCGTACTCTAAAAAAGAGTAGAGGGGTCTATTAAGTTTGTCTGTTTGCTGACCCCATAAAGTATATATATTCTTGATCAGCATCAACAGCCGAGACGATATAGCGATGTCCGTCTGTCCGTCTGTCTGTCTGTCCGTCCGTATGAACACCTGGATCTTTTAAACTACAAAAGCTAAAGCTTCCAAATTTGGAATGAAAGTCCGTCTATATGTCAGGCAGGTTAAGTTTATTTCAAATTTTTGCCACGCCCCCTACCGCCCACGCAAATTGTGAAAATTTTTTTTCACATCACCATAACTTGAAAACGATTAAAGCTAGAGACACCAAATTCACACATTTTGTGTATGGTACCATTATAACTATCCTCACCAAGTTTGGTCCGGATCGAACAACTATAGCCTATAGCTCCCATAGGACAAATCGGTCGAAATTTTGTGATTTGTATGGAGACATGATGTTTTAGTTGAGCGATTGCAACCAAACTAACACAATTTATATATGGTACCATTATAACTATCCTCACCAAGTTTGTTTCGAATCGGACAACTATAGCCTATAGCTCCCATAGGACAAATCGGTCGAAAATTGGTGATTTGTATGGAGACATGAAGTTTTAGTTGAGCGATTGCATCCAAACTAACACATTATGTGTATGATGCCATTGTTACTGTCCTCACCAAGTTTGGTCCGAATCGGGCAACTATAGCCTATAGCTCCCATAGGACAAATCGGTCGAAAATTGGTGATTTGTATGGAGACATGAAGTTTTAGTTGAGTGATTGCAGGCAAAGTAACACATTATATATATGGTACCATTAAAACTATCCTCACCAAGTTTGGTCCGAATCGGGCAACTATAGCCTATAGCTCCCATAGGACAAATCGGTCGAAATTTTGTGATTTGTATGGAGACATGATGTTTTAGTTGAGCGATTGCAACCAAACTAACACAATTTATATATGGTGCCATTATAACTATCCTCACCAAGTTTGGTCCGGATCGGACAACTATAGCCTATAGCTCCCATAGGACAAATCAGTCGAAAATGGGTGATTTGTATGGAGACATGAAGTTTTAGTTGAGCGATTGCAACCAATCTAGCACATTATGTGTATGATTCCGTTGTTACTGTCCTCACCAAGTTTGGTCCTGATAGGACAACTGTAGTCTATAACGCCCATAGGACTAATCGGTCGAGGATTGTTGATTTGTATGGAAAAACGCGCACTAGAAGGAGTACGGGGTCTTTTACAGTCGGCTCGCTCGACTGTAGCCTTTCCTTCTTGTTCTTGATTTAATATTCCAGTAATACATTTGTTCATTACTAAATCTTTACTGGTTGCTGTAAATGCTTTTTTATTTTGAAGTAAAGTAAGTAAATGAAGTAAATGTCATGAATAATTTCGGTTAAAATGTTTTTATTGTCGTCAGGGTAAGGAATAATGTCAAACTGTGCGGTATTTATAATTTCACGTGGAATATGGGAAATGATTAAAATTTCGTTAGTAGTTGTGTTTAGCCAAGTTTATGTTTTAATATTTAATATTTTTTCAGCGTTTTAATGTGATAGTGAGTCATATTTTAATAATTTAGGGTAGAATATACCAAGCCTGGTTAGTTGCATTCCTAGTTCAATGTCTTCAATGTATTCTGTTAATTCTTGTAAATTGAAAATTTATTAAAAATTAATCATTACTTCTATTCCTCTATTAACTGTTTTATTACTTCATTTAATTCATTAGCTTGAACACTATTTACTGAAAGATTATCTATTTTTGATTGCAATTCTTCTTTGTCTTCTTGGTTTAAAGTTCCGAAAAGATATTTATAAAAGGTTCCCATGAAATTAACAAGTCCTCTTTTGTTAGGTTTTACTAGTCTTATACCATTCATTTCTCTGTCCAGTTTTTAGACCCCGTACTCCAAAAAAGAGTAGAGGGGTCTATTAGGTTTGTCTAAAGCGAAATGTGAGTAACAGGCAGAAGGTGGCGTGGCGGCTTCGTTGCTGAAGTATATAACGCTTTTCTTTGAACATAGGTATTCTTTAATTAATTCTTTGGCATGATTGTGTGTCATTTCGACATAATTTATTAAAATTTTAGTTTTATGAAAATAGTTAGCGACGTTAACATTGTTTGACTAACTTTTGCAAATTCCATTTGTCTTTTAAAATAGTTGATTGGTCTTTCTGTGAGTGAAATGTAACATTGATTGTCTTCTTGAGCACTATGGATTGTTGCTGCTGTGACGTCAGAGGTTTCTCCAAACAAGTTTTCTTCAATTTTTATTCTTGATAGAGCATCTGCAACATGGTTCTCTTTACCTGGTTCATATTTAATGTGATAATCAAATTCATTTAGTTTTATTTTCCAGCGTTGTAATTTCATATTTGGTTCTTTAATATTGTTAAGCCAAACAAGTGGTTTGTGATCACTGAGGATCTCGAATTTTCTACCGTAGAGATAAGATCGGAAATATTTTGTTGCCCAAACGATGGCTAAAAGTTCTTTTTCAATTGCTGAATAATTAATTTCATGTTCATTTAAAGTTCTACTTGCGAAACAAATTGCAACGTTTCGCTGCTTTCTAGCGGCAGCGCTGCCCGCGAATGCTGGCTGTGCCAACCAACTGTGTATGTATTGCATATACACACATACATATGTGCGCGCATACTTATAATGTCAAATGTATATGTGTGTGTATACATACAAACAGATGTTTTTGTTTCAAAGTGTTTTGTTGCAAGTATCAATTGATATACTTGGATACCGATGTAATCTGTTTGTTCATACGGACAGACAGACAGACAGACAGACGGACAGACAGACGGATAGACAGACGGACAGACGGACATGGCTATATCGACTCGGCTTGTGATGCTGATCAAGAATATATATACTTTATGGGGTCTGCCACGCCTCCTTCTGCCTGTTACATACTATTTATTTTCACAAACCCAATATACTCTCTCTTGCAGAGAGTATAAAAAGTAAGTTAAACAAGAAAGGAAAGTACAATCGAGCACGCCCGACCGTAGAATACTCTCTGCATTATATTCCCGATCATTTTAATAAATTCGGTATCCAAGTATATCAATTGATACTTGCAACAAACACGTTGAAATAAAAACATCTCATTGTATGTATACACACACACATACATTTGACATTATAAGTATGCACGCACATATGTATGTGTGTATATGTAATACATACACAATTGGTTGGCACAGCCAGCATTAGCGGGCAGCGCTGCCGGTACGCTACGAAAACAGCGAAAATGTTCGCTCACATGTTTGTATGTTTCTGTCTCGCTTGCACACATGCATTGATAGTGTGTTAAATTATTAACTTTCTTACATGTCTAGCTCTTTTGTTTATTGTCCGATTTAAAAGCAACTCTCAGGATAGTTTGAGTCGATATAGCCATATCCGTCTGTCCGTCTGTCTGTCCGTCTGTCTGTCTGTCTGTCCGTATGAACAAACAGATTTCAGACATGGTAACAGCTACAAGTTTGAATTTAGTCACAATCAACTCGATATTAAGTCAGTCAATACAAGAATCTTTTTTTTTTCGATGCCACGACCCATTCGCCCACAATGAGCAAAAAAGTAGACATACCTCGTAAAAAATTGATGTTTTGGGCGAATATCTCAGTAACTGTGGCACTTAGGAACACCAATTTTGGTACACAGGTTCCTTGAGACGGCATAAATGCATCGTTATTAAAAATTTTGGACTGCCACTCCCCCTTTTCCCACAAGAAATAAAATAACATTCAAACTTCGATGCCGATTTTAATTCATATGTTCTTATCGTACAGTATTGTTATTTCACATTCGTTTGAAGACAAAGTATATCAATAAGCAAAAGAGCTAGACATGTAGAAAAATTAATAATTGAACACAATATCAATGCATGTGTTCGACTGTACTTTTCTTTCTTGTTATACTCTCTGCAAGAGAGAGTATGTTGGGTTTGTGCAAAAAGAAACTATGTAGTAGGCAGAACTAGGCGTGGCCGACCCCATAAAGTATACATATTTTTTATCAGCATCACAAGCCGAGTCGATATAGCCATGTCCGTCTGTCTGTCCGTCTGTCCGTATGAACAAACAGGTTTCTGAGATGGTAAGAGCAACAAGTTTAATTTAGTCAGTATCGACTCGATATTTAGTCAGTGAATACAAGAATCTTTTTTTTTCAATGCCACGCCCCGTTCGCCCACAATAAGCAAAAAACTAGACACACCTTGTAAAAAATCGATGTTTTGGGCGAATATCTCAGTAACTATGGCACTTAGGAACGCCAGTTTTGGTGCGCAAGTTCCTAATGAAGGCATAAGTATAATGACATGAAAATTTTTTAACTGCCATAACCCCTTTTTTCCACAAAAAATAAAATAATTTTCAAACTCTAATGCCGATTTAATGGCATATGTTCTTATCGAACAGTATTGTAATTTCAAATCCGTTTGGGGAGAAATTATATCAAACTTCCATGAAACTTGCATATAAATCGGACAATAAACAAAAGAGCTAGACATGTAAGAAAGTTAATAATTGAACCCAATGTGTGCAAGCGAGATAGAAATATACAAATATGTGAGCGAACGTTTTCGCTGCTTGCGTATCTTAGCGGCAGCGCTGCCCGCGAATGCTGGCCGTCCCAACCAATTATGTATGTATTATGTGTGTGCATACATACAAACAGATGTTTTTTTTTCAAAGTGTTTTATTTCAAGTATTATCATCTGGTATCCGAGTAAACCGACTTTATTTAAATGATCGGAAATAAAATGCAGAGAGTATTCTACGGTCGGGCGTGCTCGACTGTACTTTTCTTTCTTGTTGGTATACTATTTGGGTCCATTTGTATCTGATGAAATCCTTTCGCAAGGTCAATTGTGGTAAAATACTGACATTTTCCAAGTTTGTCTAGTATATCATCCATGACTGGAATAGGATATTTATCATCGATTGTTATTTCATATAAGTTTCGATAGTCAATAACTATACGGAACTTTCCTTTACCTGATGCATCACGTTTCTTTGGCACAATCCAAATTGGTGAGTGTTGAAGTTTGCAAGTTCAATAACTATAATTTCATTTATTATACCCGCTACTCGTAGAGTAAAAGGGTATATTGTATTTGTTGGAATGTATGTAACAGGGAGAAGTAGGCATGGCAGACCCCATAAAGTATATATATTCTTGATCAGCATGACTAGCCGAGTCGATATAGCCATGTCATGTTTTAGTATAGAAAACTTTTTTAGCAATGCTTTCTAAACCAAATTGACACAGAAAGTACACGTATAGGGAGTACATATACTGACCAAGTTTGATCCAAATCGGACAACTATATCGTATAGCTCCCATAGGGACATTTGGTCAAAAACACGCTCCAAATATGAATTTATATGAATAACTTTTGCGTGGGCCATGCAATTTTAGTGAAACTCACACAGAATATATCTGTCAATAATATAAACATATTGACTAAGTTTCATCCAAATCGGACAACTATATCGTATAGCTCCCATAGGGACAATTGGTCAAAAGTACGCTCCAAATATGAATTTATATGAATAACTTTTGCGTGAGCCAAGCAATTTTAGTGAAACTCACACAGAATATATCTGTCAATAATTTAAACATGCTGACCAAGTTTCATTCAAATCGGACGACTATATCGTATACGTCCCATAGGGACGATCGGTCAAAAATACGCTGTAAATATAATTTATATGAAATTTTGTATGAAAATTTTCTGTGTTTCCCAAGTCATCTGAATTAAAATCAAAAGGGGCCGATTAACTAAACAATGGTACTATTATTATTATTATATCCCATTGTTAATAATATAATTAAACTGAGTAACGGGTATTCTAAAGTCGCGAGGCGACTATAGCATTCTTTCTTGTTGTTGTTTAAGTTTATATATGAATATATATATATATATATATGGAACTGGCGCTTATAATATTAAACGTTCAAGTTTCACAGTTAAACTATGTAAAGAGCGCAAAGAGTTCCAAAGAAGCGTGGGACAAATTCATGTGTCCACTGCTCCGCTTCGTAAAGTGTCGTTGTACAAAAAACTGTTAAGTTGTTAAAGTTGTCGTCAGAAATGAGCATGACGCAATATATCAATTCGTTTGTTGAAATTGTGGATAAACTAACAGAAGTGGGCATCGAACTAAGTGAAGAACTTAAAGTTATTATTTTGCTTTCAAGCTTAGGGGCAGAATATGAGAATTTCGTCATAGCCATAGAAACAATGGACGTCCTGCCTGCATTCGACACGCTTAAAATAAAACTGTTAGAAGAATCAGAGAGAATCGAAGATAAGTGTGAGCAGGACAGCAGTCAACAAGCATTTTATGCTGGAGCCAAGATAAGCGAAACACGATCGAAACACAAGTGTGGTAAACGTGGGCATAAAAGCAGTAACTGTAAGGAAAACGTGAAAGACAATAATACGAGAAATTACAATGAAAAGCAAAAAAGTGATGATTGGGACAAGGAGAGAATTTCATATTCAGTTTTTGCTGCAATGAACGAAAACACAGTGTCAAAACGCACTTGGTGTTTGGACAGTGGCGCGACGTCGCATATGTGTTGCGATAGAGTTTTCGTGTCGTTAGTGCCCAAAAAAGACAAAATTATGCTGGCAGGAAATAATTACATCGAATCACTGGGTGCTGGTACGGTAATAATAAAAACTCAACATGGCAAGTTGGAGTTACGCGATGTTTTGTATGTGTCATCGCTACAAATGAATTTTTATTCCGTAAGCAAAGCATTGAAATTCGGACACAGAATATTTTTTGGTAACAATTTTGCGTCGGTAAAAACGAAAAACGGTGCTGTGCTTCTAATAGCAACAATAACTGATAATGTATTTTTGTTTAACGATTCAAACGCGAATAAACTATTTTCAATGAATGAAAAGCCATTATGTGGCATAATCGTTATGGTCATCTAAATTATCACAGTCTCAAAGATTTGTTTGAAAATGAGCTAGTGCACGGGATGGATGTAAAAAACATATCCGCTGAAATCAATTGCAACACGTGCAATAAATCAAAAATTTGTGCAAAACCGATGATCTTTTGGATTTAATTCAAACAGACGTTTGTGGTCCTATAAATGTTTCCTCAGTCGGCGGTGCAAAGTACTTTTTAATGTTTATAGATGACAAATCAAAGAGAGTGTTTGTGTACTTTATGAAAACCAAAGATCAAGCGTTAGAAAAGTTCCAACTATTCAAAAATATGGCAGAGTGTCAAACACAAAGAAAAATTAAAGTCATTCGGAGTGACAACGGCAAAGAATATATAAATATACAATTTGACAATTATTGAAATGAGTGTGGAATTAAACGACAATTATCGGTGCCTTATACGCCCCAACAAAACGGCGTAGCAGAGAGAGCCAATAGGTCTTTGGTTAAAATGGCCCGCAGTATGATCCAAGCAATGCCCGAGATGCCAAGCAGAAGCTATAATTCGTTAATCTTAGATATTCCATCAAAGGAAAATAATGTAGATTTGTTTTCAGAAGAAGTTTGCTCTGATAATGATACAAACGGGAATGAAGAAAATGAAGAATTTGCTAGCTTTGAGGCAGATGAGGCAGATCTAAGCAGTTTAAATGTAGAATATGCAGCGGAATATGTAGATTTTGGCAGTACCAATGAAGAAAATGATGAAAACTTGCATAGAGGTCCAGGTAGACCAAAAATAGTTCGGACAGGTAATGTTGGTAGACCATGCAAGCAGTATAATATGCTAAATAATATTATAGCATTCGCTGACATAGAAACGCCAAATAATGTGAAGGAGGCACTGTCAGGCAAACATTCGTTTGAGTGGGAGCAATCCATGAAAGTTTACAGAATCAAACGAGACGAGCAGGGAATTATAAGTAGTTTCAAATCCAGACCTCTTGCCAAAGGTTGTAGCCAACAGCTAGGTGTTAACTATAATGAAACATTCTCACCAGTAATACGTTATGAGAATATAAGGCTTTTATTAGCAGTAGCTGTTGATAAGGAGTTATACCTGGATCAAATGGACGTATCAAATGCGTATTTAAATAGTGAGCTACTAGAAAGTATTTATATGAGGCAGCCTGATCATTTTGTCAGCAGCGTATATCCCCAACGCGTTTTAAAGCTAGAAAATGCACTATATGGATTAAAACAGTCGGGTAGAGCATGGAACAGCACCTTGGACAGTACTCTAAAGAAAATGGGATTCAAGGCAGCAAAGAACGAGCCGTGTCTATATATGAAAATATCAAAGGACTCATACAATCTGACTGCAGTCTATGTAGACGACCTCATTATTGCTTGCCGTAACAAAACCGATATGAATAATATTAAAGCAAATCTTAAGAAATGCTTTAATATACATGATAATGGTCCATTACATCACTTCTTGGGATTTCCATTTCCAAGAAGTGATGTAATGGACCATCGCAAGTGAGAAAAAGGAGATATTTCTGTATGTCAGAAACAGTACATCACTTGCCTGTTGGAAAAATACAAGTTGAACGTGTGTCGTTCAGTTTCTACGCCCTTGGACCCTGGATTCACAATTGGCTGTACTGATGAGCAATGTGACAAAGTTGACGTAACGGAGCATCAATCGCTAATTGGTTCTCTGATGTATTTGGCCATATCGACACGCCCTGACATATTACATTCCGTAAGTAAGCTGGCATAACGGAATACGAATCCACACACCGAGCATGAGTCAGGCGCAAAACACGTTCTTCGTTACATGGTGAAGACACTGGAGTTCAAGCTCCATTACTCTAAAACTGGAGTGCCCCTGCATGCGTATGTCGATAATGTTGCTGACATTTTTACAAAGAATTTACTGAAAGAAAAGCACAATAAGTTTGCAAAAATGTTAGGCTTAAATCAAGCAACATTGTAAGTAAAATTAAACTTGAGAAGAAGTGTTGAATTTTGCAAGTTCAATAACTATAAGTTCATTTATCGATGTTTAAGTTTATATATGAATATATCGCACATAACTAAAATGTAATATGGTTCATCTCTAATTGCTGTTCCTTTAAAGTTCATTCCTGATTAAACGTTTTCTGCATTCGCACGTATTAGAATTCTCCACAGATTATTTAACAGTGAGCAATAAGGCGAGTTTGATTTGCGAATTATGCCTTGTTCAATCATTTCCTTGATTTGTTTGTCGACTTCTTCGTCGAATGTTTGCGCATACTTGTATTGAATTGGGTCTTCGTGTTTACTGGTGAAAGTCAAATTTTCACTTTCTTTGTACTGAATGTCACTAAACTCGAAAAGGATTTTGGTTACTTTGTTTTTTTCTTTATCGATCAGATGTTCTAATCGGAATTGATTTGTTTCATTTAATTCATTATTTATGGCGTAGTTTACTGCTATGTCATTTGTCCTCACGATCATATCTCATTTGAAATGATTGCTCGTTAAGAATAACTGTTTATACCCGTTACTCGTAGAGTAAAAGGCTATATTGTATTCGTTGGAATGTATGTTACAGGGAGAAGGAGGCATGGCAGACCCCATAAAGTATATATATTCTTGATCAGCATGACTAGCCGAGTCGATATAGCCATGTCCGTCTATCCGTCCGTCCGTCTGTCCGTCTGTGTGAACAAAAGGATCTCAGAGACTATAAGAGCTAGAAAAGTCCGAGTGGAAGATAAAAGTTTGTTTTTGTTTTTTGACACGCCCACTTTAGGGCGTTCTATGTGCATACAAAGGTAAAAACAGGTAAAAATAGCATGTTTTAGTATAGAAAACTTTTTTGTTAGCAATACTATCTAAACCAAATTGACACAGAAAAAACACGTATAGAAAGTACATATACTGACCAAGTTTGATCCAAATCGGACAACTGTATCGTATAGCTCTCATAAGGACAATCGCTCAAAAATTCGCTCCAAATACGAATTTATATGAATAACTTTTGCGTTGGCCAAGCAATCTTAGTGAAACTCACACAGAATATATTTGTCAATAATTTAAACATGCTGACCAAGTTTCATTCAAATCGGACAACTATATCGTATAGGTCCCATAGGGACGATCGGTCAAAAAATACGCTGTAAGTATGAATTTGTATGAAAATTTTCTGAGTTTCCCATGTCATCTGAATTAAAATCAAAAAGGGGCCGATTAACTAAACAATGGAACTATTATTATTATTATATCCCATTGTTAATAATATAATTAAACTGAGTAACGGGTATTCTAAAGTCGCGAGGCGACTATAGCATTCTTTCTTGTTGTTGTTTAAGTTTATATATGAATATATCGCACATAACTAAAATGTAATATGGTGCATCTCTAATTGCTGTTCCTTTTAAGTTCATTCCTGAATAAACGTTTTCTGCATACGCACGTATTCGGTTTCATATTCATATGTGTACGGAATCATTACTTTCTCCACAGATTATCTAACATTGGTTATGGGCCCAGACTCGCAGAAAAGAATTTAAAATGAGTCTGTATAACATTGAAAAGTTAAGTGAAAGTAATTATGATGTATGGTGTTGACAAATGCGAAGTGTGCTCATACATCAGGAGCTGTGGAACCATGTTAGCGGTGCATGCGAGAATAGTGCTAGTTCATCAGAAGTCGCAGTGATGTGGAATTTGTGTGATGAAAAGGCACTGGCGCTTATAATATTAAACGTTCAAGTTTCACAGTTAAACTATGTAAAGAGCGCAAAGAGTTCCAAAGAAGCGTGGGACAAATTAAGACAAATTCATGTGTCCACTGCTCCGCTTCGTAAAGTGTCGTTGTACAAAAAACTGTTAAGTTTAAAGTTGTCGTCAGAAATGAGCATGACGCAATATATCAATTCGTTTGTTGAAATTGTGGATAAACTAACAGAAGTGGGCATCGAACTAAGTGAAGAACTAAAAGTTATTATTTTGCTTTTAAGCTTAGGGGCAGAATATGAGAATTTCGTCATAGCCATAGAAACAAGGGACGTCCTGCCTGCATTCGAAACGCTTAAAATAAAACTGTTAGAAGAATCAAAGAGAATCGAAGATAAGTGTGAGCAGGACAGCAGTCAACAAGCATTTTATGCTGGAGCCAAGATAAGCGAAACACGATCGAAACACAATTGTGGTAAACGCGGGCATAAAGCAAGTAACTGTAAGGAAAACGTGAAAGACAATAATACGAGAAATTACAATGAAAAGCAAAAAAGTAATGATTGGGACAAGGAGAGAATTTCATATTCAGTTTTTGCTGCAATGAACGAAAACACAGTGTCAAAACGCACTTGGTGTTTGGACAGTGGCGCGACGTCCCATAGGTGTTGCGATAGAGATGTGTTCGTGTCGTTCGTGCCCAAAAAAGACAAAATTATGCTGGCAGGAAAAAATAACATCGAATCACTGGGTGCTGGTTCGGTAATAATAAAAACTCAAAATGGCAAGTTGGAGTTACGCGATGTTTTGTATGTGTCATCGCTACAAATGAATTTTTATTCCGTAAGCAAAGCATTGAAATTCGGACACAGAATATTTTTTGGTAACAATTTTGCGTCGGTAAAAACGAAAAACGGTGCTGTGCTTCTAATAGCAACAATAACTGATAATGTATTTTTGTTTAACGATTCAAACGCGAATAAACTATTTTCAATGAATGAAAAAGCCATTATGTGGCATAATCGTTATGGTCATCTAAATTATCACAGTCTCAAAGATTTGTTTGAAAATGAGCTAGTGCACGGGATGGATGTAAAAAACATATCCGCTGAAATCAACTGCAACACGTGCAATAAATCAAAAATTTGTGCAAAACCGATGATCTTTTGGATTTAATTCAAACAGACGTTTGTAGTCCTATAAATGTTTCCTCAGTCGGCGGTGCAAAGTACTTTTTAATGTTTATAGATGACAAATCAAAGAGAGTGTTTGTGTACTTTATGAAAACCAAAGATCAAGCGTTAGAAAAGTTCCAACTATTCAAAAATATGGCAGAGTGTCAAACACAAAGAAAAACAAGAAAGAAAGGTTAACTTCGGCTCGCCGAAGATTAAATACCCTTGCAGTCATGCATGTTGCGTTCATTGGATTCAGTTACCAGTAGTTCCTATGGATGCTGTTTGATATAATAGTCCGATTTAGATGAGATTTGGTCAGTATATAGGGAATAATAGCAAAGGAGTAGTGCGTGAATTTAGCTGAAATCGCTTAATAGACTTTACAGATTTTCATACCATGCCTTTAAACTGATTGTTCCTATGGCAGCTATATGATATAGTGGTTCGATCCGAATGAAATTTGGTCAACAGCTAGGGAATGATAGCAAATGTTTATGGCGTGAGTTTGGTTGAAATCGCTCAATCGACACTGAATATTTTCATACTAGGCATTTTCATCATTATCAACCGATTGTTCCTATGGAAGCTATATGATATAGTAGTCCGAATTGGATGAAATTTGGTCAGCATATAGGGAATGATAGCTTATGCGTACTGCGTGAATTTGGTTGAAATCGATCAATAGACATTAAAAATTTTCATACTAAGCCTTTGAACCGATTGTTCCTATGGCAGCTATATGATATAGTGGTTCGATCCGAATGAAATTTGGTCAACAGCTGGAGAATGATGGCAAATGTTTATGGCGTGAGTTTGGTTGAAATTGCTCAATCGACACTGAAAATTTTCATACTAGGCATTTTCATCATTTTCAACCGATTGTTCCTATGGCAGCTATATGATATAGTCATCCGATCCGGCCGATTTTAACAAATGATCTGCCTGCAGAGAGAATACACATCTGTACCAAGTTTCATCAAGATAGCTTTAAAACTGAGAGACTAGTTCGCATAGAAACAGACGGACAGACGGACAGACAGACGGACATGGCTATATCGACTCGCCTGTTGATGCTGATCAAGAATATATATACTTTATGGGGTCGGAGATGCCTCCTTCAATGCGTTACAAACTTCGTGATAAAATTAATATACCCTCTGCAAGGGTATAACAAGAAAGAATGCTATAGTCGCCTCGCGACTTTAGGATACCCGTTACTCAGTTATATTATTTTATTAACAATATAATATATTATTAATAATATTAATAATAGTACAATCGTTTAGGTAATCGACCCTATTGATTTTAATTCAGATGACTTGAGAAACGCAGAAAATTTTCATACAAAATCATATTTACAGCGTATTTTTGACCGATCGTCCCTATGGAAGCTATACGATATAGTCGTCCGATTTGAATGAAACTTGGTCAACATATTTATATTATTGACAGATATATTCTGTGTAAGTTTTCCTTCTATTGCTTGGCCAATGCAAAAGTTATTCATATAAATTCATATTTGGAGCGTATTTTTGACCGATTGTCCCTATTGGAGCTATATGATATAGTTGTCCGATTTGGATCAAACTTAGTCAGTATACGTAATCGCTAGACGTGTACTTTCTGTGTCAATTTGGTTTAGATAGCATTACTAACAAAAAAGTTTTCTATACTAAAACATGCTATTTTTACCTGTTTTTACCTTTGTATGCACATAGAACGCCCTAAAGTGGGCGTGTCAAAAAACAAAAGAAAACTTGTACTGCTCGGGCATTTTATCTTTCGTTTGCGACCACTCGGGCCTTTCTAGCTCTTACAGTCTCTGAGATCCTTTTGTTCACACAGACGGACAGACGGACGGACGGACAGACGGACAGACGGACATGGCTATATCGACTCGGCATTGAAACAAAACCATCAGATTGTAATAGGGATGCAAATCGCCAAGAAAATGCCGATATCGATATTAATTAAAATATCTCATCAAATCAAATATCGTTATTATCAACAACTGAATTCAAATACGCTATAGATATGGACATAATGACCAAATATCGCATTCGATATCATATCGCAATTATAATTACTATCGTATTGAATATCGATATATGATTTATCGTATCGTATGCATACATGTGCGTGCATCGGCCGCGAGCAGCGCTGTCGCTACACAAGCAGCGAAAACGTTCGCTCACATGTTTATATGCTTCTGTCTCGCTTGCACACATGCATTGACATTGCGTGCAATTGTTAAAATTGTTACGTGTCTAGCTCTTTTGTTTATTGTCCGATTTGTATGCAACTTTCAGGATAGTTTGTGATACTTTGTCTCCAAACGAATTTGAAATTACAATACCGTACGATAAGTGCAAATGCCTTAAAAATGGCATTGGAGTTTGAAAACTATTTTATTCGTGTGGGAAAACGGGGCGTGGCAGTCCAAAAATTTTAAAGACAATGCATTTATGCTGTCTCTAGCAACCTGTACACAAAAAACGGTACTCCTAAGTGCTATAGTTACTGAGATATTCGCTTAAAACATCAATTTTTTCGTAGGTGACCATTGTTATTTACAATTTGCGGGGGCGTGGCAAAGATTTGAAATAAACTTGATCTGCCTGACATAAAGACGGACTTTCATTCTAAATTTGGCGGCTCTAGCTTTTGTACTTTAAAAGATCCAGGCTGTTGATGCTGATCAAGAATATATATACTTTATGGGATCGGCCACGCCTCCTTCTGCCTGTTACGCACATTTCGCTTCAGACAAACCTAATAGACCACTATACTCTTTTTTAGAGTACGGGGTCTACTTAAAGTCATTAGGAGTGACAACGGCAAAGAATATATAAATATACAATTTGACAATTATTGAAATGAGTGTGGAATTAAACGACAATTATCGGTGCCTTATACGCCCCAACAAAACGGCGTAGCAGAGAGAGCCAATAGGTCTTTGGTTAAAATGGCCCGCAGCATGATCCAAGCAATGCCCGAGATGCCAAGCAGAAGCTATAATTCGTTAATCTTAGATATTCCATCAAAGGAAAATAATGTAGATTTGTTTTCAGAAGAAGTTTGCTCTGATAATGATACAAACGGGAATGAAGAAAATGAAGAATTTGCTAGCTTTGAGGCAGATGAGGCAGATCTAAGCAGTTTAAATGTAGAATATGCAGCGGAATATGTAGATTTTGGCAGTACCAATGAAGAAAATGATGAAAACTTGCATAGAGGTCCAGGTAGACCAAAAATAGTTCGGACAGGTAATGTTGGTAGACCATGCAAGCAGTATAATATGCTAAATAATATTATAGCATTCGCTGACATAGAAACGCCAAATAATGTGAAGGAGGCACTGTCAGGCAAACATTCGTTTGAGTGGGAGCAATCCATGAAAAGGGAATTTTATGCACTGGTAAAAACAAGACATGGAAGTTAGTAGATCCACCACCTGGCAACAAGGTCATCAGCTCCATGTGAGTTTACAGAATCAAACGAGACGAACAGGGAATTATAAGTAGTTTCAAATCCAGACTTGTTGCCAAAGGTTGTAGCCAACAGCTAGGTGTTAACTATAATGAAACATTCTCACCAGTAATACGTTATGAGAATATAAGGCTTTTATTAGCAGTAGCTGTTGAGAAGGAGTTATACCTGGATCAAATGGACGTATCGAATGCGTATTTAAATAGTGAGCTAGTAGAAAGTATTTATATGAGGCAGCCTGATCATTTTGTCAGCAGCGTATATCCCCAACGCGTTTTAAAGCTAGAAAATGCACTATATGGATTAAAACAGTCGGGTAGAGCATGGAACAGCACCTTGGACAGTACTCTAAAGAAAATGGGATTCAAGGCAGCAAAGAACGAGCCGTGTCTATATATGAAAATATCAAAGGACTCATACAATCTGACTGCAGTCTATGTAGACGACCTCATTATTGCTTGCCGTAACAAAACCGATATGAATAATATTAAAGCAAATCTTAAGAAATGCTTTAGTATACATGATAATGGTCCATTCCCAAGAAGTGATGTAATGGACCTTCGCAAGTGAGAAAAAGGAGATATTTCTGTATGTCAGAAACAGTACATCACTTGCCTGTTGGAAAAATACAAGTTGAACGTGTATCAATCGCTGATTGGTTCTCTGATGTATTTGGCCATATCGACACGCCCTGACATATTACATTCCGTAAGTAAGCTGGCATAACGGAATACGAATCCACACACCGAGCATGAGTCAGGCGCAAAACACGTTCTTCGTTACATGGCGAAGACACTGGAGTTCAAGCTCCATTACTCTAAAACTGGAGTGCCCCTGCATGCGTATGTCGATGCAGACTGGGCTAATGACAACCTTGACAGGAAATCGTACTTTGGGTACGAGTTCTATCTTGCAGACTCGGCTTTTTCTTGGAAGTCAAAGAAGCAATCACTGGTGGCCCTCAGCAGCACAGAAGCCGAATACATTGCACTTTCAACAGCAGCCAAGGAAGCAGTATATCTAAAGCGACTACTTGAAGAAATTGGATACGTTGGCCGATCCTCGCCAATCCAAATCAACGGCGATAATTTGAGCACATAGACATTAAGTATCACCACATAAGAGAAGTAATCGCTAATAATGAAATATCAGTTAGTTTTGTTTCTACAAATGATAATGTTGCTGACATTTTTACAAAGAATTTACTGAAAGAAAAGCACAATAAGTTTGCAAAAATGTTAGGCTTAAATCAAGCAACATTGTAAGTAAAATTAAACTTGAGAAGAAGTGTTGAAGTTTGCAAGTTCAATAACTATAAGTTCATTTATCGATGTTTAAGTTTATATATGAATATATCGCACATAACTAAAATGTAATATGGTTCATCTCTAATTGCTGTTCCTTTAAAGTTCATTCCTGATTAAACGTTTTCTGCATTCGCACGTATTAGAATTCTCCACAGATTATTTAACAGTGAGCAATAAGGCGAGTTTGATTTGCGAATTATGCCTTGTTCAATCATTTCCTTGATTTGTTTGTCGACTTCTTCGTCGAATGTTTGCGCATACTTGTATTGAATTGGGTCTTCGTGTTTACTGGTGAAAGTCAAATTTTCACTTTCTTTGTACTGAATGTCACTAAACTCGAAAAGGATTTTGGTTACTTTGTTTTTTTCTTTATCGATCAGATGTTCTAATCGGAATTGATTTGTTTCATTTAATTCATTATTTATGGCGTAGTTTACTGCTATGTCATTTGTCCTCACGATCATATCTCATTTGAAATGATTGCTCGTTAAGAATAACTGTTTATACCCGTTACTCGTAGAGTAAAAGGCTATATTGTATTCGTTGGAATGTATGTAACAGGGAGAAGGAGGCATGGCAGACCCCATAAAGTATATATATTCTTGATCAGCATGACTAGCCGAGTCGATATAGCCATGTCCGTCTATCGCAAACGAAAGATAAAATGCCCAAGCAGTACAAGTTTGTTTTTGTTTTTTGACACGCCCACTTAAGGGCGTTCTATGTGCATACAAAGGTAAAAACAGGTAAAAATAGCATGTTTTAGTATAGAAAACTTTTTTGTTAGCAATGCTATCTAAACCAAATTGACACCGAAGGTACACGTCTAGCTAGTACATATACTGACCGAGTTTGATCCAAATCGGCCAACTATATCATATAGCTTCCATAGAACAATCGGTAAAAAATACGCTCCAAATATGAATTTATATGAATACATTTTCCGTTAACCAAGCAATTGAAGTGAAACTTACACAGAATATATCTGTCAATAATATAAACATATTGGCTAAGTTTCATCCAAATCGGACAACTATATAGTATAGCTCCCATAAGGACAGTTGGTCAAAAATACGCTGTAAATATGAATTTATATGAATAACTTTTGCGTTGGCCAAGCAATCTTAGTAAAACTCACACAGAATATATCTGTCAATAATATAAACATATTGGCTAAGTTTCATCCAAATCGGACAACTATATCGTATAGCTCCCATAGGGACAATTGGTCAAAAATACGCTGTTAATATGAATTTGTATGAAAATTTTCTGTATTTCCCAAGTCATGTGAATTAAAATCAAAAGAGGCCGATTACCAAAACGATTGTACTATTATTATAATTATATCCCATTGTTAATAATATAATAAGTAAGAAAGGCTACAGTCGAGCGAGCCGACTGTAAAAGACCCCATACTCATTCTAGTGCGCGTTTGACCATACAAATAAGTAATTTTCGAACGATTTGTCCTATGGGAGCTATAGGCTATAGTTGCCCGATCCAAACCAAACTTGGTGAGGATAGTTAAAATGGTACCATACACATAATGTGTTAGTTTGGTTGCCATCGCTCAACTAAAACTTCATGTCTCCATACAAATCACCCATTTTCGACCGATTTGTCCTATGGGAGCTATAGGCTATAGTTGTCCGATCCGGACCAAACTTGGTGAGGATAGTTATAATGGTACCATACACCTAATGTGTTAGTTTGGTTGCAATCGCTCAACTAAAACTTCATGCCTCCATACAAATCACGAATTTTCGACCGATTTGTCCTATGGGAGCTATAGACTATAGTTGTCCGATCCGAACCAAATTTAGTGAGGATAGTTAGATAGGTACCATACACATAATGTGTTAGTTTGGTTGCAATCGCTCTACTAAAACTTCATGCCTCCATACAAATCACGAATTTTCGGCCGATTTGTCCTATGGGAGCTATAGGCTATAGTTGCCCGATCCAAACCAAACTTGGTGAGGATAGTTAAAATGGTACCATACACATAATGTGTTAGTTTGGTTGCCATCGCTCAACTAAAACTTCATGTCTCCATACAAATCACCCATTTTCGACCGATTTGTCCTATGGGAGCTATAGGCTATAGTTGTCCGATCCGGACCAAACTTGGTGAGGATAGTTAAAATGGTACCATACACATAATGTGTTAGTTTGGTTGCCATCGCTCAACTAAAACTTCATGTCTCCATACAAATCACCCATTTTCGACCGATTTGTCCTATGGGAGCTATAGGCTATAGTTGTCCGTTCCTGACCAAATATGGTGAGGATAGTAACAATGGTACCATACACATAATGTGTTAGTTTGGTTACAGTCGCTCAACTAAAACTTCCTTCCAAATTTGGTGGCTCTAGCTCTTGTAGTTTAGAAGTTCCAGGTGTTTATACAGACGGACGGACAGACGGACATCGCTATATCGACTCGGCTGTTGATGCTGATCAAGAATATATATACTTTATGGGGTCGGCCACGCCTCCTTCTGCCTGTTACGCACATTTCGCTTCAGACAAACCTAAGCGCCGAAGATTAAATACCCATGCAGTCATGCATGTTGCGTTCATTGAATTCAGTTACCAGTAGTTTCTATGTATGCTGTATGATATAGTAGTCCGATTAAGATGAAATTTGGTCAGCATTTAGAAAATAGCTTATGTGGACTGTGTGACATGACATTAAAAATTTTCATACCAAGCCTTTGAACCGATTGTTCATATGGATATATGATATAGTGGTTCGATCCAAATGAAGTTTGGTCAACAGCTTTGGAATGATAGCTAATGCTTATGGCGTGAGTTTGGTTGAAATCGCTTAATCGACACTGAAAATTATCATACCAAGCATTTTCATCATTTTCAACCGATTGTTCGTATGGCAGCTACATGATATAGAGGTCCGATTCGGATGAAATTTGGTTTCCACGTGGGATTTGGTACTAAATGCATATAGGCTTAATTTGGTTGAAATAGCTCAAAAAAAAATTTTTTTTCAACCGATTCTTCCTATGGGAGCTATATGATACAGTCATCCGATCCGGCCGATTTTTACAAATGATCTGCCTGCAGAGAGAATACACATCTGTACCAAGTTTCATCAAGATAGCTTTATAACTGAGAGACTAGTTCGCATAGAAACAGACGGACATGGCTATATCGACTCGCCTGTTGATGCTGATCAAGAATATATATACTTTATGGGGTCGGAGACGCCTCCTTCAATGCGTTACAAAAATCGTGACAAAATTTATATACCCTCTGCAAGGGTATAAAAAACAAAAAGAAAGGCTACAGTCGAGCGAGCCGACTTTAAAAGACTCCATACTCATTCTAGTGCGGGTTTTACCACACAATAAAGTAATTTTCGAACGATTTGTCCTATTGGAGCTATAGATTATAGTTGTCCGATCCGGACCAAACTTGGTGAGGATAGTAACAATGGTACCATACACATAATATGTTAGTTTCGTTACAGTCGCTCAACTAAAACTTCATGTCTCCACACAAACCACCAAATTTCGGCCGATTTGTCCTATGGGAGCTATAGACTATAGTTGTCCGATCCAGACCAAATTTGGTGAGGATATTTACAAAAGTACCATACACATAATGTGCTAGTTTGGTTACAGTCGCTCTACTAAAACTTCATGTCTCCATACAAATCAAAAATTTTCGGCCGAATTTTAGGCTATAGTTGTTTGATCCGGACCAAATTAAGTGAGGACAGTTAGATAGGTACCATACACATAATGTGTCAATTTTGTCTCCCTAGCTCTAGTCGTTTTTAAGTTATGATGATGTGAAAATAGTATTTTACAATTTCCGGGGGCGGTAAGGGGCGCGGCAAAGATTTGAAACAAACTTGTTCTGCTCGCGAAGCAGACGGACTTTTATTCCAAATTTGGTGGCTCTAGCTCTTGTAGTTTAAAAGATCGAGATCATACAGAAGGACGGACAGACGGACATCGCTATAACGTCTCGGCTGTTGATGCTGATCAAGAATATATATACTTTATGGGGTCGGAAAAGCCTACTTCTGCCTGTTACGCACATTTCGCTTCAGACAAACCTAATAGACCCCTCTACTCTTTTTTAGAGTACGGGGTCTAAAAGAGAGCCATAAAACTATTGATATCTCACCCCTTAAAAGCGGGGAATGGAAGAAGAAAATCCAAGTCAAGTTAGGAATTCCATTAATGCATTTTTACACTCTCTGCAAGAGAGAGTATATCGGGTTTGTGAAAAAAAAGTATGTAACAGGCAGAAGGAGGCGTGACAGACCCCATAAAGTATATATATTCTTGATCAGCATCACAAGCCGAGTCGATATAGCCATGTCTGTCCGTCTGTCTGTCTGGCCGTATGAACAAACATATTTAAAAGATGGTAAGAGCTACAAGTTTGAATTTAGTCACAATCGACTCGATATTGAGTTAGTCAATACAAGAATCTTTTTTTTTTCGATGCCACGCCCCATTCGCCCACAATGAGCAAAAAACTAGACATACCTCGTAAAAAACTGATGTTTTGGGCGAATATCTCAGTAACTATGGCACTTAGAAACACCAATATTGGTATGCATGTTCCTTGAGACGGCATAAATGCATCGTTATTAAAAATATTGGACTGCCACGCCCCCTTATCCCACAAGAAATAAAATAACTTCCAAACTTCGATCCCGATTTTAAGGCATATGTTCTTATCGTACAGTATTGTTATTTCACATTCGTTTGAAGACAAAGTATATCAAACTATCCTGAAAGTTTTATATAAATCGGACAATAAACAAAAGAGCTAGACATGTAACAAAGTTTATAATTTAACGCTATGTCACTGCATGTGTGCAAGCGAGACAGCAACATAGCGGCAGCGCTGCCCGCGAATGCTGGCCGTGCCAACCAATTGTGTATGTATAACATATACACACATACATATGTGCGTGCATACTTATAATGTCAAATGTATATGTGTGTGTATACATATAATCAGATGTTTTTGTTTCAACGTGTTTTGTTGCAAGTATCAATTGATATACTTGGATACCGACTTTATTAAAATGATCGGGAGTAAAATGCAGAGAGTATTCTACGGTCGGGCGTGCTCGACTGTACTTTTCTTTCTTGTTACTAAATAACATTGCGAAATGGATTTTTTTTTAAATAATCATCAAATCAACATAAGCATTCTAATAGTGCTAACTTATTAGAACTGAAACTATATTCTTCCAAATTCTCTTCGGATCGCACGTGTATAATCGATACAATGGACAAGATCGAATGGGATAATTTCAAAATAAGCTCCGTATACTTTATTTTACAATGTAACTGAGAAATCCCATACTCATGGCTGTGTTTCTACCGCGTGGAATCATCCAAATTGAAATTCTTTTTTACACAATTTATTTAGCTACCTGTTGCCAAAATGACTAAGGATGGGTAAGATCCTTACAAAATAACCTTTGTTAAGAGTAACTATGTCTGGTATAATTTACAAAATGATTTTACGCAACTTTTTTAGTGAAACACACATGACGGAAATTACCATATTTGCTTGCTCTCTTCTTCTTCCATACCTATGCCACGCATTTTTACCGCGAGATTGCGTTAGTTTTATGACTCTTGTTTCTAAACGGGCAAGTTCGGGCAAAGGAAACTAAATAGACATATTACAGGAAGGTTCCTCCTATCATATGTATATAGTTTCACTTTGACCTTGGACGAACTTTAGAAGTTAAGTCCAACTTCAGTTAAAACAAGAAAGAAAGGTTATCTTCGGCTCGCTGAAGATTAAATACCCTTGCAGTCATGCATGTTGCGTTCATTGAATTCAGTTACCAGTGGTTTCTATGTATGCTGTATGATATAATATTCCGATTAAGATGAAATTTGGTCAGCATATAGGAAATGATAGCTTATGTGGACTGCGTGAATTTGGTTGAAATCGCTTAATAGACATGAAAAATTGTCATACTAAGCCTTTGAACCGATTGTTCCTATGGCAGCTATATGATATAGTGGTTCGATCCGAACGAAGTTTGGTCAACAGCTTGGGAATGATAGCAAATGGTTATGGCGTGAGTTTGGATGAAATCGCTCAATCGACACTGAAAATTTTCATACTAAGCATTTTTATCATTTTCCACCGATTGTTCCTATTGCAGCTATATGATATAGTGGTTCGATCCGAATGAAGTTTGGTCAACAGCTGGGGAATGATAGTAAATGCTTATGGCGTGAGTTTGGTTGAAATCGCTCAATCGACACTGAACATTTTCATACTAAGCATTTTCATCATTTTCGACCGGTTCTTCCTATTGCAGCTATATGATATAGTGGTCGATTCGGATGAAAATTTGGTTTCCACATAAGATTTGGTACTAAATGCATATAGGCTTAATTGTTTTTAACCGATTTTTTCTATGGGAGGTATATGATATAGTCATTCGATGCGGCCGATTTTTACAAATGATCTGCCTGCAGAGAGAATACACATCTGTACCAAGTTTCATCAAGATAGCTTTAAAACTGAGAGACTAGTTCGCATAGAAACAGACGGATAGACGGACAGACAGACGGATAGACAGACGGACAGACAGACGGACATGGCTATGTCGACTTGCCTGTTGATGCTGATCAAGAAAATATATACTTTATGGGGTTGGAGACGCATCCTTCAATGCAGTTACAAACTTCGTGACAAAATAAATACCCGCAAGGAAATAAAAAAATTGCTCAAAAATTGTCAATTTTTTAATCTTATTTGTAATAAACAGTTATTTAGTGAAATTTTAAATTCATACTAAATTTTTTTAAGAATTAATATACTTATAATATAAAAATAGGAACATTAAGATCGATCGAATAGTTCGCCCAAAATTCAATTTTAAAGTTGATACTTAGCGACAAAAGAGTTTGCATTTTGGTATATTTCAGAAAGTATGTCAACTTCGAGAGGCTCCAGCACCCACAATTTTCAACCGACTTCAAAAATATTTTGGATCTATCACCTATGATCATTTCTTAACCAAACCCAATTTTTTTTTTTATCGAAGAATGCCATCTCAAAAATGATTTTGGCCATGATTTTCGAATCGCTGCCCCAGTGTGCGGCGCTCGAACCCATGATCCCCGGTTAACATAGAAGTGGGAAGAATCAGACCTAAGAGTTAACTCTTTTATTGAAACAAAGTGTAAACAACCAATTTGTTCATTAAATTCAGTCGGACATTGCTATATCATCTCGGCTGTTCATGCTGATCAAAAATGTATATATCTTATGGGGTCGGAAAAGCCTCCTTCTACCTGTTACGAACTTTTCGCTTCAGACAAACTTAATAGACCTCTATACTCTTTTTATTATACTCTCTGCAAGAGAGAGTATATTGGGTTTGTGAAAAAAAATGTATGTAACAGGCAGAAGGAGGCGTGGCAGACCCCATAAAGTATATATATTCTTGATCAGCATCACAAGCCGAGTCGATATAGCCATGTCCGTCTGTCCGTCTGTCTGTCTGTCCGTCTGTCTGTCTGTCTGCCCGTATGAACAAACAGATTTCAGCGATGGTAAGAGCTACAAGTTTGAATTTGGTCAGTATCGACTCGATATTTAGTCAGTCAATACAAGAATCTTTGATGTTTTAGGCGAATATCTCAGTAACTATGGCACTTAGGAACACCAATTTTGGTATGCAAGTTCCTAATGAAGGCATAAGTATAATGACATTAAATATTTTTAACTGCTACGTCCCCTTTTCTCACAAGAAATAAAGTAATTTTTAAACTTAAATGTCAATTTTAAGGCATATGTTCTTATCGTACAGTATTGTAATTTGAAAATCATTTGAAGACAAAATATATCAAACTACCCTGAAAGTTGCATATATATCGGACAATAAACAAAAGAGTTTGACACGTTAAAAGTTTATAATTAAAGGCCATGTTACTGCATACAAACATGTGAGCGAAGAAAGAAAAGTACAGTCAAGCACGCCCGACCGTAGAATACTCTCTGCATTTTATTCCCGATTTTATATAATACAAGCAATATACCCGCAGCTTCACTTGCGTTACAGTTTTATAAAAATGATCATTATAGTCAATTCTGTAAATTTGAAGAAAACGGTTAAACTCAAAATCAAAAGCACTAAAAATTATTTTTCATCTCTACATCACCCCTGAAGTAGAAAATTCGGCGCAGTAAAGCCGCAATATATTATGTGTTTGTTTTGTTATATCAATTCCAGTTATAAATATGTAAATTTGTGTTTTGTTTGTTCATACAAAAATTGCGCTTGATATTGATATCGATAGGTAAAGTACTCATGATTTGGAATATTGATATCGATAGGCAAGCTATTGAATTTAACAGTCAGTATCGACAAAACTGTCGACCGATTCGACTGTTAAAGAACCCGTACTCATTCTAGGGGGCATTAAACCAAACAAAAAAGTAATTTTTTATTCTACTCTCTACTAACACTACATGTCTTCATACAAATGTTCCATTTTCCACCAGTTTGTCGTATATGAGCTATAGGTTATAGTGGTCCCAACCAAGCCTGGTAAGGAAATTTATTTTAGTACCGTACACACAATGTGGGAATTTAGTCTCGAAAACCCTAGTCGATTCCAATTAATGGTTTTATAAAATTTTTTTACAATTTGCGTTTTCTGTAGGGGGCATGGCAACAATTCGATATAAACTTGATTTGCGTACACTACAGACGGACTTTAATTCTGAATTTGGTGGCTCTAGATCTCTAGTCTTTGTGATTTAGATGCTCATACAGACGGAAGGACAGGCTGACAGACGGAAATTGCTATATATAATCGGCTGTAGATGGTGTTCTAGAATATACATACTTTATGAGGTCGGGCACGCCTCCTTCTGCTGTTATTAAATAATTAAATAATCAAAATGAGATGCAATGTATAGAACAAAGCTCACATACTGTCTACTAAATCTTTAGGGTTTTTCTATTACAGCCATTGAATTGATTTTTCACCTATATTTCAAATTCAGGTGTTTTAAATAGTGTTCCGATCGTAACCAAATTTGGATGAACTGTGTAAAATGATACCATGCATGTATTCTGTGAGTTTGATAAAGATATCTTTTACTTTAATATTTACCTATAATTTCTATGACAAGTGTATGAAAAAATAGTCTGATCTTAACAAAGGTTTGTCAGCTAGTACAAAACGACAATTTACATGTTTCCTGTAAATTTGGATATGACAGCTTTAAGGATAACAAACTTTTTAGACCCCGTACTCTAAAAAAGAGTATAGGGGTCTATTAAGTTTGTCTGAAGCGAAATGTGCGTAACAGGCAGAAGGAGGCTTTTCCGACCCCATAAAGTATATATATTCTTGATCAGCAGCAACAGCCGAGACGATATAGCGATGTCCGTCTGTCCGTCTGTCTGTCTGTCCGTCTGTCCGTCTGTCCGTCCGTCTGTATGATCACCTAAATCTTTTAAACTACAAGTGCTAGAGCCACCAAATTTGGAATGAAAGTCCGTCTGCTTCGCGAGCAGATCAAGTTTATTTCAAATCTTTGCCACGCCCCTTACCGCCTCCGCAAATTGTAAAAAACTATTTTCACATCACCATAACTTGAAATCGACTAGAGCTAGGGAGACCAAATTCACATATTATGTGTATGGTACCTATCTAACTATCCTCACTAAATTTGGTCCGATCGGACAACTATAGCCTATAGCTCCCATAGGACAAATCGGCCGAAAATTCGCGATTTGTATGGAGGCATGAAGTTTTAGTTGAGCGATTGCAACCAAACTAACACATTATGTGTATGGTACCATTATAACTATCCTCACCAAGTTTGGTCCGGATCGGACAACTATAGCCTATAGCTCCCATAGGATAAATCGGTCGAAAATGGGTGATTTGTATGGAGACATAAAGCTTTAGTTGAGCGATTGCAACCAAACTAACACATTATGTGTATGGTACCATTATAACTATCCTCACCAAGTTTGGTCCGGATCGGACAACTATAGCCTATAGCTCCCATAGGACAAATCGGTCGAAAATGGGTGATTTGTATGGAGACATGAAGTTTTAGTTGAGCGATTGCAACCAAACTAACACATTATGTGTATGGTACCATTATAACTAACCACACCAAGTTTGGTCTGGATCGGGCAACTATAGCCTATAGCTCCCATAGGACAAATCGTTCGAAAACTACTTATTTGTATGGTAAAACGCGCACTAGAATGAGTACGGGGTCTTTTACAGTCGGCTCGCTCGACTGTAGCCTTTCTTACTTGTTCATACTAATTAAAATTTGACCTTCGACATCGAATTTAACCCTCTTTCAATCAAAATTTTGCAAAACGCCGTCTTATTGCACGATAAAGTTATGAGACCTAAGTTGTGTGAAAATTTTATCTGAATAGGACCTTTGGCTTGGTGTGTAGCGTGATAGGTCAGAAGGAGGCGTGGCCGACCCCATAAAGTATATATATTCTTGATCAGCATCAACAGCCGAGACGATATAGCAATGTCCGTCTGTCCGTCCGTCCGTCTGTCCGTCCGTCTGTATGAACACCTGGATCTTCTAAACTACAAGAGCTAGAGCCACCAAATTTGGAATGGAAGTCCGTTTGCTTCGCGAGTAGATCAAGTTTATTTCAAATCTTTGCCACGCCCCCCACCGCCCCCGCAAATTGTAAAAAACTTTTTTCACATCAACATAACTTGAAAACGATTAGAGCTAGAGTGACCAAATTTACACATTATGTGTATGGTACCATTATAACTATCCTCACCAAGTTTCATATGGAGCGGACAACTATAGCCTATAGCTCCCATGGGACAAATCGGTCGAAAATGGGTGATTTGTATGGAGACATGAAGTTTTTGTAAAGCGATTGAGATCAGACTAACACATTATGTATATGGTACCATTATAACTATCTTCACCAAGTTTGGTCCGGATCGGACAACTATACCCTATAGCTCCCATAGGACAAATCGGTCAAAAATGGGTGATTTGTATGGAGACATGAAGTTATAGTTGAGCAATTGCAACCAAACTAACACATTATGTATATGGTACCATTATAACTATCTTCACCAAGCTTGGTCCGGATCGGACAACTATAGCCTATAGCTCCCATAGGACAAATCGGTCGAAAATTGGTGATTTGTATGGAGACATGACGTTTTAGTTGAGCGATTGCAACCAAACTAATACAGTATGTATATGGTACCATTATAACTATCTTCACCAAGTTTGGTCCGGATCGGACAACTATAGCCTATAGCTCCCATAGAACAAATTGGTCGAAAATTGGTGATTTGTATGGAGACATGAAGTGTTAGTTGAGCGATTGCAGCCAAACTAACACATTATATATATGGTACCATTATAACTATCCTCACCAAGTTTGGTCCGGATCGGACAACTATAGCCTATAACTCCCATAGGACTAATTGGTCGAAGATTGTTGATTTTTATGGAAAAACGCGCACTAGAAGGAGTACGGGGTCTTTTACAGTATGCTCGCTCGACTGTAGCCTTTCTTACTTGTTTTTTAACTCGAATAAACCACATGTATTTGCTTTAAATAAAACGCTTAATATATAATTGCCGCATCCGGTACTCAAGTAGCCACAGATCGAAAATTATTGTGGAAACTTTGGATTATACCCAAGCTAGCATATCTATAAAAGAATTGTGTGCTCAAAATAAATAACAAATGTTCGAAAATTACTGTGGAAACATTAATAGAGCATCAAAGTAAACGAAACAATAAAAGTATTTTTTATTTAAAACTAAAAAAAAAAAGGTGCAGAAAAAAATTATTGTGCAAATCTTATCCAACGAAACAATAGAAAAGCTGTGCAAAATTTACAAAATAATTAAAAACAATTATTGTGGAAACTCTGAACATTATCTGAGAAAACCAAACAACAAAAAAAAAATAAAATTTGTGGTAATGAAATCAAATTTATAAAAAAAAACAAGAAAAGAAAGGTTATCTTCGGTTCGCCGAAGATTAAATACCCTTGCAGTCATGCATGTTGCGTTCATTGGATTCAGGTACCAGTGGTTTCTATGTGTGCTGTTTGATAAAGTAGTCTGATTTAGAAGAAATTTGGTCAGCATATAGGAAATAATAGATTATGTAGACTGCGTGAATTTGGTTGAAATCGCTCAATAGACATTAAAAATTTTCATACTAAGCCTTTGAGCCGATTGTTCCTATGGCAGCTATATGATATAGTGGTTCGATCCGAATGAAGTTTGGTCAACAGCTGGGGAATGATTGCAAATGCTTAAGGCGTGGTTGAAATCGCTCAATCGACACTGAACATTTTCATACTAAGCATTTTCATCATTTTCAACCGATTGTTCCTATGGCAGCTATATGATATAGTGGTCCGATTCCGATGAAATTCGGTTTGCACATGGGATTTTATACTAAATGCATATAGACTTAATTTGGTTGAAATAGCTCAAAAAAATTTTTTTTCAACCGATTGTTCCTATAGGAGCTATATGATATAGTCATCCGATCCGGCCGATTTTAACAAATGATCTGCCTGCAAAGAGAATTCACATCTGTACCAAGTTTCATCAAGATAGCTTTAAAACTGAGAGACTAGTTCGCATAGAAACAGACGGACAGACGGACAGACAGACGGACATGGCTATATCGACTCGACTGTTGATGCTGGTCAAGAATATATATACTTTAAGGGGTCGGAGACGCCTCCTTCAATGCGTTACAAACTTAATATACCCTCTGCAAGGGTATAAAAAGATAGAATGCTATAGTCGGCTGGCGACTGTAGGATACCCGTTACTCAGTTTAATTATATTATTAACAACGGGATATGGTAATAATAATAGTATAATCGTTTAGGCAATCGACCCTATTGATTTTAGTTCATGCAAATTCATATTTACAACGAATTTTTGACCAATCGTACCTATAGGAGCTATACGATATAGTCGTCCGATTTGAAACTTGGTCAGCATGTTTCTGTTATTGACAAATATATTCTGTGTGAGTTTCACTATGATTGCTTGGCCAACGGAAAAGTTATTCATATAAATTCATATTTGGAGCGAATTTTTAACCGATTGTCTCTATGGGAGCTATACGATGTAAATGTCCGATTTGAATGAAACTTGGGCAGCATGTTTATATTATTGACAAATATAATCTGTGTAAGTTTCACTTCGATTGATTGGCCAACGCAAAAGTTATTCATATAAATTCATATTTAGAGCGTATTTTTGACCGATTGTCCCTATATGAGCTATACGATATACTTGTCCGATTTGGATCAAACTTGGTCAGTATATGTACTCAATAGACGTTTACTTTTTGTGTCGATTTGGTTTAGATAGCATTGCTAACAAAAGTGGGAAAATTAGTGATTTGTATGGAGACATGTAGTTTAGCTTGAGCGATCGCAACCACATTCAGAAATTATGTGTATGGTATCATTATAACTATCCTTACCAAGTTTGGTACGGATCAGACAACTTTAGGGTATAGCTTCCATAGGATAAATCGGTCGAAAATTGTTGAGTTGTATGGAGACATGTGGTTTAGGTTGAGGTATCATTAAAACTATCCTTTCCAAGTTTGGTCCGGATCGGACAACTATAGCCTATAGCTTCCATATGACAAATCGGTCGAAAATTAGTGATTTGTATGGAGACATGTAGTTAAGCTTGAGCGATCGCAACCACATTCACAAATTATGTGTATGGTATCATTATAACTATCCTTACAAAGTTTGGTCCGGATCGGACAACTTTAGGGTATAGCTTCTATAGGATAAATCGGTCGAAAATTGTTGACTTGTATGAAGACATGTAGTTTAGGTTGAGCGATTGCAACCAAACTACCACTTTATGTGTATGGTACCTTTATAACTATCCTCAACAAGTTTATTACGGATCGGACAACTACAGCCTATAGCTTCCATAGGTCAAATCGGTCAAAAATTGGTGATTTGTATGGAGACATGAAGTTTTAGTTGAGCGATTGCAAGCAAACTAACACATTTTGTATATGGTACTATTATTACTATCCTCACCAATTTTCGTCTGTACTTGTTGTGTACATTCATGTATTATGTGCCGCTTCTATGCTTGCACTTTCTATATTCTCCTATGCACTGACTCGTTTGGGCACTGTTACCTGATTATCAGAAGAGTTGCTCATGGGCTCAATTCTGGGTGTGATTTCCAAGATGTCTATGGGTGGGAACTCAAGTGTCTTCAACTCCAGGCGGTTCAGCTCTTAGCTTCCACTAATGCCAACAGCTCCAAGGAAGATCCAACTATTTTATTCAAAACTGACACGCACTACAAACCAAGCCTTGAAATGTCTTATAGACCAGCGAACGCGATTGAAAGTCCCTGCTCAGGCGCCAATGCAAAATCGAAACAAACATATGAAAATAAAAGCAAATTCCAATAAGTAAAAATTTATTTGGGATTTGGCAATCGCGGAAAGGCTTGGCACACTGCGTGTGGTTACAACGATATCGAACAGCAAACTCCCCGCCGCTCGCGACAGCCGCATTACAGAAAACAAGAACTTACTGTCTACCTTAATTATAAGAGATTTGCTTACACTTCTTTAATTCAGTAACTTCATCTAATTACATATTCTAACAATTCATAAAGATTCCTTTTACTATTAGCCTTTGGTTATGATTCAACAATAAGGTTCATCCTTATATGTCCTTATATTCACCTCTTTTATAATTTTTGATTGGGCCTTTTTGTTGTTTAGACCCCGTATTATAATAAAGAGTAGAGGGGTCCATTTGACAAATAACAAGTAAGAAAGGCTACAGTCGACCGAGCCGACTGTAAAAGACCCCGTAAAATGATAAGTTATGGTGATGTGAAAATAGTTTTTTACAATTTACGGGGGCGGTAAGGGGCGTGGCAAAGATTTGAAATAAACTTGATCTGCTCGCGAAGCAGACGGACATTCATTCCAAATTTGGTGGCTCTAGCTCTTGTAGTTTAAAAGATCCAGGTGATCACACAGACGGAAGGACAGACGGACAGACAGACAGACGGACATTACTAAATCGTATCGGCTGTTGATGTTGAACAAGAATATATATACTTTATGGGGTCGGAAAAGCCTCCTTCTGCCTGTTACTCACATTTCGCTTCAGACAAACTTAATAGACCCCTATACTCTTTTTTAGAGTACGGGGTCTAAAAGCATACTGACCGCGTTTCATCCAAGTCGAACGACTATATCTAATAGCTCAATTAGCGACGATCTGTCAAAAAAAGGCTGTAAATATGAATTTATAGGAAAAACTTCTGCGTTGGCCAAGAAATCTTAGTGAAACTCACACAGAATATGTTTGTCAATAATATAAACATACTGACAAAGTTATATTGCCCCGATATGGACGATAGGTCAAAACTACGCTGTAAATATGAATTTGTATGAAAAGTTTCTGTGTTTCACAAGCCATCTGAATTAAACTCACTAGGGTCAATTGCCTAAACGATTGTACTATTATAATTATCATATCCCGTTGTTGATAATATAATAAAGCTGAGTAACGGGTATCCCAAAGTCGCGAGACGACAATAGCATTATTTCTTGTTATTTTAATAAAATTGAACCATTCAACACATAGATGCGTCAAACGGAAGATTTTTTAATAGCAAACGCTTGCCTACTCATGGACCCCCAAAGAGCTTCGTTCTTGTGTTCTCGTGTCGCTTTTATATGTTTTTCTCTTTCTAGCATGCCAGATACATACATTTTGTGACATCTCACAACGACCGATTTTAGCAACCACCTCACTGCTAAAATTTCTGTTTTCAACAAGATTGCGATCCAGTTAGGAAGTTAAGCTGCTTGTATTGGGATATGTATGGTTTTAGGCCGACCGCATTCAAGTGTCGCGGTGGCGTAGATGATTAGTGCTAGATCGATGAACAGGGAGTCGTGGGTTCGATCCCTGGTCCCGCCATCAAATAACAAGTAAGAAAGGCTACAGTCGAGCGAGCCGACTGTAAAAGACCCCGTACTCACAAAAGTGCGCATTTTCCATACGAAAAAGAAGAAAAACGAAGTAATTCACATTTTGTATACATACATATTTATATACGAATGTATGTAAATATATACACAATTAAATGCACAATTTCCTTACTTGGCTTATTTTTAAAATAAGCCGTATTGATATAAGTATGTAAATGTTTTAAATATCGAAATACTTCTTCTTATTATTCAATGTTTTGGAAACAGGTTTTAAAATAAAAGAAATATAATTTATTTAAAATAGTGCTTATAATTAAAATAGAAATTTTATATATTAACTTTGACTGGGACTCGAACCTGCGACCCACGCCGGTTTGCAAATGAACGAACCGTAACCCTACCAATTGGTCCACGCTCTACTTCCAAATCGCGTTGATTATTCTCATTGACATTTAATATAAGGCGGGAGTGCATTTTAAAATGTGTTATCATGCGAGACAACAACTATACAAATAAATATGTATTGGAATTGAAATCTTTTAGTTAAAATGGTAAAAATTAAAACAATATCTGCGTTCAGTAGCATTGCATGAATCTGTATAGTAACAGAATTTATTTTTGGCGCGTCCCAAAATCAGTTCGGAACAAGTACCAATGAGCGCTAAATGCCGATCAACTGAACAACTTACTTCAATTGAACTACGTTAAGCAGTTCAAAGCAGTTGAACAAGTGCAAAGCATAAGCAAAAATATGTATGTATGTATGTATGTATGAATATACATTCATTTTACACATTAATAAATGTATGTACGTGCAAGGGAGTTTACTGAATTGTTTTGGACTTTCGTATTACTTCTTTTATAGCATACCATGTTATGCAAATACATTTTAAATACAAATAAACGTTATTATTATTTAAAATAGGTTTAGAATTTGTGTTAAAATTAAAAAATTTGTATTTAACTTTGGCTGGACTCGAACCTGGGACCCACGCGGATTTGCAAAATAATGAACCGCGACCCTACCAATAAGACCACGCTCTGTTGATAATTCAGTTGGATTATTTTCATTCACATCCAATAATTGCTTATTTAACACAGTACACTGTTTGCTGCAGTTTGTGTAGTTAAACGTAGACTTTTCTATTGCAAGCAGTGCAAACTAACAATTTGTACATAAAATTCAGCATTTTTGATTAATTTGTTTAATATGTTGTTGTTCTCCGATGTGCGTAACAGGCAGAAGGAGGCGTGGCCGACCCCATAAAGTATATATATTCTTGATCAGCATCAACAGCCGAGACGATATAGCAATGTCCGTCTGTCCGTCCGTCCGTCTGTCCGTCCGTCTGTATGAACACCTGGATCTTCTAAACTATAAGAGCTAGAGCCACCAAATTTGGAATGAAAGTCCGTCTGCTTCGCGAGCAGATCAAGTTTATTTCAAATCTTTGCCACGCCCCCTACCGCCCCCGCAAATTGTAAAAAACTTTTTTCACATCACCAGAACATGAAAACGATTAGAGCTAGAGAGACCAAATTCACACATTATGTGTATGGTACCATTATAACTATCCTCACCAAGTTTCATCCGGATCGGACAACTATAGCCTATAGCTCCCATAGGACAAATCGGTCGAAAATTTGTGATTTGTATGGAGACATGAAGTTTTAGTTGAGCGATTGAGACCAAACTAACACATTATGTATATGGTACTATTATAACTATCTTCACCAAGTTTGCTCCGGATTGGACAACTATAGCCTATAGCTCCCATAGGACAAATCGGTCGAAAATGGGTGATTTATATGGAGACATGAAGTTTTAGTTGAGCGATTGCAACCAAACTAACATATTATGTATATGGTACCATTATAACTATCCTCACCAAGTTTGGTCCGGATCGGACAACTATAGCCTATAGCTCCCATAGGACAAATCGGTCGAAAATGGGTGATTTGTATGGAGACATGAAGTATTAGTTAAGCGATTGCAGCCAAACTAACACATTATATATATGGTACCATTATAACTATCCTCACCAAGTTTGAACCGGATCGGACAACTATAGCCTATAGCTCCCATAGGACAAACCGGTCGAAAATTGGTGAATTGTATGGAAAAACGCGCACTAGAAGGAGTACGGGGTCTTTTACAGTCGGCTCGCTCGACTGTAGCCTTTCTTACTTGTTTTATTTCAATTCAAATTCAGAGAATTGTATTTTTTAGGCATATGTTCTTATCGTACAGTATTGTAATTTGAAATTCGATTGGATTCAAATTATATTAAGCTATTCTGAAAGTTGCAGATAAATCGGACTATAAACAAAAGAGCGTAACAAAGTTTATACTTGAACGCAATGGCAATGCATGTGTGCAAGCGAGACAGAAACATACAAGCATATGAACGAACGTTTTCGCTGCTTGTGAGCGAATGCTGGTCGTGCCGACCAACTGTATATGTATTACATATACATACATTTTTATGTATGCGCATACATAGAATGTCAAACGTATATGTTTGTGCATACATACAAACACATATTTGTTTCAACGTGTTTTATTGCAAGTACTTTTAATTAACATAACCGAGTTTTTAAAAACAATTGGGAATAAAATGCAGAGAGTATTCTACATTCGGGCGTGCTCCGTCCAATGCCAAATCAATAAAAAGAGCCATAAAACTATTGATACCTCACCGCTTAAATGCGGAAATCGAAGAAGAAATAGGAAGTTAAGTTAGGAATTTGTATAATGCATTTTTTTTAAATAACCATCAACTTAAGGATATCAAATAGTCCTAACTTTTTGGAGATGCAACAAAGTATCACAAGCTATCCTGAAAGTTGCATACAAATCGGACAATAAACAAAAGAGCTAGACACGTAACAAAGTTAACAATTGCACGCAATGTCAATGCATGTGTGCAAGCGAGACAGAAGCATATAAACATGTGAGCGAACGTTTTCGCTGCTTGTGTAGCGACAGCGCTGCTCGCGGACGATGCACGTACATGTATGCATACGATACGATAAATCATATATCGATATTCAATACAATAGTAATTATAATTGCGATATGATAAAGAGTGTGATGTTTGGTCATTATGTCTATATCTATAGCGATATACCGTATTTGAATTCAGTTGTTGGTAATATCGATATTTGATTTGATGTGATATTTTAATTAATATAGATATCGGCATTATCTTGGCGATTAGCAATAAGCTCGACTGTAACCTTTCTTACTTGTTCAAATAAAATTTGTACGTATATATATGTAGATATTATTAAAGATGTTGTTGGGTACACCGCGGCTATAACTAGCCATACATAAAGAGTAATCTTAGCTCACCTCGTCGTCAAAAGGTATCGGCTGTGTTATTCCGGGGTTTTCGTTGGTGTTTCTCCTGGTAGTGGAGGGGTTCTGCGTGCTTCGTTGTCGATCGCTGGATGTTCCTGGTCGTTGTCGTGAGCGTTGTTATTCGGGAGTTGGCTTTGTTTATTCCGGACTGAACTTTCGCACTTTAATTCTATTTTCTGTTCAAGCTAAATTGAAGCGTCCGAAAATTTTAAGCACGCTTACTTACACAGTGAGGCAGCGGGCCGAAAAGCCTTACAAAAATCATATGTTTTGAACCAATAAAGCTATTTGAAAAAGAATATAAAAAACATTCAATATAAGACATATTAAGCTATGAAATGAATGTTTAATCAGTGTGTTCGGTCAACAGGGTGGTTAAAGGTCAAAGTTCACTAATCTTTCTGCTCATATTAGACATATAATATAAAAATTAAATATACAATTTTTTATCACAAATTAATGTTTTAAATGTTATTTCTAAATTGATGCTACACTTTAATATTTTTAAGACATATTCTGAACAAATGTACTTCCAACACTTTTATACTCTCTGCAAGAGAGAGTATATTGGGTATGTGAAAAGTATTTAACAGGCAGAAGGAGGCGTGGCAGACCCTATAAAGTATACATATTCTTGATCAGCATCACTAGCTGAGTCGATATAGCCATGTCCGTCTGTCCGTCCGTATGAACAAACAAATTTCAGAGATGTTAAGAGCTACAAGCTTGACTTTGGTCACAATCGACTCGATATTAAGTCAGTTAATAAAAGAATCTTTTTTTTTTGATGCCACGCCCCGTTCGACCACAATGAGCAAACAACTAGAAACACCTCGTAAAAAATTGATGGTTTAGGCGAATATTTCAGTAAATATGGCACTTAGGAAAACCCATTTTGGTATGTAGGTTTCTAGAGACGCTATAATTGTATTGTCATCAAAAATTTTGGACTGCCACGCCCCCTTTTCTCACAAAAAATAAGATAATTTGCAAACTTCAATGCCGATTTTTCTAGCGGCAGCGCTGCCCGCGAATGCTGGCTGTGCCGAGCAATTGTATATGTATAACATATACACAAATACATATGTGCGTGCATACTTTTAATGTCAAATGTATATGTGTGTGTATACATACAAACAGATGTTTTTGTTTCAACGTGTTTTGTTGCAAGTATCAATTGATATATCCGACTACCGATTTTATTAAATGATCGAAAATAAAATGCAGAGAGTATTCTACGGTCGGGCGTGCTCGACTGTACTTTTCTTTCTTGTTTAGAGTACGGGGTCTAAAAAGAAAAGCGGAGTGATTCATATTTTGTATACATACATATCTATAAACATATGTATGTAAATGTATACACAATTATACTTGGGTTATTTAAAACAAGTAAGAAAGGCTACAGTCGAGCGAGCCGACTGTAAAAGACCCCGTACTCATGCTAGTGCCCGAATTATGTATTAAAGCGTTTTTAGACCCCGTACTCTAAAAAAAAGTATAGGGGTTTATTAAGTTTGTCTGAAGCGAAATGTGCGTAACAGGCAGAAGGAGGCGTGGCCGACCCCATTAAGTATATATATTCTTGATCAGCATCAACAGCCGAGACGATATAGCAATGTCCGTCTGTCCGTCTGTCCGTCCGTCTTTGCCACGCCCCTTACCGCCCCCGCAAATTGTAAAAAACTATGGTCACCTCGGAAAAATTGATGTTTTAAGCAAATATCTCAGTAACTATAGCACTTAGGAATACCATTTTTGGTATGTAAGTTGCTAGAGACAGCATAAATGCATTGTCATTAAAATTTTTGGACTGCCACGCCCCGTTTTCCCACAAGAATGAAATAATTTTCAAACTTCAATGCCATTTTTAAGGCATTTGCACTTATCGTACGGTATTGTAATTTCAAATTCGTTTGGAGACAAAGTATCACAAACTATCCTGAAAGTTGCATACAAATCGGACAATAAACAAAAGAGCTAGACACGTAACAAAGTTTACAATTACACGCAACGTCAACTTGTGTAGCGACTGCACTGCTTGCGGACGATGCACGCACATGTATGCATACTATACGATTTATTATATATCGATATTCAATACCATAGTAATTATAAATGCGATATAATATCGCTTGCGATATTTGGTCATTATGTCTATATCTATAGCGATCGTATATGAATTCAGTTGTAGATAATATCGATATTTGATTTGATGTGATATTTTAATTAATATCGATATCGGCATTTTCTTGGCGATTTGCATCCCTATTACAAACTGATGGTTTCGTTTCAAAGTGTTTTATTGCAAATACTATGAGTACGGGGTCTTTTACAGTCGGCTAGCTCGACTGTAGCCTTTCTTACTTGTTTTATTTTAATTCAAATTAAATTTAAATTTAAATTTAATTTCAAATTGTAAAACACGGCATATTTTTTAAAATAAGCCAAGTAAGGAAATTGTGCATTTAATTGTGTATATATTTATATACATTTGTATATAAAAATGCATGTATACAAAATGTGAATCACTCCGTTTTTCTTGTTTTTCGAATGGAAAATGCGCACTTCTGTTAGTACGGGGTCTTTTACAGTCGGCTCGCTCGACTGTAGCTTTTCTTACTTGTTATTTAAGCGAAATACATGTGAGTGATTTGAGTGTAAAAATACAACTGATTTCTTATACAACTATTGGTGCCGATTCAATCTCGGTTGTCGTCTTATTTAATTCTAGGTGTTTACATTATGCAACGAGAGCTGCGCCAAAGTGTTTATGTTTACATTTTGTGGTGTGGGCTATGCTGGGCTATTGTACGTTGTGTTTACATTTAGGTTCAATAGAGTTAAGGGCTGTCAACTATTCTTTTTACGCCTTTGGCTTATGGAATGCATTACTGTCAAATATTCTTATGACACTTTTGGTGTCTGTTATTAGACCCCGTACTCTAAAAAAGAGTAGAGGGGTCTATTAGGTTTGTCTGAGCGAAATGTGCGTAACAGGCAATAATATATATTCTTGATCAGCATCAACAGCCGAGACGATATACCAATGTCCGTCTGTCCGTCTGTCCGTCCGTCCGTCCGTCTGTATGAACACCTGGATCTTCTAAACTATAAGAGCTAGAGCCACCAAATTTAGAATGAAAGTCCGTCTGCTTCGCGAGCAGATCAAGTTTATTTCAAATCTTTGCCACGCCCCCTACCGCCCCCGCAAATTGTAAAAAACAATTTTGACATAACCATAACTTGAAAACGAAAAGAGCTAGAGGGACCAAATTCACACATTATGTGTATGGTACCATTTTAACTATCCTCACCAAGTTTGATCCGGATCGGGCAACTATAGCCTATAGCTCCCATAGGACAAATCGGTCGAAAATTGGTGATTTGTATGGAGACATGAAGTATTAGTTAAGCGATTGCAACCAAACTAACGCATTATGTGTATGGTACCATTATAACTATCCTCATCAAGTTTGGTCCGGATCGGACAACTATAGCTTATAGCTCCCATAGGACAAATCGGGCGAAAATTGGTGATTTGTATGGAGACGTGAAGTTTTAGTTGAGCGATTGCAACCAAACTAACATATTGGTGATTTGTATGGAAAACGCGCACTAGAAGGAGTACGGGGTCTTTTACAGTCGGCTCGCTCGACTGTAGCCTTTCTTACTTGTTTTTACATTAAAGTAAACTGTAAACCATTTAATTCAGCTGAAAGTCTGGGATGGGATGCTAACTCCTCCCCCCTTAAAGTATGAATTCTCCTGAATTCTTTTTTACATTAAAGTTAATATTTTGCTTTTTGCAGCGTAAGTATATATATATGATAAAACATAATACAATGATTAATATAAATATTAGTATAATGCCATTTATTACTTTTTTCTTATATTTTAGTTCTGTTATTTCTTTAAGGTTTTCAAAATTTTTTATAGTTAAATGATCAAAATTTATAGTGTTTTTGTAAGTTTGGTTTAAAATTTCTGTAGAGTAATAAAATTTTTCATAAAATTCTATTTTTAGACCCCGCACTCTAAAAAAGAGTAGAGGGGTCTATTAAGTTTGTCTGAAGCGAAATGTGCGTAACAGGCAGAAGGAGGCGTGGCCGACCCCATAAAGTATATATATTCTTGATCAGAATCAACAGCCGAGACGATATAGCGATGTCCGTCTGTCCGTCTGTCTGTCTGTCTGTCCGTCCGTATGAGCACCTGGATCTTTTAAACTACAAAAGCTAGAGCTTCCAAATTTAGAATGAAAGTCCGTCTATATGTTAGGCAGGTTAAGTTTATTTAAAATTTTTGCCACGCCCCCTACCGCCCACGCAAATTGTAAAAAACTTTTTTCACAACACCATAACTTGAAAACGATTAAAGCTAGAGAGACCACACATTTCACACATTTTGTGTATGGTACCATTATAACTGTCCTCACCAAGTTTGGTCCGGATCGAACAACTATAGCCTATAGCTCCCATAGGACAAATCGGTCGAATTTTGTGATTTGTATGGAGACATGAAGTTTTAGTTGAGCGATTGCAACCAAACTAACACATTATGTATATGGTGCCATTATAACTATCCTCACCAAGTTTGGTCCCAATCGGACAACTATAGCCTATAGCTCCCATAGGACAAATCAGTCGAAAATGGGTGATTTGTATGGAGACATGAAGTTTTAGTTGAGTGATTGCAGGCAAAGTAGCACATTATATATATGGTACCATTAAAACTATCCTCACCAAGTTTGGTCCGAATCGGGCAACTATAGCCTATAGCTCCCATAGGACAAATCGGTCGAAATTTTGTGATTTGTATGGAGACATGATGTTTTAGTTGAGCGATTGCAACCAAACTAACACAATTTATATATGGTACCATTATAACTGTCCTCACCAAGTTTGGTCCGAATCGGGCAACTATAGCCTATAGCTCCCATAGGACAAATCGGTCGAAAATTGGTGATTTGTATGGAAACATGAAGTTTTAGTTGAGCGATTGCAACCAATCTAGCACATTATGTGTATGATTCCGTTGTTACTGTCCTCACCAAGTTTGGTCCTGATAGGACAACTGTAGTCTATAACGCCCATAGGACTAATCGGTCGAGGATTGTTGATTTGTATGGAAAAACGCGCACTAGAAGGAGTACGGGGTCTTTTACAGTCGGCTCGCTCGACTGTAGCCTTTCCTTCTTGTTCTTGATTTAATATTCCAGTAATACATTTGTTCATTACTAAATCTTTACTGGTTGCTTTAAATGCTTTATTATTTTGTATGAAGTAACTGTCATGAATAATTTCGGTTAAAATGTTTTTATTGTCGTCGGGGTAAGGAATAATGTCAAACTGTGCGGTATTTGTAATTTCACGTGGAATATGGGAAATGATTAAAATTTCGTTAGTAGTTGTGTTTAGCCAAGTTTATGTTTTAATATTTATTATTTTTTCATCGTTTAAATGTGATAGTGTGTCATATTTTAATAATTTAGGGTTGAATATACCAAGCCTGGTTAGTTGCATTCCTAGTTCAATGTCTTCAATGTATTCTGTTAATAGTTGTAAATTAAAAATTAATTATAAATTAATCATTACTTCTATTCCTCTCTTAACTGTTTTATTACTTCATTTAATTCATTAGCTTGAACACTATTTACTGAAAGATTATCTATTTTTGATTGCAATTCTTCTTTGTCTTCTTAGTTTAAAGTTTTGAAAGATATTTATTAAAGGTTCCCATGAAATTAACAAGTCCTCTTTTGTTACGTTTTACTAGTCTTATACCATTCACTTCTCTGTCCAGTTTTTAGACCCCGTACTCTAAAAAAGAGTAGAGGGGTTTATTAGGTTTGTCTGAAGCGAAATGTGCGTAACAGGCAGAAGGTGGAGTGACAGACCCCATAAAGTATATATTTTCTTGATCAGCATCAACAGCCGAGACGAAATACCATTGTCCGTCTGTCCGTCCGTCCGTCTGTCCGTATGAACACCTGGATCTTTTAAACTGCAGAAGCTAGAGCCACCAAATTTAGAAAAAAAGTCCGTCTTTATGTCAGGCAGATTAAGTTTATTTCAAATCGTTGCCAAGCCCCTTACCTATCAGTAACTATCGCATATATAAATACCATTTTTGGTGTGCATGTGGCTCAAGCCAGCATAAATGCATTGACATTAAAATTTTTGGACTGCCACGCCATGTTTCCCACACGAATGAAATAATTTTCAAACTTCAATGCCATTTTTAAGGCATTTGCACTTATCGTACGGTATTGTAATTTGAAATTTGTTTGGAGACAGAGTATCACAAACTCTCCTGAAAGTTGCATATAAATTGGACAATAAACAAAAGAGCTAGACACGTAACAAAGTTTAAAATCGCACGCAATGTCAATGCATGTGTGCAAGCGAGACAGAAACATATAAACATGTAAGCGAACGTTTTCGCTGCTTGTGTAGCGACAGTGCTGCTCGCGGACGATGCATGCACATGTATGCATACGATACGATAAATCATATATCGATATTCAATACGATAGTTATTATAATTGCGATATGATATTGAACGCGATAATTGGTCATTATGTCGATATCGTATTTGATTTTAGTTGTTGATAATATCGATATCGGCATTTTCTTGACGACTTACATCCCTATTACAAAGTGATGGAATTGTTGCGAAGTGTTTCATTGCAAATACTATGAGTACGGGGTCTTTGACTAGCTCGACTGTAGCCTTTCTTACTTGTTTCATTAGAAAATGTTTCTGTTAAAATTTTTCTATTGCAATTTCCAAATTGTATTAGATTATTTCCATTTAATATAATATTTCTGTCGTCGCAGTTTTGATATAATTTTTCTTCTCTGGCATTTTTAATTATTAATGTATCGTCATCGATTTCTTCAATACTTGTTATGTTGTTAAATATGAATTTGCAAATGTTGTTAATAGTACAACTTTTGCTTGACTGAAGTTCTTTCAAAATTGTGTTTGGTTTGTATTCAAGTGTCTTATTGTTAATTTCGATGATTAAAAGATTTTCCTGATCTATTTGAATATATTCTTTGTTAGGCATTGGGATGAGTAATTTAACATTTACACTTATATAATTTTTAGGTATCTTAATTGCTATTATAATGCAATTATTCTTATATTTTTATATGCCCATGCGGATTAATTTTAGTTCATAACAAGTAAGAAAGGCTACAGTCGAGCGAGCCGACTGTAAAAAGACCCCTGTACTCACAGAAGTGCGCATTTTCCATTCGAAAAACAAGAAAAACGGAGTGATTCACATTTTGTATACATACATTTTTATAAACAAATGTATGTAAATATATACACAATTAAATGCACAATTTCCTTACTTGGCTTATTTTAAAAATATGCCGTGTTTTACAATTTGAAATTAAATTTAAATTTAAATTTAATTTGAATTGAAATAAAAAAAAAACAAGTAAGAAAGGCTACAGTCGAGCGAGCCGACTGTAAAAGACCCCGTACTCCTTCTAGTGCGCGTTTTCCATACAAATCACCAATATGTTAGTTTGGTTTGCAATCGCTCAACTAAAACTTCACGTCTCCATACAAATCACCAATTTTCGCCCGATTTGTCCTATGGGAGCTATAAGCTATAGTTGTCCGATCCGGACCAAACTTGATGAGGATAGTTATAATGGTACCATACACATAATGCGTTAGTTTGGTTGCAATCGCTTAACTAATACTTCACGTCTCCATACAAATCACCAATTTTCGACCGATTTGTCCTATGGGAGCTATAGGCTATAGTTGTCCGATCCGGACCAAACTTGGTGAGGATAGTTGTAATGGTACCATACACGTAATATGTTAGTTTGGTTGCAATCGCTCAACTAAAACTTCATGTCTCCATACAAATCACCAATTTTCGACCGATTTGTCCTATGGGAGCTATAGGCTATAGTTGCCCGATCCGGATCAAACTTGGTGAGGATAGTTAAAATGGTACCATACACATAATGTGTGAATTTGGTCCCTCTAGCTCTTTTCGTTTTCAAGTTATGGTTATGTCAAAATTGTTTTTTACAATTTGCGGGGGCGGTAGGGGGCGTGGCAAAGATTTGAAATAAACTTGATCTGCTCGCGAAGCAGACGGACTTTCATTCTAAATTTGGTGGCTCTAGCTCTTATAGTTTAGAAGATCCAGGTGTTCATACAGACGGACGGACGGACGGACGGACGGACAGACGGACAGACGGACATTGGTATATCGTCTCGGCTGTTGATGCTGATCAAGAATATATATACTTTATGGGGTCGGCCACGCCTCTTATTGCCTGTTACGCACATTTCGCTCAGACAAACCTAATAGACCCCTCTACTCTTTTTTAGAGTACGGGGTCTAAAAATAATCAAAATAATTCACTGACGAGATTCGAGCCTCGGACTCCACGCACACGCGTCAGTGCACTAACAGCTGCACCACGCCCCTATCTTGAAAGTGCTCGACTATCTGCATTTACCAGTAATATTTTTTTGTTATATAACAAAAATTAATAAAATGTCCCTGACGGCGCTCGAACCCATGATCCCGGGTTCACATACAAGTGCGAAGAATTAGATCAGGCATCTTTACTACTTAGACCACACTCCGCATTGGAGTTTATGTAAATAATTAAAATTTAAAAAGCAAACAAATAGCATTTGTCACTGACTGGATTCGAACCCGGGATCCCGGGCTAACCAACATGTACGAAGCGCGCATCTCTACTACCTAGACCACGCTCCTTATTGAAGTTGCAGTAGCTAAACGTAGAGTTAAGTCTTTTATAATAATTGTTTAGTTAACACACTGCACTGCTTGCTGCAGTTTGTGTCTTCTTCTATTGCAAGCAGTGAAAACAAACAATTTATTCATAAAACTCAGCATTTTTGAGTTTTCTGTAAGTTTGGTTGCGATCGCTCAACTAACATTACGTGTCTTCATACAAATTTTTTATTTTTGTCCGATTTGTCCTATGGGAGCTATAGGCTATAGTTGTTCGATCCAGATCAAACTTGGTGAGGCTAGTAATATTGGTACCATACACATAATGTGTGAATTTGGTTTCTCTAGCTCTAGTAGTTTTCAAGTTATGGTGATGTGAAAATTGTTTTTTGCAATTTGCGGGGGCAGTAAGGGGGCGTGGCAAAGATTTGAAATAAACTTGATCTGCTCGCAAAGCAGACGGACTTTCATTCCAAATTTGGTGGCTCTAGCTCTTGTAGTTTAAAAGATCTAGGTGATCATACAGACGGACGGAATTACGGACAGACGGACAGACGGACATTGCTATATCGTCTCGGCTGTTGATGCTGATCAAGAATATATATACTTTATGGGGTCGGCCACGCCTCCTTCTGCCTGTTACGCACATTTCGCTTCAGACAAACTTAATAGACCCCCATACTCTTTTTTAGAGTACGGGGTCTAATTATAACAAGTAAGAAAGGCTACAGCCGAGCGAGCCGACTGTAAAAGACCCCGTACTCACAGAAGTGCGCATTTTTCATTCGAAAAACAAGTAAGAAAGGCTACAGTCGAGCTAGCCGACTGTAAAAGACCCCGTACTCATAGTATTTGCAATAAAACACTTTGGAACAAAACAATCAGTTTGTAATAGGGATGCAAATCGCCAAGAAAATGCCGATATCGATATTAATTAAAATATCACATCAAATCAAATATCGATATTATCAACAACTAAGTTCAAATACGCTATAGATATGGACATAATGACCAAATATCACATTCGAGATCATATCGCAATTATAATTACTATTGTATTGAATATCGATATATGATTTATCGTATCGTATGCATACATGTGCGTGCATCGTCCGCGAGCAGCGCTGTCGCTACGCCAGCAGCGAAAACGTTCGCTGACATGTTTATATGCTTCTGTCTCGCTTGCACACATGCATTGGCATTGCGTGCAATTATTAACTTTGTTACGTGTCTAGCTCTTTTGTTTATTGTCCGATTTGTATGCAACTTTCAGGATAGTTTGTGATACTTTGTCTCCAAACGAATTTGAAATTACAATACCGTACGATAAATGCAAATGCCTTAAAAATGGCATTGAAGTTTAAAAACTATTTCATTCGTGTGGGAAAACGGGGCGTGGCAGTCCAAAAATTTTAGAGACTATGCATTAATGCGGTCTCTAGCAAATTGTATACCAAAAACGGTACTCCTAAGTGCTATAGTTACTGAGATATTCGCTTAAAACATCAATTTTTTCCTAGGTGACCATAGTTTTTTACAATTTGCGGGGGCGGTAAGGGGCGTGGCAAATATTTGAAATAAACTTGATCTGCCTGACATAAAGACGGACTTTCATTCTAAATTTGGTGGCTCTAACTTTTGTAGTTTAAAAGATCCAGGTGTTCATACGGACAGACGGACGGACGGACAGACGGACATGGCTATATCGTCTAGGCTGTTGATGCTGATCAAGAATATATATACTTTATGGGGTCGGCCACGCCTCCTTCTGCCTGTTACGCACATTTCGCTTCAGACAAACCTAATAGACCCCTCTACTCTTTTTTAGAGTACGGGGTCTAACAAGAAAAACGGAGTGATTCACATTTTGTATACATACATTTTTATATACAAATGTATGTAAATATAAACACAATTAAATGCACAATTTCCTTACTTGGCTTATTTTTATACTCTCTGCAAGAGTATATTGGGTTTGTGAAAAGTATGTAACAGGCAGAAGGAGGCGTGGCAGACCCCATAAAGTGTATATATTCTTGATCAGCATCACTAGCCGAGTCGATATAGCCATGTCCGTCTGTCCGTCTGTCTGTCCGTCTGTCTGTCTGTCCGTCTGTCTGTCCGTATGAACAAACAGATTTCAGAGATGGTAAGAGCTACAAGTTTGAATTTGATCTCTGTCGACTCGATATTAAGTCAGTCAATACAGGAATCTTTTTTTTTTCGATGCCACGCCCCGTTCGCCCACAATGAGCAAAAAACTAGACACACCTCGTAAAAAATTGATTTTTTAGGTGAATATCTCAGTAACTATGACACTTAGGAACACCAATTTTGGTGTGAAGGTTCCTAGTCAAGGCATAAATAAAATGCTATTAAAATTTTTTGGCTGCCACGCCCCCTTTTCTCACAAGAAATAAAATAATTTGCAAACTTCAATGCCGATTTTAAGACAGATGTTCTTATCGTAAAGTCTTGTAATTTCAAATTCGTTTGAAGACAAAGTATTTCAAACTATCCTGAAAGTTGCATATAAATCGGATTATAAACAAAAGAGCTAGACATGTAAGAAAGTTAATAATTGAACGCAATGTCAATGCATGTGCAAGCGAGACAGAAACATACAAACATGTGAGCGAACGTTTTCGCTGCTTTCTAGCGGCAGCGCTGCCCGCGAATGCTAGCCGTGCCAAACAATTGTGTATTTATAACATATACACACGTACATATGTGCGTGCATACTTATAATGTCAAATGTATATGTGTGTGTATACATACAATCAGATGTTTTTGTTTCAACGTGTTTTGTTGCAAGTACTTTCAATTGATATACTTGGATACAGATTTTATTAAATGATCGGGAATAAATTGCAGAGAGAATTCTACGGTCGGGCGTGCTCGACTGTACTTTTCTTTCTTGTTAAAATATGCCGTGTTTTACAATTTGAAATTAAATTAAAATTTAAATTTAATTTGAATTGAAATAAAACAAGTAAGAAAGGCTACAGTCGAGCGAGCCGACTGTAAAAGACCCCGTACTCCTTCTAGTGTGCGTTTTCCATACAAATCACCAATTTTCGACCGATTTGACCTATGGGAGCTATAAGCTATAGTTGTCACTCATTTTCGACCGATTTGTCCTATGGGAGCTATAGGCTATAGTTGTTCGATCCAGATCAAACTTGGTGAGGCTAGTAATATTGGTACCATACACATAATGTGTGAATTTGGTTTCTCTAGCTCTAGTAGTTTTCAAGTTATGGTGATGTGAAAATTGTTTTTTGCAATTTGCGGGGGCAGTAAGGGGCGTGGCAAAGATTTGAAATAAACTTGATCTGCTCGCAAAGCAGACGGACTTTCATTCCAAATTTGATGGCTCTAGCTCTTGTAGTTTAAAAGATCTAGGTGATCATACAGACGGACGGAATTACGGACAGACGGACAGACGGACATTGCTATATCGTCTCGGCTGTTGATGCTGATCAAGAATATATATACTTTATGGGGTCGGCCACGCCTCCTTCTGCCTGTTACGCACATTTCGCTTCAGACAAACTTAATAGACCCCTCTACTCTTTTTTAGAGTACGGGGTCTAAAAACAAGAAAGAATGCTAAAGTCGCCTCGCGACTTTAGGATACCCGTTACTCAGTTTAATTATATTATTAACAATGGGATATGATAATAATAATAGTACCATCGTTTAGGCAATCGACCCTATTGATTTTAATTCAGATGACTTGGGAAATACAGAAAATTTTCATACAAATTCATATTTACAGCGTATTTTTACCCGATCATCCCTATGGGAGCTATACGATATAGTCGTCCGATTTGAACGAAACTTGGTCAATATGTTTATATTATTGACAAATATATTCTGTGTGAGTTTCACTAAAATTGCATGGCCCACGCAAAAGTTATTCATATAAATTCATATTTGGAGCGTACTTTTGACCAATTGTCCCTATGGGAGCTATACGATATAGTTGTCCGATTTGGATGAAACTTAGTCAATATGTTTATATTATTGACAGATACATTCTGTGTGAGTTTCACTAAAATTGCATGGCCCACGCAAAAGTTATTCATATAAATTCATATTTGGAGCGTGTTTTTAACCAAATCTCCCTATGGGAGCTATACGATATAGTTGTCCGATTTGGAGCAAACTTAATCCCTAGACGTGTACTTTCTGTGTCAATTTGGTTTAGATATGAATTCGACTCGCTTTCGCTGACGGACGTGTTTTTAATCGCTTCTATCTATTTTCAAGTTTTTCTCGATTAAACACTTAATTTTGTTCACTATTTCTGGCTTAATCCCTTTGTAACATTGTGTTAGACATCGGTTGTGTTGAAACACATTGTTTTAATAACTAAAAAGCCAATTTTAAATAACTTTGTGTTCAAAGACAAAAACAATTTCACAGCCAAACATTTCTGTTTACTTATTTTTGCGCCTGTGAAATTGTTCTTGTAATTTTACGCCGTTGCTTGCGCTAACATTTTGTTTGTGTAGAATTTATCTCGCTGCTATCTTCGTGCTCTCTTCTCTATTTACGCTCTCGCCGCGCTCTCATCTAACGCGCTCTTTTATCTTGTTTTTGGTGTTGGCCGGTAATTCCGTTTGTTTTCTATTTTCGGTCGCCGCGTCCGCGCATAATTTGTTTTTGTGCATAAATGTAATGTAAGTAAACATAAATGTTTGTAAGTAAACATCAGTAGCTTGCAAATTAACCCTAGATTGCCTACTTTTTTCATTTTCTACTAATTTCAGTTACAGTGCTTGTTTAGCTTCAGCTTATTTATATTTTTATTTATTATTATACTACTGCATTAACACTCAATTTGAATCAACATGTACGTCTGCTACAATCCTAATTGCCAGGTTCGAACAAATGTTAAGGTGGGTTTTGTTTGCTGCTGGCTATGTGAAAATGTTTCACATGAAAATGTGCAGGCCTCAACGGCCGAATTATTGACCTGATCGAGTCTAAATCAGGTTTAAAGTGGACATGCGAAGCTTGTAGGGATGTCGAAAGGGATATGATGAGCTTCATGAGACACACTAAAAGAGGCTTTGGTGACCTATTTGGCAGATTTAAAAGTCTGTCAGATAGTTTCGCAGCTTTGGACAAAGAATTCAAAGATTTAAAAGTCTTGAATGATTCTCCAAAGCGTAAAAAGGCACCAACTTTAGATTGGTAGAACGAAATTAAGTGAAATGTTTGTACTTATGAAAAAAGAAAATTTGTGAAAAAACGAAATACATTTACAAAAAAAAAAAAAAAGAAGAAAAATCAAATCTCTGTCTCAGAATTTTGTGCGCGAATAGTTATCAATATCGCATCTGTCCATTTAACTTTCAAAATATACTAACAAAATTAACTTAAATGCTAAAAATACAAACGACACCACCACCGATGGAAGCCTTTCCAGCGTTGGGAATTGCTCACGTAAGTTTTGCTGAAAAATGATTTCAACGTGATAGCCGGAATGACCTGGAAAACCTTTGTGACTTAACCTAGAATGCCTTCTTTTAATTTTTTTTTTCATTTGCATACCCCAACCTACAAGCGATACACAAAATCTTTGTCAAAATATGTAAAGATAAAAGCAATGAATACATACGGGAAAAGGAACAACAATTGAAAAAAAAAAAAACCTAACTAATTATGAATGCGTGCTGCAAAGAACTATACTAGCACTTTGTCAAAAGGGAAACACATGTATACCTCACAGCAAAAGAAACTTATAGGGTAACGGCTCAAATTTATAAAAGAATACTTCACCTTCTGAAAAATATTGCCCAGATACTCAAAAAAACTGTAACGCATTTCGGCTTAATTCCGTTTCTGTCAGTAATTCTTACAAAAAAAAACTTTGTTATAAAGAACCAAATTATGTAAATTTTCATTAAATTAATTGTCCGAGTTTCAAACCAAAAAACACAAAAAAATTCTATTACTGGAGAAAAGAAGCCATATAAAGTAATATTAATGTTAGGCCAGATTCATGTATGTGTATAAACAAGTAGCCTTAATATCTAGAAACACAACAAACAGCACAATGAAGTCTTTATTGAAATCCAAATCTAAAAATTATATTTGCCATTATTCTATTATATGTATGTACCGTCGATCCAATATTGAACTGTTCATTTACTTTTCAGGTTTTTCTCTTACTGCGGTGACTTAAATTTTACTCATATATAGTTTACTCATGGATTGGGTACAGTTTGAGGTTTTATTAGTATATGGCCATTTAGCTGTGTTGTTGTTAATTTACTTGAATTGCAGTTGTAACAGCGTAAGTTAATTCAACTTACATTTGAGTGATTTTAACTTAAATTCTTTTTTTTTCCCTGCTGATCATCAGAACGATTGTTGATGTTGTCTTTCTTCCGCATGTAGTAATGCAAGGGGTATAAGTCTGTTAAAAGGTGGTGATGCTGAGGATTCACCAAGATGAAATTCCCATGCCGAACTTAAAGGCTGCACTTATAAATTATAAGCCAGCACACTAACATCGTATTTTGCTATGAAAATGTTTTGCTCCACACCTAATATAGTTTTCCCCCCAGTTCTTTATTGTCGGTTTAGTAATTTACCAGTTTATTTGTGGTTTTGTGCGATTTGCATGAATCTGTGCCAGACCTGATTCAGAATATTGAGCTCTTGGCCCAGCTGCAATGTATCGAATACTGATTGTTCCTAGAGCTCTGTTCTTCCAGTATCGAATTGATTCATAAAAGCTATCAAGTCACTCTTACCGCATTGGTAATAATCTAAGATTGTTTGCGTAATGTGCCTGACGCGCTGATGCGTTTTGTGGAACGATTGCACTTTTTCGAAAGTGTGTATCCTTACCACTGATGGTATGTATAGTATCAAACATTATCTCACAATAATTCTGTAGCCATTTAGTATCCAATAACCCAATTTAAAACCTAGCATTACGACTCTTAAAATCTCAAAATATAGCTTTCACCCCTTTATATTAACTATAAGTCACAAAAAAGAGACCTTTGAGAGTATTTTTTAATACGATAATGTCCTTGTTTCTCGAAGTCCACCAAACTCAGGATTACAGGTGGAGAATCTACAAACGTACATATCAAGACCCAATGGCTCAGACATGCACAACACCTAGATGTGTTTGCGCCTTGTAAACATAACTTCCATAAGCTTTGTTGTTTGGAACAGTTGTGGCTCGGGTAAATCATTCAAAAATGTCCTGAATGCCATGCAGAAATAAATCCTGCAAATCTAAAATTAGTTATCATTGTATGCTCGCCTTTAAAAGCACATCTGAAAGGAAGCTTTTACCTACATCAGCAGCGCCATCAAGTTCAGAATAGTTTACCCAAAATACGCCAAATCGACAAGCCAAAAAATCGCTTGTCGATACTGATCCCTTTGGCAATAAGAAGGTAGTGAGAAGGTGTTGATTTCTGGGTTATTATGAATACAAACCATTTTGAAAGCTCTAATCAAAATATACAAGCACTCTCACTCCAAATAATATGCTACTCTGTCGCGTAGAGGTAGACAAGCCGTTACGATCTGTGCAATGCAAAGTAAAAATCTGTTGGTTATGCTGGTGTTGCCTTCAGCAAATGATCAACAAACCGTCACACGAGTTATATCTCGATCTTTGCAAATTAATTCTCGCCCTACAATGAATGAACACATCTCTCTCGCGCAACTCAGTTGCGTATTCTGATAGTTCGACGATGCACAACAGAAAAACGTGACACATCCAAAGTGGAATTTACGCTTTGATGCTTGAAGGACTTAGGTAGAAGAAGATTTTATCAGTGTAGGTTCTAACTATGACTTTGGACAGCGATTTTATGGGCCTTTGTAACATTTGCATATCTTCTTGTTTACCTTAATTTATTTGAATTATTGGTTTGGAGGTTTCACAAGCAAGTTGATCGTATTGTTTGGTCAGAATTACTTGTGCTGCTCTTCGCGTCAGCAATATATAAGGACTATCGTTCCAGTTTACAGTAAAGAACTAGTCAGAGCTAGGAAGCAAAACTGGGAGGAAACTTTGTACGGTTTCATGACTCTCGGCGTGTGCGCCGCGATGGGCAGAAACAGCCAAAAGCCTCTTAAGGATGATGAGAGGAGGAGAAAGTGGTGGGGATTTTTACGGCATAACCTGTTACGAAATGCGTCAGGAGGCTTTACAGCCACACCGTATATCGGTTCTGTTGAATAGTTATCCGTCCGGTTAGTCCAATGAGTGCTTTTAACCAAGGTGCAAGTGCCTCTATACTCGTGCAAAGCCAGTCGCTTTTCGTCGTCAAATATGTGAGTTAGAAAACGCTTGTCCTGAAGCAATTGCAGAGGATTATTCAGATTTAGTGGATTCCGAAATTGCGCCGATTTACAAAAAAACACATGCCAACTTCACATGCTGGAACTGTGATGAAAAAAGGGCATATTTGAAAGGAAAACTATTCTTAAGATAGGAGAGTGCTTTGTTATGGATGTGGCACTCAATATATATATAGCCGCAGTGCTTAAAATGTAATCGTAGGCAGACGGAAAACCGAGAGAAGGGGGCATCCAGCAAGTCGGATGCCCAAGTTGTAGACACTGTGAGAGACAGAAAGAAGTTCTTGCTCAAATGATGATAACACAATGGAAAAGGAAACGTGTTCCAATGAACCAGAGCACAACAATTGATTTTGCGTTTCTATCCTCCTGAAGAAAAACTGGAAAATATACGAGACTGCCAGAAAAGAATCTTTTTATGAAGTTTGTTCAGGAGAATAAGCGTCTATTGTTAAGGTTGTTGAAAAATTGACCATAAGAAAGCTAAACCAAGAATAGTCGTAATTTGTTAGTTTCTATATCTTTAGTGATCCCAAAGATATGCGCACACCCTATGCCTTTGGAAGTATCGTTTTTTGGGTACAAGTGGGTTTGTTTAGATACGGGCCTGCGCAAATATTATTTAGTTGTGTATAGGATCTACCTTGCTTTGTTTATAAATTTTTCTAGTGTCCTTTCTATATGAAAGCCGATCAAATCAAGTGCGAAAACTGCTGATGGTATTCAGTCAGTAATTGGAATTTTAAAGTTGATGATATGAAATACCAATCTATTTCCAAACCTATGACACATTGTATGTCATACCCACAATCAAGCAAAGACTTAATTCTTGGGCATGATTTTGAAAAGAATATACTTTACTTTAGCTCCAAACATCATTAGTACTTTGGAGGTCGATACAAATCAATTCGATTATGGCGACCCAGATAAACCTCAGCTACAGTAACGCTCAGGGTGTGCAACAACTTAATGCAGTAAACAACTGTTTCCACGATGCTGCTCCAATTGGCAGGACGTACTGCTTTGATTCGTCACCATGTTGATGCAGGAACTGCAAGGCCGGTTAAGCAACGATGTTTTACCCCATGCTGGTCACCTGCTGTAGAAGAATGTGTATGCGAAATCGATCGAATGGTAGATCTTAATAATCTCATTAGCGAGCCATCCACCAGCTCTTGGAGTTCTCCAATGAGTGCATTGTAAAAGCCGAATAAAGTTCGACTTTAATTTTGGATCGAAAACTTAATGATGCAACTTCAAGAAGATACCCACTGCTAGCATCGGGGGTAGCGTATGTCTTTCTAAGTGCCGAAGGCAAATATTATTTCTTAAACTTGATCTGAAAGATCTTATTGGCAGATTGAACTTTCAGAAGAATCGAATCCCCTCACCACACCGCATTTACTGTTCAGAAGCGCCTCTTTATCAATTAGGTCAAGCGCCATTTGGATATGGCTGAAATACCATATGCCAACCATGTGTATATGACTAATTGATGAAATCATTCCGCCAGACCCAGCCTTGGAAAAACACTGCGTTTTTGGATAACCGATGACCTTTGTATAGTTTCGAAGGAACTTTCATTTGTACTCATTTATCGATATAATGGTAGAATCATAGACAATTAAAGTAACTTGACGTTCAAATATCATAGCCTTTTGCAGTCACTAAACTATCTCGGATATGTTATTGGTAGTGGAGGGATATGTGTACCGATCCTGATAAGGTTACGTGTATTCAAGATGGCCATCTCCAAGAAATCTAAAACAAGTCAGAGCTTTTAAGCGTTTGTGGTTGAGTATCGTCGCTTCGCGGTAATTTTTGGTGATTTAGCTTACGTCCCACCCAACAGATGTTTTTTTTGTCGTCGAGAAAAAGTTTGTTTGGACACCGGAAGCTCAATTGGCCATGGAAAAACTGAAGTCGGTCTTAACCTCTTCCACCAGTGCTATAGTGAAATCAAACTTTTCTGAAAATTCTATTTGCATTCCCGAAACTTGAGGCGGTTTTTAAATTGGTGCCGTCTTAGTACAGCTGTCTCCCGAAAATGAAGAGAAACCAGTGGCTTTGCGTAAAAAACTAGTCAGCAGAAGCTCAAATATAACTATAATGTATTTTGAGCATTAGATGTTTAGCGGTGGTGTCAGGAATCGAAAAGTTTCGTTGCTGAACTCAGGAGTTCGAAGAAGAAGTTGTAACGGATCATTCGAGCCTTCTTTGGTTAATGAGACAACAAAATGTTTCAGGTCACGCTTAGCACGCTGGATTTTCCGTTTACCAATTTAAGTTTTCATTCACACCACAAAATTGTGAAAATTTTATAGTGCCAGATGCTCTTTATCAATTTTGAAAATGAGATAGATTCTTTAGATACTTGAGCCCTGTAACTTAGTTTGCAGTCCACTGCTTTTCGGGACAGCTATGAACTCCCTGAAAAAAGAAATTCCAGCAAAACTTAGTAAACATGATTTCGGATATGGAAATTGTTGACTCATATCTCTTCCCCCATTCGAACAGAGCATTCTCGATGCAGGAGACCCAGGGTGCAGAAGCTTGTTCTTAGGAAACTTTGGGTGCCTGATCAGCTTAAAGCCGCAACGTGCTCAAGCACTTCAGCACATGATAGTTTGACTTTAAGCACATTCTGTGGTATACAGACAATTGAGAAAATTGCGAAAAGCATTTGGCCTACCGTTTTGTAGCTAAAGACGTTCGAGACTATATTCGCAACTGTGATGTGTGTAAGGATCCAAAGCTCCATGACTACACTTCGCCGCGATGGGATGTCTCAAAGTCCTACTGTTGAATACCTTTTCAGAAAATTATACCGTAGACTTGTTGGGACCATCCAGGAGCAAGAACGGTCATGTTGGATTGTTGATCGTGCTTGATCATTTTAGCAAAATTTCATTGGCGCGTTGAAAAGGGACTTTACATCGGAGCTGTTAAAAAATTCTTGCTTGAACAAATTTTCACAGTTTTGGAGGAATTGTCCCTCCCAAACAATTGTTGAGAGGCAGATATTGGCACACAATTTAAGGCTAACGAATTTAATGCTTTTTGTCAGAGTTAGGAATAAGACCTTCATTTCACACTACTGAAGGCAATGCTGCAGAACGGGTAAATAGGTCGTTACTAGCCTACGATTCAGTCCTATTTAAGCAAGATCAAACATATTGGGATATCTTACGAGTATATCCTGCCATTAAGATCTCGTTGCATCTCAGTCGTAGGTTCTTATCGAGCTTCTCAGATTGATACTGATACCCATGTTCCGACGCAAACTGCTAAAACAGATCTATTGGAAAGAATTCTTGTACCCCCTACAGAATATGGATAACCTGGCTTTGTGCAAGGAAGGGCATCAATCTAACATTTAACAGAAAATGAAAAGGAGCTGATCAGCGGCGAGCCGACCAAAGATAACTCACAGAAGGGTCTTGCATTTTCCATTCAATTGAATTGATTCATTTTATTATATACATACATATTTATATACAAATGTATGTAAACATATATACACGATAAATCTTACAATTTGCTGCCCAAAAAAGCATAACCATATCTTTATTAATGTATTTTACAATTCCAAATTATTATTTTAAATTCAAAATAAAAAAAAACAATAATTAAGTAATTCTTGGAAATTTGGGACTCGAGAACACCCCTTCCTTCGGACTTCACACACACACGCGTCAGAGCCTATGCACAGCTACACCTACGCACACGCCCTCTCTTAAAAGCGCTCGACTATCTGCATTTACGCTATAATATTTTTTGTTATTTGCAGAAGTATAGCAAAAATTAATAAAATCGGCGACGCTCGAACACTGATCGGGCTAACATACAGGGTGCGAAGAATTAGATCGAGCAGCATCTTTACTGCCAGATCACTCCTAAGCTTTGAAGTTTGTATGTACAAGTAATTAAAATTTAAAAAGTAAACAACTGTGCCGTCACATTGTGGATTCGAACCGGGATCTCTGTCTAACAAGCCCGTACGAAGCATCTCTACTACCTACAGTGTACGCTCATATTCAAGTTGCAGTAGCTAAGCGTAGAGTTAAAACTTTTATTATGCAAGCAAGTGTAAACAAACAATTATTCATAAAAATTCAGCATTTTTGATTAATTGTTTTATATGTTATTGTTGTCGATTTGGACCAAATTTGGTGAGGATACTTTTAATAATTATTCACACATTCTCTCAATGTGGTGATTGTGGTTTACACGATCACTCAATAATAACACTACATGTCTTCCTGCAAATTTTTTATTTTGACCGGTTTTGTCCTATATGAACGTCTGCAGGCTATAGTTGTCCGATCCGGATCAAACTTGGTGAGGATAGTTCGTCTTCAATTTTCGCTTACCTATGTGTGTTGGTCTCTCTAGCTCTACGATGTGTTTTCAAGTTATGTGGTCAGTGAAAATGGTTTTTTGCGGGGGCGGTGAGAGCAAGCCCAGCGCTTCTTGCCTGCCATATATGAAACGGACTTTCATTCCAAATTTGTACTCTAGCTCTTGTAGTTTAGCAGATCCAGGTGTTCATACGGACGGACAGACAGACAGACAGACAGACGGACCTGTAGACGGACATCATATATCGACTCGTGGCTGTTGGTACGATCAAGAATATAACCTACTTTATGGGGTCGGCCGCACCTCAGCTACACTGTTACGCACATTTCGCTTCAGACAAACTTAATAGACCCTCTACTCTTTTTTAGAGTACGGGGTCCCTAAAAAATGCATGAACGAAATGAACATAATTTGCGTTGTAAGCCAGTCTTCTTTGAAGGTCAAAAGTTTTCCGCCGCAATTTCACCTCAGTAAAATTTTATAATTATAATGCAAACTTGCACCTCAATTTGTTAAGTGTAGAGGTAAGGCTTTGACTGATTTCATTTTGTTACTGGAAGATTTACAAGGACGTGTGATTGTGGGTACTTTCCATGCCAAAGATATAAAAGCAACAAATGGATTTTTGAGAAAGCACAGCCAACACATTCCCACACTGCTATTCTGTCTAACCGGTGGCATATTTTCCCATCTCGAGATTTGATTGTAATGGTCCGTCATAAATTTGAACCAGATACAACATCATTTCTAGTGTAAAACTTGGTGATCTTTTTGATGATGTGTTAATAACACATAAGCTTTGATTCGTTACATTTTTTTTATCGGAGATACTTCTGAAAACATCAAGGCAGACCCTAATTCCGCAACCACAGCATAAGCTTTTGGTTGCTGCATAAAAACTTCTAAGCTGCGCACGCATCTGGTATGTTATGCCTATAAGCACCAACCAACTTTGCACATTGGTGAGAGAGTTTTGTTGCTATTGTGGGTGGACACTACTAAAGTCAATTGAAGCCAAAAAAATCGTCTTTCCGCCATTGAAGCCAGCCCAAGGCAGTGCTAATTCGAAATTGATGGTTCTGGTTCTCAAGAACAGAGGTTAGATTGGCGGAATCCAATCTATGCGAAGCTGCGTTGAAGGTTAATCCGCAGCCATATCGGCACTTTGAGACCATAGGAGGCCCACCTTTTTGGTCATATTTTCGTTTATAGCCACAAAACCTGCCATCAGACCAAAATATTTTTTAAAAAAATTGATGGTGTCGTTTTCCATTTCTCAGCCGGTTGAGCCCAAGTTCCCCCCTCCCGCATCATTGCCTTTTCCAAAGCGATTCAAGCTCATCAAAATTTAATGTGTTGATTTTAAGAAACTCATGATTAGTTTCCTGGTGCCTTGTGCGTTACACGTACCACTATCAAGAGAACTTGGAGTTCTGGTTCTGGGCCAGATTCTTGAGTGTGGCAGTGACTCTGCTGCCAGTAACATTTCTGGCTCTTGTGTCCCCTCACGTGCCTCTTCAAGCGAAATGAACCGGCACTAGAAAAGCCGAGATCAGCGAATCTGCAAGTGTCGTAAGAAAAGAAGTGAATTAAACATGAAAAGAAAAAATATAATAAAGAAGAAAAGCCCAAAGCCAAAACACTAACCTCTCTAAAATGACATAGCCAGATTTTAAAGAAATGCATATGGACCAACAAGAAAAAATTAAAAGCTCGGTTTTACAGAACAGGAAATTAAATTGAAATATTGTACTTGGCAGAAAAAAAATTTGTGAAAAAACAAATACATTTAAAAAAAAAAAAAGAAAAAAATCAAATCATGTCAGGAATTTGTGCTGAATAGTTATCAATAACACATTCATTTAACCAAAACTCTATGCTAACACCAAAATTAACTTCCGAATATGCTAAAAATACAAGCGACACCACCGATGGAAGGCCTTTGCGTTGGAGCTTGTCACGCACATAAGTACATGATAAAATGATTTCGAGCTGAGACTGGAAGAAACCTAATGTACCTTCTTGCTAATTTTTTTCCATTGCATACACTAACCTAAGCGATACATAAATCTTTGTCATCTGTAAAGATAAAAACGTGAATACATA